>WAAF01015517.1:0-14698 GCA_013400475.1 Tricholaema leucomelas
CATTCTATGATTCTATGATTCTATGAAAACACTTTTGACATTGTTTATAAAGCAGCTTCAGTCATTTCAAAAAGCAAGATTCTATAGCTATGGAGTGCTCAGCAGTTTATGCACCAGAACTGGCAAAAAGAAAACTTCTGAAATCCTGCAGTCAGCTGCTCTTATCTACAGATGCTTTTAATTCTACATTAAAAAAAAAAAAAAAGAAAAAACAACAAAAAGTGAGATTAATCAGAATGTCAGCTTTCCCACCTGTCAGTATTATCTGCTGGATGGAATAAACACTCCACAGAAAGCAGAGCTTGCATATTAAGACGTATTGATGTTTTGCTGCACATCTGAAAAAATTCACAGTCAGTGATTTTCTTTTGCCTTTCAGAGAATCACACAGAAACATCCAGGTTGGAAAAGGTCCTCAGGATCACCATGTGTGCTAGTTTGAGCCTAGCTGGGATATTTTGGTGAGGGGAAATCAATTATAGGCTGTGAAAAGGAAACAATGGTGATGTCTACTTCACTCATAGGTTTGCTGAGATGTATAAGAATGAGAACACAAACATAGATGACAGAGTATCTGTCTTCGGGGCTGCACTTCTCTCTCTCTAACCTGCTGTCTGTGTAACTAATCCTTCTGCTTCCTAACCCCCTTGGCCAACCCTCCAAACTCACCTTGAATGTAAAGCGAAGTCTGGGGTAAGGTAGAGGGGTGGAAAGGAGGTGGAAGGGTGGTTGAGAGCCCCTCCTGGGGACTCTGTTTTCTGGGAGGGCTGTTGTGTTTCTGTATTAATTTTTACCTTGTCTATTTCTGTCTCTAGCTGTATAGATTGTAGATACCTGCTTGGATATTGTGCTAAGCTCTAAATATAAAGCTTCATTCTTCAATTCCCATCTTGGCTGAGTCGAGTCTGGGTGATTTTCTTAAGTGGGGGGGAGGGCAGGTAACACCCAAACCATCACATCCTGTCTAACCCAGAACCCTACTGTACAAAGGGCAACACCTCCCTGGGCAACCTGTGCCACTGTTTTGCCATCCCTGATCCAAAAATTTCTGCCTTATAGCTTGTCTAAATCTCACCTCTTTTAGTTTAAAAACCATTACCCTTGTCCTGTTGCAACAGGTCCTGCTAAATTTAGCATGTCCCCATCTTTCTTACAGGCCCTGTTAAAGCACTAAAAGGCCACAGTAAGGTCTCCCCAAGAAAGTTCTCTAATCCAGGCTGAACAACCCCAACAGAGGAATTCCAGCATCCATCATTTTTGTGGCCTACTCACAGAATCACAGAAACATCCAGGTTGGAAAAGCCCCTCAGGATCACCAAGTCCAACCTAGAACCTGCTCTACAAGGTTCACCTTAAAACATACCCCTGAGCACCACATCCAAATGACCCTTAAACACATCCAGAATTGGTGACTCCACCACCTCCCTGGACAGCTCATTCCAGTCCCTGACCACTCTCTTCATCAAAAACTTTTTCCTAATGTCCAATTTAAACCTCCCCAGTCCCAGCCTGCAGCCGTTCCCCCTTGTTCCGTCTTCAATTACCTGTGAGAAGTGACCAGCAGCAACCTCTCCACAATGTCCCTTCAGGTAGCTGTAGATAGCAATGAGGTCTCCCTCAGGCTCCTCTTTTTCACACTAACCATCCCCAGCTCGCTCAGTCCTCCTTATCAGATGTATTCTCCAGGCCCTTCCCCAGCTTCGTTGCCCTCCTCTGGACCTGCTCCAGCATCTCCACATCTCTCTTGTACTGCAGTGCCCAAAGCTGAACAAAATACTCAAAGTGTGGCCTCACCAAAGGCCTTCCTCCCCACATTTCTTTTGTGATCTCAGCAAGTGTGGAGATCAGCCTTGTTGCCCTTCTCTGGGCAAGATCCAACACCTCAATGTCCTTCTTGTTGTGAGTGGCACAGAACTGAACACAGCACTTGAGTGCAGGGAGATTATCACCTCCCTGTTCCTGCTGGCCACAGTGTTTCTGATACAATCCTTTCTTCAGCAAATGTGTAATAGGTTTAGATGCAGAAAATAAAAGCTACTAGAGAGACCAGAGGGATAGCAACACTTATCAAATAATAGTGACTGACACAATCATATCTTGTCAGTCCTAGCAAGCCAATACACAGCAAAATGATTGCTTTTATAATGGAACAAGAAGATCTATTTAAACTGAAGCGGTATCAGCACATAACAAAAAGAATAAACTGACTAAAGCTAAGGCAGGGCATTTTAAAGTGTTTTTTTAACCCAACAAATGTACAGACATAGTGAACAAAGTGAGAGGTGAGAGGTTGATAGAGGCATATGAAAATGATGATGCATATTTACTTTATGTAGAATAAAGCTGGATCGTTCACATCTGGAATGTCAGGCATGGAATCACAGAACCTTAGAGGTTGGAAGGGACCTCCAGAGATCATCCAGTCCAACCTCCCTGCCAAGGCATGATCACCTGGGGTAGCGCACACAGGAATGCATCCAGGTGGGTTTGGAAAGTCTCCAGAGATGGAGACTCCACAACCTCTCTGGGCAGCTTGCTCCAGGGCTCTGTCACCCTCACCGGAAAGAAGTTTCTCCTCATGTTGAGCAGAAACCTTCTCTGTTCCAGTTTGTAGCTGTTGCTCCTTGACTTACCGCTGGTGACCACTAAAAAGAGATTGCCCCCAGCCACTTGACATCCACTCCTCAGATATTTGTACACATTGATCATATCTCCTTTCAGTTTTCTCCAGACTGAAGAGCCCCAGGGCTCTCAGTCTCTCATCACAGAGGAGATGCTAAATCCTTCAATCATCCTCGTGGCTCTCCACTGGACTCTCTCCAGCAGGTCTCTGTCTCTCTTGAACTGGGGAGCTCAAAAGAATCATAGACTCCCAGAATGGCTTGGATTGGAAGGGACCTCCAAAGGTCATCCAGTAAGCTGTGACACCCTCAATTAGATCAGGCTGCCCAGAGAGCCCTGTCAAGCCTCGCTTTGAGTATCTTCAGGGATGGGGAGTCGACCACCTCTCTGGGCAACTTGTTCCAGTGCTCCATCAGCCTCATGGCTGAGATAAGTGTCATGCTTACATCCTACATTCCTACAAGCCAACTCAGTAGAGCTGAAAGTTGCACAGAGAGCAAAACCTCATCCGTTTCATAACAGGCCTCTAATGAAGCTTGACAAAACTTTGAGCTTTACAAAATTCAGTTAATGACTGCAGCTTTCTTCACTGGATTCATCCACTCAATAAATACCACATAACTACTGACAAGAAGTTAAATTGTCTGTGCACCAAACACCTCTGCCTTCATCTGCATGTCACACTGATTGCTACCTGCATTGCCATGATGAATCAGAACCCAGTAAAACGTGAAGCAAAACTCACCACGCGGAGCAGATCTATTCATACCAGACAACAGAGCCATGCAAAGAAAACAAACTTTTGGAAATACTCTACCTGTGTTACTATGGCAACCTAATAACAGTTCTCTTTTTGGTTTTGGGTTGTTTTCTTTTTCCTTCTCAGGTAGTTCCTTTTCATTTGCTGGGAAATCCTATTTTAAAGTCGCAGCATCACTTAGTTTGGAAATGGCATTTGAGACCACTGAGTCCAACCATTAACCCTGCAGTGCCAAATCCACCAAAGTCCTTTGAGAAAAGCCTGGAAGGAACAATGAAATATTATTTCCTGTTTTCCCTTTACAAAACCCAGCACAATTAGAAACAAGATGGAGGGAGGTGGTTCTCCCCCTCTACTCCGCTCTGCTGAGACCCTACCTGGAGTACTGCATCCAGTTTTGGAGCCACTGTTACAGGAGGGATGTGGAGATGCTGGAGTGTGTCTAGAGAAGGGCCACGAGGATGCTCAGAGGGCTGCAGAAGCAATACCATGAGGACAGACTGAAAGAGTTGAGGCTGTTCAGTCTGGACAAGAGGAGGCTCCCAGGTGACCTTCTTGTGGCCTTTCAATATCTGAAAGGGGCCTACAAAAAGGCTGAGGAAGGACTTTTTAGGATCTCATGGAGTGACAGGATTAGGGGGAATGAAGCAAAGCTGGAGGTGAGGAGATTCAGACTGGATGTGAGGAGGAAGTTCTTCACCATGAGGGTGGCGAGGGCCTGGAATGGGTTGCCCAGGGAGGTGGTTGAGGCCCCATCCCTGGAGGTGTTTAAGGCCAGGCCGGATGAGGCTCTAGACAGCTTGATCTAGTGTGAGGTGGTCCTGCTCATGGCAGAGGGGTTGGAACTAGATCATCCTTGTGGTACCTTCCAACCCTGATTCTACGATTCTGTAAGAGACCAGCACCGACCTCTCCACAACATCCTTTCAGGTAGCTGTAGACAGCTACCTGACATCTGCTGTGTCTAAAAGGTATCTGAGCTCCCTTGCTGCAGGCAGCAGCTCACTTTGCCCATGCCAGCCCAGAAAAAATAGCACTGCCACAAGCTACCCACTGGTACTCAACTGTCAGAAATGAAGGAGTGGTGGGGAGGTGCGAGCTACGCAGTCAACAACACTTAGCAGCCCAAACTGAAGGCTATCAGTAAGGAGCTTCTGAAGTAAGAGAAAGAGTCACTTTAATAGCAGTAGCTGAGTTCCACAGGACCAGCAATTTTGGATATTTAAATTAAAATGCCAGTTCTGGTTTTGCCTCCTGTCTGTATACAGCCCTGTGATCACTCCAGATAAATATCCTGTGTCTTTTGTTGTTGACTTCTTAAGAAATTGCATGATTGAATATGATGCTTCCTTCCCCCTCAAAGAGTTTCTCTTGAATTTTAATGCTTCAGGATTCTCTTGCCACCTTTGCAGGGAAGAGTATTTTACGCTCACTTTAATATTTAATTTGGCAAAGTCAAAATGACAGTGAGGCACTGCTAAAATTACACACCTAAAGTTGGCAAATTGAGTCGAGAGAATACAGGATGGGGAATAAAAATAGATGATGGACATTCATTTTTAGGATAGCTTCTTGCTGGTTGGTTTGTTGGGTGTTTTGTTTTTTAATAAAGTAATTTTTGGTTGGGTAAAATTGGCCATTTTCCTTTCTACTTTATGGAATCACAGAACTTCAGAGGTTAGAAGGGACCTCCAGAGATCATCCAGTTGAACATCGCTGCCAAGGCAGGATCTCCTAGGGTAGGTCACACAGGAATGCATCCAGGTGGGTTTGGAAAGTCTGCAGAGAAGGAGACTCCACAACCTCTCTGGGCAGCCTGTTCCAGGGCTCTGTCACCCTCACTGGAAAGAAGTTTCTCATCATGTTGAGCAGAAACCTTCTCTCTTCCAGTCTGTAGCTGTTGCTCCTTGACTTATTGCTGCTGACCACCACAAAGAAATTGGCCCCAGCCACTTGACACCCACCCCTCAGATATTTGTACACATTGATCAGATCTCCTTTCAGTTTTCTCCAGACTGAAGAGCCTCAGGGCTCTCAGTCTCTCATCACAGAGGAGATGATCAAGTCCCCCAGTCATCCTTCTGACTCTCCACTGGACTCTCTCCAGCAGGTCCCTGTCTCTCTTGAACTGGGGAGCCCAAAATTGGACACAGTATTCCAGGTGCGGTCTCACCAGGACAGAGTAGAGAGGGAGAAGAACCTCCCTAGCCTTGCTGGCCAAACTTTTCCTGATGCACTCCAGGCTGTCATTGGCTTTCTTGGCCACAAGGGCACATTGGTGGCCCATGCAATGGCTGCCCAGGGAGGTGGTGGAGTCCCTGTCCTTGGAGGTGTTCGAAAAAAGCCTGGGTGAGGCACTTAGTGCCATGGTCTAGTTGATAGGCCAGGGCTGGGTGCTAGGTTGGACTGGATGATCTTGGAGGTCTCTTCCAACCTGCTTGATTCTATGATTCTATGATTTTATGATCCATGCAGAACTTGCTGCCCACCAGCACTCCAAGTTCCTTCTCCACTGAGCTGCTTTCCAGCAGAGCAGACCCAACCTGTACTGGTGCCTGCATTCCTAAGAGACATCTTTAAAAAAAAGAAAATTCATTGCATAATTATGCAGCAATATTACCACAGAAACTACTGCATCTCGTTTTTTTTTTTAAGTTCCTGCCTCTAACAGTGAGAAGGACATAAATCTACCTCACTACCTTTGCTGCTATCATTATTATGCAGCACATTTACATAAATTGTGGTGAATCTCAGAAATTAAGCAGAAAAAAAAACCCCTGCAACACAAAAATGAAGGAAAATACAGACTCCAAAATCTTATTAGCTGTTATTTTGCCCTTTTTTTTTTTGTGCACGTGTCTTAAGAAATACAACTGCATAAACCTTTACTACTTCTCTGTGTGCATAGAATGATAGAATGGAAGTAACCTCTGGAGATCATCTTGTCCGATCTCCTGCTAACACAGGTTGCACAGGGACACATCCAAGCAGATTTTGAAAGTCTCCAGAGAAGCAGATTGTCCTAGGGTACCTGTGCTAGTTTGAGCCTAGCTAGCATGTTTTGGTGAGAAGAACTAGATGATAGGCTGTAAAATGAAAACAATGGTGAGGTCTACTTCCCTCATAGTCTTGCTGAGATGTATACAAAAGAAGAAAGGCAAAACAAAGATTACTTCACTTGCTTCTTCTCTTCGCTGGGGAGCTTTGCCTGCTGGGGAGAGCTCGTGGCTGCTGGCTGGACTCCATCTTGCTTTCTAACCTCACCCTCCTTTGCTTGGCTGCTTCACCTTGCTTTTTAACCCTCTTGGCCGAACCTCCATTCTTCCTTGGGACTGGGGTAAGGTTGAGAGGGGTAGGGGGAAGGTGAGGGGTGGTTGAGAGCCCCTCCTGGGGACTCAGGTTTCTGGGAGGGGAATTGTGTTTGTATTACCTTTTTACCTTGTCTATTTCTGTCTATAACTGTATATACTGTAAATATCTGCTTGTACATTGTGCCAGCTGTAAATATAAGCTTCATTCACATTTCCAGAGCCGACTGAGTCTAGTCTGGGTGATTTCTAAAAGTGTGGGGGGCGGGGGATACCCAAACCATCACAGGTACCCCAAATTTCTTTCTTCTCCCTCTCCTTCTGTGGGTTTGAACGGGAGAAATAATCTGCTTCCACCTCCCTGCCGTGCGGGCTTGAAGGGGGAAGAGCAGGAGGCGCCCTTCCGCACGTGGGCTGAGCTGTGTGGAAGCCTGCGCTGCAGTTGGGCAGCTGGCTGGCTAGGGTTCTGCACCCATTGTGAGTGGTAAATGGACACTTTGTCTAGAGAAGCTTAAATAGAGCAAGGGAGAATGGAAAAAGGTCCCTGCCAAGTCCCTGCCTTGAGAGTTCCCACCTTCAGAGTCCCTGCCTTGAGAGTCCTTGCCTTGAGAGTTCCCACCTTCAGAGCTCCAGCCTTCAGAGTTCCCATTTTGAGAGTCCCTGCCTTCAGAGTCCCTGCCTTGAGAGTTCCCACCTTCAGAGTCCCTGCCTTGAGAGTCCCTGCCTTGAGAGTTCCCACCTTCAGAGTCCCTGCCTTGAGAGTCCTTGCCTTGAGAGTTCCCACCTTCAGAGCTCCAGCCTTCAGAGTTCCCATTTTGAGAGTCCCTGCCTTCAGAGTCCCTGCCTTGAGAGTTCCCACCTTCAGAGTCCCTGCCTTGAGAGTCCTTGCCTTGAGAGTTCCCACCTTCAGAGCTCCAGCCTTCAGAGTTCCCATTTTGAGAGTCCCTGCCTTCAGAGTCCCTGCCTTCAGAGTTCCCACCCTCAGAGTCCCTGCCTTGAGAGTTCCCACCCTCAGAGTCCCTGCCTTCATAGTCCCTGCCTTCAGAGTTCCCACCTTCAGAGCTCCAGCCTTCAGAGTTCCCATTTTGAGAGTCCCTGCCTTCAGAGTCCCTGCCTTCAGAGTTCCCACCCTCAGAGTCCCTGCCTTGAGAGTTCCCACCCTCAGAGTCCCTGCCTTCATAGTCCCTGCCTTCAGAGTTCCCACCCTCAGAGTCCCTGCCTTGAGAGTTCCCACCCTCAGAGTCCCTGCCTTCAGAGTCCCTGCCTTCAGAGTTCCCACCCTCAGAGTCCCTGCCTTGAGAGTTCCCACCCTCAGAGTCCCTGCCTTCATAGTCCCTGCCTTCAGAGTTCCCACCCTCAGAGTCCCTGCCTTGAGAGTTCCCACCCTCAGAGTCCCTGCCTTCAGAGTCCCTGCCTTCAGAGTTCCCACCCTCAGAGTCCCTGCCTTGAGAGTTCCCACCCTCAGAGTCCCTGCCTTCATAGTCCCTGCCTTCAGAGTTCCCACCTTCAGAGCTCCAGCCTTCAGAGTTCCCATTTTGAGAGTCCCTGCCTTCATAGTCCCTGCCTTCAGAGTTCCCACCTTCAGAGTCCCTGCCTTGAAAGTTCCCATCTTGAGATTCCCCACCTTGAGTTCTTGCCTTCAGAGTCCCTGCCCTCAGAGTCCCTGCTTTGAAAGTTTCCACCTTGAGAGTTCCTGCCTTCAGAGTCCCTGCCCTCAGAGTCCCTGCCCTCAGAGTTCCTGCCTTCAGAGTTCCTGCCCCCAGAGTCCCTGCCCTCAGAGTCCCTGCCCTCAGAGTTCCCACCTTCAGAGTTCCCGCCTTGAGAGTTCCCACCTTCAGAGTTCCCACCTTCAGAGTCCCTGCCTTCAGAGTTCCCATCTTGAGATCCCCCACCTTGAGTTCTTGCCTTCAGAGTCCCTGCCTCGAAAGTTCCCACCTTGAGAGTTCCCGCCTTCAGAGTCCCTGCCTTCAGATTCCCTGCCCTCAGAGTCCCTGCTTTGAAAGTTCCTGCCTTGAGAGTTCCTGCCTTGAGAGGTCCTGCCTTGAGAAAGAGCTCCTGAGAGACTGCCCGACAGGACAGGTTCCTGCCATGACTGGACCATCCCTGCTTTTGGACAGCTCCTACCTTTTTGTACAGCTCTCATACCTAAATATGGAATTCTGTCTTCAAGAGCAGCCACAGCAAGCATGGGAAATCAGAGGGCCAAACTTTAGCCTTGCTGGACATGCTGCCAGTACCTGCCTGTACAGTGAGAAAACATTCAGAGGCTTGGTGTGAACTCAGATCTCTTGTGGTGTCTTTAAAAAATCACAGAATCATAGAATCAGCCAGGTTGGAAGAGACCTCCAACATCATCCAGTCCAACCTAGCACCCAGCCCTGTCCAGTCAACCAGACCATGGCACTAAGTGCCTCATCCAGGCTTTGCTTCAACACCTCCAGGGACAGTGACTCCACCACCTCCCTGGGCAGCCCATTCCAATGCCAATCACTCTCTCTGCCAACAACTTCCTCCTAACATCCAGCCTAGACCTCCCCTGGCACAACTTGAGACTGTGTCCCCTTGTTCTGTTCTTGGATGCCTGGGAGAAGAGACCAATCCCACCTGCCTACAGTCTCCCTTCAGGTAGTTGTAGACAGCAATGAGGTCACCCCTGAGCCTCCTCTTCTTGTCTTGCTGCCCACCAGCTCCTTTCACAGGATCAGAGGATATTAGGGGTTGGATATTAGGGGGTTCTTCAATTCTTTTTTCAGGATGGAGGCTAAATCCTATCAGAAATTATCCCCATCTACACAGAGAAGGATCTGTACATGTTGCCAACTAAGCATACTGAGTCTGTGATGAATCCAGGGCAGTTAAAATCATAGCATGAAAAATGCTAATTTGGTTATTGCTGTAGATTTCCCCCAGAAAATATTCACAGAAACCAGCTCCAGCACTGAAGAAAATATTCACAGAAACTCTGCAGGCTACAGCAGAAGTTTCTCACCTCTCCACCTGCATCTCAATTTAGCAGTCAGCTTGGATTTTCAGCTGGACTGAGGAGGATAAGAACCTACAGCAGCAACCCAAAGCAGTAAAAGAAAAAGAAGCATTTTGAGCATGTTGCAGAACTGTACTCATTAATACAGTAAAATAAAGCAAGCAGTACACAGTAACATGATGTGTTTCATCCCAAAATGAACTGAGAGGAAAAAGAGAAACTCCCAATCTCTTTATCTCCATCATGCCATCCAAAGAATTTGCATTGATTCAGAACAGCATGTGACCATCAGAAGTAATAGCTAAGGAATGGAAACAAGGGAACCAGCTGTTTTCCATATGGCTGGCAGGATGGAGATGAGAAAACAGAGATAAGTAAGGAACAACCAGAGCTGCTGCCATTTAAAGGTTTTAGCTTTGCTGGAAATGAAATAAAATGCAATGGAGTGAACTGTATGCTACCAAAAAAACCCCAAGTACACAGCCTTCAACTGCTGCTAGAATGATCTATTCCATGCAGAAATTTTTAAATGAGGAAAAAACAAACCAACTTAAAGGTAATGAAAGAAGCAGAAAAAAATAGATCAAGGACAAAATACTGATGAGTCTTAATAGTCACAGGGAAAAAAAAACATTCAAAATGCACATAAAAATCAAAACTGAGAAAAGAAAGGTAAAAGAAGCACAGAATTGTAGAATGGCTTAAGTGAGAAGAGAACCTCAGAGATCATCTACTTCAATCTCCCCGCCATGGGCAAGGACATTTCTCAACCAGACTCAGCTGCTAAAGGTCCCATCCAACTTGGTTTCAAACACCTCCATGGAGGAAGCAACCATAACCTCCCTGGGTAGCCTATTCCAGAGTCTCACCACCCTCATACTGAAGAACTTCTTCCTAAAATCTAGCCTGAACCTACTCTCTCTCATCTTAAAGCCATCTCCTTTTGTCATAGAATCATAGAATCAAGCAGGTTGGAAGAGACCTCCAAGATCACCCACTCCAACCTAGCACCCAGCCCTGTCCAGTCAACCAGACCATGCCACTAAGTGCCTCAGCCAGGCTTTGCTTGAACACCTCCAGGGATGGTGACTCCACCACCTCCCTGGGCAGCCCATTCCAATGCCAATCACTCTGTCTGCCAACAACTTCCTCCTAACATCCAGCCTAGACCTCCCCCAGCACAACTTGAGACTGTGTTCCCTTGTTCTGGTGCTGGTTGCCTGGCAGAAGATATCAACCCCACCTGGCTACAGCCTCCCTTCAGGTAGTTGTNATGCCATTGGCTCATGTTCAGCCTACTACTGTCTTTTTGCTAAATACCCTTATGAAAAGTCTCTCTGCAGCCTTCTTGCAGGATCCCTTCAGCTATCGGCAGGGCAACAAGGCTGATGAAGGGCCTGGAACACAAACCCTCTGAGGAGAGGCTGAGGGTGCTGGGATTGTGCAGCCTGGAGAAAAGGAGGCTCAGGGCAAACCTCATTGATGTCTACAACTACCTGAAGGGAGGCTGTAGCCAGCTGGGGTTGGTCTCTTCTGCCAGGCAACCAGCAATAGAACAGGGGGACAGTCTCAAGTTGTGCCAGGGGAAGTATAGGCTGGATGCTAGGAGTAAGTTCTTGCCAGAGAGAGTGACTGGCATTGGAATGGGCTGGCCAGGGAGGTGGCAGAGTCACTGTCCCTGGAGGTGTTCAAGCAAAGCCTGGATGAGGCACTTAGTGCCATGGTCTAGTTGAGTGGATAGGGCTGGGTGCTAGGTTGGCCTGGATGATCTTGGAGGTCTCTTCAAGCTGCTTGATTCTATTCTATTCTATTCTATTCTATTCTATTCTATTCTATTCTATTCTATTCTATTCTATTCTCTTCTATTCTATTCTATTCTATTTTGTTGTTTTTTGGTTTTCCAAAATCACAGCCCCAGTAAACCCCATTAAAGAGCCTGGGAGGCTGCAATGTCTTTTTGAGGAAAAGAATTTTTGAGTTGTGGGTCTTTACATTCAACAAGCAAGGGGAGTCTTTCTCCTTACAAAAGCTCCTTCTTGAAGGCAAACCTACTGCTTACAATTAAACCATGCATATGAGTAAAGACAAGTCATCTGGGTGGTTTGAAGCACCCTGCCACTCATTTCTTCTTCAGATGTAATCAGATTTGTCATGCAGCAAGATAAAAATCTCCTGCTAGAGCGAGTTGCTCTTGGCTTGCATGAATAAAAGGTTTCTGCTTCCTCCCAAAGTGCTGGGCATGGCTGTTTAGGCATAAAATAGAGAAAATGGCTACAGAAGTGCTGATGAGCTAATCAGATTTTAATGAGACTCTCCAATGGTTGCTAAAATATAGATGTCATGTGCCTTGGGTGCTTGCTACATTATGAGATTACAAATTGCTTCTCTTAGAATCATAGAATCATAGAATGGTTTAGGTTGGAAGGAACCTCAAAGATCATCCAGTCCCAACCCTCTGCCATAGGCAGGGACACCTCCCACTAGAACAGATTGCTCAAGGCCTCATCCAGCCTGGCCTCAAACACCTCCAGGGAGCCTGTGCTCCCCAACCTCCCTGGGCAACCTGTGCCAGTGTCTCACCACCCTCACTGCGAAGAAACCTTTCCTAATATCTAGTTTCAATCTCCCCTCTGCCAGTTTAAACCCATTACCCTTCATCCTGTCATTACCAGACCTTGTCAGTAGTCCCACCCCAGCCTTCCTGTAGGCTCCCTTCAGATACTGGAAAGCCACTCCAAGGTCTCCTCAAAGCCTTCTCTTCTCCAGGCTGCAGAGCCTCAACTCTCACAGCCTATCCTAATAGCACAGCTGCTGCAGCCCTTTGAGCATCTTTGTGGTCTCCTCTGGACTGGCTCCAGCAGTTCCATGTCCTTCTTGTGTTGGAGGCTCCAGAGCTGCACATAGTATTGCAGGTGGGGTCTGAGGAGAGCAGAGTAAATGGGAAGAATCTCTTCCCTTGCCCTGCTGGCCACACTGCTCTTGATGCAGCCCAGGTCTCGGCTGGCTGTCTGGGCTCCATGTGTACGCTCTTTAACTCTTCTTTTAAACTGGAATTTGATCAGCATACTACACAGCTTAGTCAGTCTCTGAAAATGCAGTTATGTGTGATAAAGAAACTCCAGCACTGGTGTACCCAACAAGACCATGCAGAATCACAGAATCAGTCAGGGTTGGAAGGGACCACAGGAAGGGATTCTCTGGTTCCAACTCCCCAGCCATGGCCAGGGACACCCTACCCTAGATCAGGCTGGCCAGAGCCCCATCCAGCCTGGCCTTAAACACCTCCAGGCATGTGGCCTCAACCACCTCTCTGGGCAGCCCATTCCAGGCTCTCACCACTTTCATGGTGAAGAACTTTCTCCTCATTTCCAGCCTGAATACTGGCTGTACATGGATTCATGGGTTTATGTAGCTCTGAATACTCTGCAGCACCCAGCCTGTGAAGCTGTGTGGTCAGCAAGAGCAAAATTCTGGAAGGAATTCACTAACTCTCCACAGGACTTCCTTTCCTCAGACATCCCAGAGTTCCGTACCAAGGGAAAATCCCAGTCTATCATCCAACCTCAAGATGAAAGAGAACCAAGCCAAGCCAGAAGATAAAAACAGTTCCTCTGAAACCAACAACAAATCTCCCCAAGTTCAAATTTCTGCATAATATTATTCATCTAACTGCTCATTTTTTCCCCTCCAGACACTTTATACCTGCTTCCTCAAACGCCTCGGTGTCATGCTTCCTACTGATGTGAAGAACCCTAATTGGAAAACAAGTTTCTGTTTTATGAAAACCTTCAAGGCAAGATATTCATATTTAAATTCAGAAAGAAGAAGAAGGAGAAGAAAAAGATACAATCATTGCTGTGAAGTGAACAGGTATTTCCCTTGACAACCTAACCTGGTGATTAGAAAATTCATCTGGGAGGTGGGAGGTCTATATTCAATCATTTGTTCTCTCTGATATAAAGAGCTGTCAGCTTCAGCCTCCTGCATAACTGCCCCAGGCATGTGGCTCACTCTCTAGCACCAAAAGTCCTGACAAGTTCATAGAATCATAGAATCATAGAATGGTTTAGGTTGGAAGGGACCTCAAGGATCATCCAGCTCCAACCCCCTGCCATAGGCAGGGACACCTCCCACTAGAGCAGCTCGCCCAAGGCCTCATCCAGCCTGGCTTTAAACGCCTCCAGGGAGGAAGCATCCACAACCTCCCTGGGCAACCTGTGCCAGTGTCTCACCCCCCTCACTGTAAAGAACTTCCTCTTAACATCCAGTCTAAATCTCCCCTCCTCCATCTTAAACCCATTCCCCCTCATCCTGACATTACCAGACCTTGTAAATAGTCCCTCCCCAGCCTTCCTGTAGGCTCCCTTCAGGTACTGGGAATTCCAGCTTAGCATCATTTGTTGCATCCCCTAACTAATAAGGAAGCATCTAAGTGGCACTATCAAACATCATTTGTGTTGCATTTTTTATAGCGAGCCATCTGCATCTTCTGCTTTGTATCACAGTCTCACAGTCTCACAGTATCACCAAGGTTGGAAGAGACCTCATAGATCATCAAGTCCAACCCTTTACCACAGAGCTCAAGGCTAGACCATGGCACCAAGTGCCACGTCCAACCTTGCCTTGAACAGCCCCAGGGACGGCGACTCCACCACCTCCCTGGGCAGCCCATTCCAGTGTCCAATGACTCTCTCAGTGAAGACTCTGGCAGAGTTATGTAATAAAACCAAGGCAAGACTACCACTTTCTGTCACATGGCAAAAGAAACAATGACAGTGACTAACAGTGGCTTATTCTGCAAAGAAAAACGTGTAGTTTCTACAACTGTTTTGGTAGGGGATAGGTAAACATTCCTTTGGCCTGTCTTCCTTCCAGCAATATTAATGAAATCTCAGCTACTTACAGCAGATCCAGTAAAAAACAGCAAGTGAAAAATTGGTTTGTTGCCTGAATTTCAGGGGGTTTTATCCAGCTCATTCAGCAGGGATGTAGCAAAAATAAAATAAAATAACATAAAATAAAATA
>WAAF01015519.1:6367-20231 GCA_013400475.1 Tricholaema leucomelas
TGCTGGTTGCCACCAGTCACCTCTGCCTGGTTTTCCATTTGCTTTTGCAGAGCCTTCAGGAGGATCTGCTCCATGATCTTTCCAGGCACAGAAGTGAGACTGACTGGTCTGTAGTTTCCAGGGTCATCCTTTTTCCCTTTCTTGAAGCTGGGTGTTATGTTCGCCCTTTTCCAGTCAGCAGAACTTCACCAGTCTGCCAGGACCTTTCAAACACAATGGACAGTGGTTTAGCAACTTCATCTGCCACTTCCTTCAGGACCCATGGGTCATTGCTTTGCTTTTGCTTTTCTTTGCTTTTACTTTGCTTTTGCTTAACTTTTTGCCTTTGCTTAGCTTTTTGCCTTTGCTTTGCTTTTACTTAGCATTTTGCCTGTACTTTGCTTTTCACTTTTGCTTTGCTTTTATTTTTTGCCTTTCCTTTGCTTTGATTTTGCTTTGTCTTTTGCTTTGCTTTTGTATTTCATTTGTTTTGCTTTGTCTTTTTGCTTTCCTTTTGCTGTGCTTTGCTTTTGCTTAGCTTTTTGCCTTTGCTTTGCTTGTTGCCTTGGCTTTGATTTTTGCTTTGCTTCACTTTAGCTTTTGCTTTTCTTCTGCTTTTCTTCCGATTTTCTTTTCTTTGCTTTTTCTTTCCTTTTCATTGCTTTTGCTTCTCTCCCTTTTTCTTTTCTTTGCTTTGCTTTTCTTTGCTTTGCTTTGCTTTTTCTTTCCTTTTCATTGCTTTTGCTTCTCTCCCTTTTTCTTTGCTTTGCTTTTTCTTTCCTTTTCATTGCTTTTGCTTCTCTCCCTTTTTCTTTTCTTTGCTTTGCTTTTTCTTTCCTTTTCATTGCTTTTGCTTCTCTCCCTTTTTCTTTTCTTTGCTTTGCTTTTTCTTTCCTTTTCATTGCTTTTGCTTCTCTCCCTTTTTCTTTTCTTTGCTTTGCTTTTTCTTTCCTTTTCATTGCTTTTGCTTCTCTCCCTTTTTCTTTTCTTTGCTTTGCTTTTTCTTTCCTTTTCATTGCTTTTGCTTCTCTCCCTTTTTCTTTTCTTTGCTTTGCTTTTTCTTTCCTTTTCATTGCTTTTGCTTCTCTCCCTTTTTCTTTTCTTTGCTTTGCTTTTTCTTTCCTTTTCATTGCTTTTGCTTCTCTTCCTTTTTCTTTTGCTTTGCTTTTGCTTAACATTGTCTTTGCTTTGTTCTTCCCTTTGTTTTCCTTTGCTTTTGCTTTTCTCAAGGCAAGGTTTGCTTTGCCTTTGATTTTCTTAGCTTTTGCTTGGCTCTTTCATTTTGCTTGACTTTACTCTGCTTTTGCTTTTGTTTTTCCTTTGATTTGCTTTTTCATTTGCTTGTTGCCTTTGTTTCTGCTTTTTGCTTGTTCTTTGTTTTTTGCTTTCGCTTCTGCTTTTGATTTGCCTTTGCTTTGCTTCTCTTTCACTGTGCTTTCATTTTTCTTTCGCTTTGATGCTTACTTTGGCTTTGCTTTTCCTTGCTTTCTGTTTTTTCTTTGCTTTTGCTTTGCTTTTTGCTTTGCTTTTTGCTTTTGCTGTGCTTTTTCTTAGCTTTTAGCCTTTGCTTTTTGCCTTTTCTTCGCTTTTTACCTTTGCTTTTTGCTTTACCTTTGCTTTTCACCTTTGCTTTTTGATTTTGCTTTGCTTTTTCTTAGCCTTTTTCCTTTTCCTTTTGCTTTTGCTTTGCTTTTTGCTTTACCTTTGCTTTTTCCTTTTGATTTGCTTCCCCTCAGGTAGCTGTAGACAGCAATAAGGTCTGCCCTGAGCCTCCTCTTCTCCAGGCTAACCAATCCCAGCTCCCTCAGCCTCTCCTCGTAGGGCTGTGCTCGAGGCCTCTCCCCAGCCTCGTTGCCCTTCTCTGGACACGTTCAAGCATCTCAATGTCCCTCTTAAACTGGGGGGCCCAGAACTGGACACAGTACTCAAGGTGTACGCTGGTCCTGGCATCCAGAACTCCCCACTCCAGGGCACGGGTGTGCCTTGCTGCCAGGGAAGCTAAGCTCTGCCACCTTTGTGAGCCCTTTCCTGGGGACCACCACTCCCAACTGTCCCAGGGGCCAGTAAGAACTGCATGGAGCCTTCTGCAGCCTGCCTCAGCCGGGCCCCAGGAGCAGCCCCAGCAGATGCTCAGAGCCCAGAGGAGGCCCCCGAAGACCCTGAGCCCCGCAGGGCTTGGGCTCCACAGCAGGCTCTGGGACACAGCGCCTGAGAGCCGGCAGAGGAGGAAGCAAAAGATCGGCGCTGACCCGGAGAGCTCCGGAGGCAGAAACCGGATACAGCTCCGCACCGACCGACCGCGACTGCCGCCGGGGTGCTGCACAGAAAGGCTTCCCCCGACCCCCTGGGTGCGGCACAGAAAGGCTCCCCCCGGGCCGCCTCGGTGTGTCACAGAAAGGCTTCCCCCGGGCCGCCTCGGTGTGTCACAGAAAGGCTTCCCCCGGGCCGCCTCGGTGCGGCACAAAAAGGCTTCCCCCGGGCCGCCTGGGTGCGGCACAGAAAGGCTTCCCCTGGGCCGCCTCGGTGCGTCACAGAAAGGCTTCCCCCGGGCCGCCTCGGTGCGGCACAGAAAGGCTTCCCCCGGGCCGCCTGGGTGCAGCACAGAACGGGGAAGCCTCAGGGCCGTCTCCATTAGCCAGGGAATGGCTTCCCCAGGGCCAGCAGCTGCCTCTGCCTTGTGCACCCAGCACCCGCCCCTCGCCCCCTCCGGCTCCCAGCCGCTGCCTGCACTGAACGCTGCTGCTGGCACTGCCCTCGGCAGCCCTCTCACAGCCCCACCCGTGCCAGAGCTCAGGTTCCTAGGGGGCCTTACCACCCAGCGAGGGGCAATTGGGGTCCAGCAGGTCCCGGCACCAGCGGCTTAGGGCCCAGGTGCTGCTGCAAGTGCTGTAGGTGCCCTCCACACAGGAACAAGGCTCACAGTGGTCCACCCCCACCTATCACCCTCAAACCCTGGCACGATTCTTGAACTGGGAGCACCGATTACCAACGCGGGACTGCAACAGACGCCCCGGGATGCTCCCAACACAAACCTCCCTCTCAACCGGGTTGCTTGAACTAGAATCATCCCAGACTGGGCTCTCCCTTACTGGGACCCCACAGCCCGGGGGAGTAGAGACCTGCAGTCCTCACTGCTTGTTAACACAAACCCAAAAGCTGCCCAAGGTGCAGATAAAGAGCAGCAGAGCTCTAAGGAGGGGGAACACTGCAGCAGGGCCCACAGCCTTTCCCCACTGGCAGCACTGAAGACCTCAGGCATCAGCCACACGTAGAATCATAGAATCATAGAATGGTTTAGGTTGGAAGGGACCTCAAGGATCATCCAGCTCCAACCCCCTGCCACAGGCAGGGACACCTCCCACTAGAGCAGCTCGCCCAAGGCCTCATCCAGCCTGACCTTAAACACCTCCAGGGAGGAAGCATCCACAACCTCCCTGGGCAACCCATTCCAGTGCCTTACCACTCTCACTGTAAAGAACTTCCTCCTAACATCCAGTCTAAATCTCCCCTCTTCCAGCTTAAACCCATTCCCCCTCGTCCTAACATTACTAGACCGTGTAAATAGTCCCTCCCCAGCTTTCCTGTAAGCTCCCTTCAAATACTGGAAGGCCACTATAAGGTCTCCACGAAGCCTTCTCCTCCTGCACCTTTCCACTCTGGACTCAAAACCCACATCCCCAGCACCACTTTCTCCCTCCCCCACTAGCCTCACAGCCCACCCAACTCGTGAAGGAGCAGAGAAGGAATCTCTGCCATGATTCAACTCGTTTTATTGACTCAAAGGTAACTGCAGCCCAGCTGGGCTGTGCACATGGGGCCGAGCCCCAGTAGAAACGCAGCAGTAAGTCAGGAGCAGGGGGGAGGGGGTGAGCTGCAGCGGGGTGCAGCACCCAGGCTGCTGCAGGAATGGTCAGTTGGGAGCAGGGGTTCACGAGAGCTGCCCGCAGTCGGTGATGGTGATCTTCTTGCTTGTCTTGCCATCTTTGGAGCCGCAGCGCTCCATGGCCTCCACCACGTTCATCCCTTCCTTGACACGGCCAAAGACAACGTGCTTGCCATCCAACCTGCAGGGGAGAAACGGCTCACAGCTGGCACCTGCCATCCCCCATGCACCTTGGCACCCCATCTGTCACATCACCTCCCTGCTGGAGTGGGTGCTAGGAACCCTCCAAGCTTGCCTCCCAACTTACCACTCGGTCTTGGCAGTGCAGATAAAGAACTGGGAGCCGTTTGTATTGGGGCCAGCGTTGGCCATGGACAGGATGCCAGGGCCTGTGTGCTTCAGGATGAAGTTCTCATCAGGGAACTTCTCCCCGTAGATGGATTTGCCGCCGGTGCCATTGTGGCGCGTGAAGTCACCACCCTGCAGAGAAGAGACCTCTCAGACCAGGCGCAGAGGCCCTGCAGAGCTTGCAAACAGCAGAGCTCCTTCCCACCCCAAATCTGCAAGCACCCAACTTCAGAACACACCCAAGCACTTCATCTCCTCACCCAGCCACCTCCCTGCTGCAGGAAGGGCACCACGCACCTGGCACATGAACCCTGGAATGATTCTATGGAAGCAGGACCCCTTGTAGCCAAATCCCTTCTCACCAGTGCTCAGGGCACGGAAGTTTTCTGTAAAGGAAGGAGAAAAGCACCGTTGAGAGGCTCATTTTGCCCAGAGCTGGGGAGAGCAGCAAGGTCTGGTGTAGCCACAGCGTGGCCAGGGCCACTTTACCAACCTGCTGTCTTCGGGACCTTGTCTGCAAACAGCTGCAAAGAGAGGAGAGGACGTTAGGGCAGGGTGAAGAGCAGCAACCACCCTTCCCCGGGGGCACCCGCAGCACAACAGGCATCCTCCCTCCCCCTCGCTGCTCCCAGAGGTGATCCTGGCTGTGTCTGCAGCTGCAGAGGTCTCTCCACCTCACACTTGCATCTGGAAGCACCCGGGAGCTCTGAGCTAACACATGAGGCATCCAAAGGACGCCAAGCAGCAGGCAGACGTGCGGCAGCTCCGTGCCCGGCATTCCATTCAATCTCTCCACGACTCGAGCCTGCCCAGGCAGGGGTCAAGCTGCCTCCCAGTCACCCCAGCTGGATTCACAGCGAGCAGCATCTGCACTCCGGGCAGCTCCCCGCGGGCTCTGCAACAGCCGCAGTGCAGCCTCCCGGAGCTCGGCCCCGGCCGTGCCGGAGATGCTTCGCCGTCCGGGGGACCAAATCGGCAGGGCGAGAAATGCTTCGCTTCAGCCGCGACAATCCCGCCGAGATCGGGTTGCAGCCGCTCTCGCCCTGTGCTCCGACATCCAGGAGCGCCACGGCGCCCGTGAAAGCATCTCCCGGTGGAAGCAGGCGGCTGGCGGGGATGCGGAGTGTGGCTGCGCGGCTGCTGCGGCCCCGATGTGGCGGGGGACGGGGACAAAATGGCGGCACGGGCAGCCGCGGCCCCGATTCTGCGGCGGGCGAAGCCGCCGCGCCCCCCCCTCCCCCATCCCCCTGGGGCGGAGCAGGGCGGCGCGAAGCCTGCCCGACGGTAATGGGCCGAGGCTGCCGCCGGTCGAGGGCAAGGCATGCTGCGGCGGAGCTCCCCGCGGGCGGCGGCACGCCCCGGGCTGGCTATATGCGGCCGCCACTTCCAAAGCGACTCCCGCCACATCCTCCGCCCGGATCGGCGGAACCGGAGGCTACGCAAGGTCCTTTGTTCCCTCCGCGCCGGGCCTTGGCGGTCCGGCGTCGCCATCCCTGCAGGAGCCACGTGGGAGCCGCCAGCCCACCGCCGCCAGCCCCCTCCCCAGCAACGACCTCGCAGCGCCGAAATGGCGGCAGCGCCCCTCCCCCGTCCGCGGCGCCCCCTACCCCCGCCAGGAAATGGCGGCAACTCCCACCCCCCACCAAGCCTGCTCCCCACAGCCCCCAGCCCTCGGTCCCCCATCCCACCTCGAAGGTGACCCGACCCAGGGGTTCACTGTTGGCGGCGATATCGAAAAAGACGACAGGGTTGGCCATGGCTGGGCGTGCGCTGGGCAGCAGCAACACAACGGGGCGGCGGGCGCGGCGCAGCGGAAGGAGCTCGGCTCCCCGCCGAACGTTATATAGGGCTGAGAGAGCCCGCCTCTGTCGCGGCACTAGCCAACGGCTGCTGGTTTTTCCTCTGAGTGGCGGGACAGACAGCCAATCGACGCTGGGATGTCTGAGTCGGGGGGAAGAACGGGGGCGAGGGGCTCCTGAGCTTCGCGGCCGGGCAGGGCGGGTCGCGCATGCGCGATGTGTGCGGGGAGGTGGGAGGGGGACGGCAGAGAGCCGGGGCTGGGGGCTGGGCTGGGGCTGCGGGACCGGAGGCGTGGGGCAGGGCGGCGGCTGCGGGGCTGTAGGCGGCTACGGCAGGCCTGCGGGAGGCTGCCGGTTGCCTGCTGCCCTGCGATACGGGTCTCGTGGGGACGGCAGCCATGGGCTCCATTTGCGTCGCCCACCGTGCTTGTGGGGCCCGCCTGGTCTGTGCAGCCCCATGGCGCAGCCGGGCTCCGCTAGAGACCCCCCAGCCGAGGGCACGCCACTACCGCCACGCCGCGCAGGGCCTACCGGCAGCGCTGCCCGCGGGTTAATGATTGGCAGCAGTGGGCACGGTTCACCGCCTCGCCCGGCGCCAAGCTCCCGCGGGAGGGGGCAGGATCCCTTCGGGCACCCACCGACCGAGGACCTCCTGCCCGCGATGTGGGGAGGGAGGAAGCCGTGGCCGACAAAGGACGGCGCAAGCCTCGCCGAAACGAAATCCTTTAATAGCCAGCGATGAGGAGACGAACAGGCAGCTCTACGGGAGGGCCGCGGGGCGGCTGGGGGCCACCACCACCCCCCGGTCCGGGCGCGGATGGTACGAGGGGAAGCAGCGTGTGCACATGGAGGGGGGCGCAGGCCGACCCCAGCGATGCCTTTAAATAGGGGAGGGGCGAGGGGCAGTAGTGTTTCTACACTATGTACAGCCTTGTGCTTCTGGGGGGAGCCCGGGCCCGGCTGCCGCTCCCATCGCAGCCCTGCGGGACAAGTCCGTGTCGCGGGAGAGGGTCCCGGTTCTACGGCAGGCAGGGGCACGCCAGCGCTGCCCCCCCGGGCTCGTGGGAGGTTGAGGGGGGGGGGGATCCGGTGCTGGGAGGTGAGGATGGCTCAGTTGTTCTCGAAGAGGGAGAGGAGGTCGTCGTTGCTGCTGCTGGGGAGGTCGGGGGGGCCCAGGTAGGAGAGCAGCTCGTCGGGGTTCGTCAGCTCGGGCAGGAGCTGGGGGCGGCAGCGTGTCACTACCGGGACCCCCCTCAGCTCCCCACCACCACCACCCCCGCAACCCGCTGGTCCCAAACCAGCAGCAAGACCCCCAGCCACCCTTCCCCGGGGTACTCACGTCAAGGGCAGGCTCTGACCCGTCGCCCGTGCCGGCCATGCCGGGTGGGGGGGGAAAGGCGAGGTCCGGGGCGTGCGCTGGGCCGGGGGGGGCCAGGGGTGGCCGTGCCGGGGCGCTCCGGTGGTGCAGCGGCTGCGCCGGCTGGCTGCCCGCGGCGGGGGTGTGCAGCCCCGGCTGCACTGGGGGATGGGACGGCTCCATCCGCCCCGGCAGGGGCAGCTGGCAGGTAAAGTGAAGTGGTCAGACCCCCCCTCCAGCGGGACCTCCCCCCTATTCCCTCTGCAGGGAGAAGGAGAGGCCTGGAGAAGCCCCCGTACTCACAACCCAGCTGACCTGTGTGGGGAGTGGGGGCGCGGAGGGCTTCTCAGGGGCCAGGAGGCTGCCCGGAATGTCAGACTGGTAGGAGATGGGGGGGGGCGCCGGGGCAAAGTCGGTCAGTGTTGGTGTGCCCGGGGCACCCGGGGGTGGGAAGGGCTCTGGGAAGCCTCCCGGTCCTGGAAAGCTGGAACCTGTGTGGGGAAAAGAATTGAGTGGGGGTGGGACAACTGACAGGTACTGCCCCTGTCCACCGTGGCTCCCTCCGTACCCGGGGCACCGTAGTCAGCAGCACCACCAGCCGGTGGTGGTGGTGGCAGTGCCGGGAAGGGCACAGAGCCGGGCCCCAGGGCTGCGATCATCTCCATGATGTTGGGCAGCACCATGTGCGTGGGGCTGAGGGTTCGGCACCGCTTCAGCACCGGCCCCTCAGGCTCCTCCTTGATGTGGATGTCAGGTTTGACCGGAACAGGCTTCCAGCTACAGGTCGGGTCGATGGTGATCTCCTCATGTTCGGAGCTGATGGGCATCAGGATGGCAAAGGGACTCAGGTTGGAGAGGAGGCAACTGCACAGCCTCCCAAGGGGTGGCATGGTGCTGGCCACAGATGGACAGACAGGGCAGGGATGCTTACTTCTGGATGTAGATCAGGATGCCCAGCATGTACTGGTCCACCTCCAGCCCCTCCAGCAGGGCTGTCTTACTGCAGGCAGAGAAGAGCAGGGTGAGGACAGGGAACCACGCCCGCAGGCAGGGAAATTGAGGCACGGCCCCACTCACTTGCAGACAGGACACCGCCACGTCCCCCGCTCGCAGTTGAGCTGCAGGTAGGACTCCAGGTCGAAGCACTGCAGAGGGAGAGCAGCAGCTGAACCAGCTGGGGGAAAACGGGGTGGGGGATACACCCCAGACCCTGCCACGACCCTGCCACCACACTTACCTGTATGTGTCGGCAGTCGTGGCCCCTGGCAGGGAGCTGAATCCTCCGGAAGGTGATGGGACACTTGAGGGACACCTTAATGGCTGTCTGCTCCACCCCGTCCTCGCCGTTGGGCCCCGGGGTCCCGGGGATGGTCCCACTGCTGAAGTTGCGTTTGACTGGGGGAAGCAAGGGGCAACAGAGGTCAGCACTAGGATGCTGGTGTGGTGGTGCCACTTGTGGTGGCGTCTGTTGCCTTGTCCCCCGCATCGTGCACCAACCCCAAAACAGGGTGTTGCCTGCACCATGCTGCAACCCTGGACCAGAATGTACCCCCAGACCATGCTGCAGCCCCAGACTAGAGTGAACGCCAGACCACAATGCAGCCCTAGACCAGACTGTACCCCCAAACCACACTGCAGCCCCCAGACTAGAGTGAACGCCAGACCACAATGCAGCCCTGGACCAGAGTGTACCCCCAGACCATGCTGCAGACCCAGCATAGAGCAAACCCCAGACCACAATGCAGTCCTGGACCAGACTGTACCCCCAAACCACACTGCAGCCCCCAGACTAGAGTGAACCCCAGACCGTGCTGCAGCCTCCCACCCCCAGGGCCCCAAGGGCTCACTTTTGGTAATGCAGTGCTCGGCAGGCAGCAGCCGCTTCTTGATGAGGCCCTGCAGCACGGAGCGCACCGAGGGGCGGTGCACCAGCTGCAGCACGAAGAGGTGGGACTGCAGGGACACAGGGCAGGGGACGCTGAGCCGCGGTGCCAGCTGCCTCCCGCCAGGCCCGCGGCACGCCCCGCGCCGTGACTCACGCAGCAGCAGGCGGTGACGGTGATCTGGATGGTGTTCCTGCCGGGCTGGCACACGTGCTTCAGGTAGAGCGGCTTGTGCGAGGTCTTGTTGTCGCCGCGCTCGATGCTCAGCGGCGTGGCGTTGACGCTGACCTGCACCGACGCCGGCCAGTTGGTGTTCATCTGCCGGTCCTCGTGGTGGTAGCACTTGAACTGCAGCTCCAGGTCAGGCCTGGCGGGGCGGGCAGCGGTGTGGGCAGGCAGCATGCCTGCACCCCTGCCGCTGTGTCGTGCTGAGCCGTGCCGCGCACCGCCATGTGACGAACCGCACTGAGTGCCACCGCACGGCGCCGTGCCAAGGCACGCTGTGTACCATCGCCCCATACAGCACTGTGCAGTGCCAAGGCATGCTGGGCACCGCTGCATCACACAGCACTGTGCCATGCCAATGCACACCGTGTACCACTGCCCCACACAGCACTACGCTGTGCCAATGCACACCGTGTACCACTGCCCCATACAGCAATGTGTGCTGTGCCAATGCACGCCATGTACCACTGCCCCACACAGCACTATGCTGTGCCAAGCCACACAGCACTATGCTGTGCCAATGCACACCGTGTACCACTGCCCCATACAGCAATGTGTGCTGTGCCAAGCCACACCATGTAACACTGTCCCATACAGCACTATGCTGTGCCAATGCACACCATGTACCACTGTCCCATACAGCACTATGCTGTGCCAATGCACACCATATACCACTGCCCCATACAGCAGTGTGCTGTGCCAAGCCACACCACGTACCACTGCCCCACATGGCACTGTGCCATGCCAAGATGTGCTGGGCACTGCTGCATAATACAGCACTGTGCCATGATGAACCATGCTGCATAGCATGACAGCACCACGCCAAACCACACCAGGTACTGCCATGCCAGGCGCCAGGTGACAAGCTGTACCGCATGGCACCGCAGCATGCACTGTGCCACACAGCACCACACCGAGCAGCACTGCCTGACGCTGTGTTGCTCTGCCACACGGCTGCCATGCCGTGCAGCGCTGTGCCATGCCATGAGGCTTGCAGCCCCCCTGCCACCCCCACCTCATCATGAGGGTCTTGTAGACGGAGTCGCGCAGCTGGAAGACGTGGTTGCTGACGGCCAGGTTGTGCTGCAGGCGGAAGGGCTCCAGCACCACCCCGTCCCGCACCGGGAACGTCAGCCGCAGCTCCTCCCCGGGGGCCGGCCCTGCTGGCGACACCATCAGCGGGGACCCCGCGCCCCGGCCGCGCCCCTGGCCACGCCCGGGCAAGCCCCACCCACTAGACAAGGCCCCACCCTGCGGGAAGCTCCGCCCCACAGAATCCCCCCTCCTTCGTGCCCACCCCGCTCGGCAGCCTCACTCCAGCCCGCTCCACGGGGCCCTCCCCACGCGAGCTCAGCCCCCTCGGAGCTCCTCCCACGGCCAGAGCGGTGCCTCCCACTTCAGGTCCCCCCCTAAAGCACGAAGCCTCCCGGCGCTAGCAGCCTCCCCCGAGCCCACCCTTCTCATAAGCCTCAAGTTGCCCACCCACCGGGCACCGTCTTCAAGAAGTCCCCACAGCCCTTGGCAGTGCCCACACTCCCTGTGCCAAAGGCCCACGCCCCCCTTCTCTCCCCACGGTGCCAAGCAATGGCTGCAGGCCTGCCAGCAGCTGGGACACTTGAAGGGCCCTGGGGGTACAGAAGGGAAGGGTCCTCTGTGATGTGGCCCTCACGCAGGACACTTACCCGAAGGGGACTGGTGCAGGGAAGTGACGTTGGGCTTCATGTCGGGCAGGAAGGGCGACTTGAGCTCCTGCCCAGGCGATGTGTACTGTGGCACACTGCTGCCCGGCGTCATGGGCGGTGTGGGGTTCCCTGCCAGCGGCGAGCTGGGGTACCCTGGCAGCGACCGGCTCGGCTGTGGAGACACCGTGCACCCTCAGCACCCAGTCGGGCTGGCACTGCCACCTCCCCCACACACCCTGGTGCTGGCACTCACCCCGTTGACAGCTGCCTGGCTATAGCTGCCGAAGCTGGCACCCTGCCCGTTGAACTGTTCGGCTGGCTGCAGGGAGAGGAAGGTCCGCGGGGGCTGTCACCAAGGGATGGCAGACACTTGGCCGCCCCTACCCTGTGCCCGCTGCACCCTCTGCAGTACCTTGTAATAGGGTCCGGCATTGCTGGAGGCAGAGAGGTACTGGCCCACGCCCTGCTGCAGCCTGTGGCCAGGGTAGGAGGGCGACGGAGTGGAGGGCTGCGGGGCACTGGGGGCATACTGGGCACCGGCCGCAGCATACTGCCCACCCTGCAGGTACTGCTGTGCTGGGTATCCCTGCGAGGCCAGGGGGTTCAGTGCCAGTGGCAAGGAGGGGGCCGGTGCCAGCGCGCCACGGGCCCCACCGGTGCATCCACTCACCTCGCTGGAGTATGCCCGCTTGAGGCCCTGCCGGGGCACCTGCTGGCTCGCAGGGGGGCCGGGGTAGGCATGCTGGGGCATCCGCTGCCCACCGTACAGGGGGCCAGCGCTAGGTGCCCGTGCGGGGCTCATGCTCACAGGGGATATGCCAGAGGGAGCCATGACGCCTGCCATGCCAGCCGGGCTCATGCCAGCAGGCCCACGGGGTCCGGCATGGGGCAGGAACTGGCTGCTGAAGGGCTGTCCCGCGCCCATCTACAGCAAGGAGAAAGGGGTGGTCACAGCGGGGCCGGGGTGGTCACAGCGGGGCCGGGGTGGCAGCTGGCTCCCTGGCCGTGCCACGGCTGGGCTCTTACCGCGCTGTACTGGCTCAGCTCCTGGCTCTGCTTCTCCTGCAGCGCCGCCACTGTCGCCGTGGCCGTGGCCGTGGCTGTGGCAGCGGCGGCAGCCACGGCGGCAGCGGCAGCTGCCTGGGTGAAATCAGCTGGGGGCCGGCCGGTGTGTGAGGGGAGCCCCATGCCACCCGGGCCAGTGGGGCTGCCGGCGTAGCTGCAGGACAGAGAGGTAGAGAACGGGCACATGATGCCCCCGCAGCGGGGCGGTGCCAGGACGGGGTGCGCAGGGACACCCTTACCTGGCGGCAAAGCCTGGCCCGCCGGGGTAGGCGCTGCGGCCGTAGATGCCTGGCTGCACGTAGCCCTTGCCAGGTGCCCCCTCGGTGAAGGGCTGCTGCGGTAAGAACGGCGGCGAGCTCATGCCGGAGCCGGTGCCAGCCATGCCAGGCAGCAGCGGGGTGCTGGAGCTGCCTCCCCCGGGGCCCATGGGGCTGCCGAAAACCTAAGAGGATGGCATCGAGGGGCAGGGCGTCAGGCAGAAGGATGGCATTGGGTGGGCAGGGGATCAAGTGGGGCACAACCCTGCCAGTTTGCAGGGCAGGGTGGGGAGCTCGAGGTGGGGGCCTCGGGTGCCGCCGGGTACCTGGCTCTGGGAGGTGTTGCTGACACCCCAGACGGTGGTTACCACGGAGAGGGATCCCGCGGGCTGATTGGAGCTCTGTTGCCAGGGAACAGCCTCGTATGCAAATGAACCATCACTGGAATAAACCCAAATTAATGAAGAGCAGGGAAGGAGGGGCCGGGGGGCCGCGGGCCAGGGGGCACCCGGGGGTGCCGGCTCTCACCCGTGGGGGGTGGGCGGCAGGGAGGGTTTCATGGGGTTCATGGGGTTCATCGACGGCAGCCGGGCGCGGGCTGGGTCTTCTGAGGCCGCGGCGGACGCTGCGGGACGGCGTCACCGTCACCGAGGCTGCGGGAGTCAGAGGAAGCGGCGGGTGAGGGGGCGGCCGGCCCCGGAGGGACAGGACTCGGGGGTGCCTGCAGCCTACATGACCTTCCCCCCCAGCTCCGGCACCGGGACTTAGTGTCCTGCTCGGTCTGGCACGGGGACACGGCCAGCACGGCTCGGCCCCGCCGCCGGGCGAGGAACGGGGAGGTGCCCGTGGGCCCCTCGGGAGCCTCCCTGGAGCCAGCCCACCGCGGTTCCCCGCAAAATCCCCGCGGACACCGACTCGGCCTCGGAAGCCGCGGGGCCGGGGGCTTTCCCATGCCTGTGGGTGGGGGCAAACCGCGGGGACTTTCCAGGGCGTGACCCGGGGCGAGGGGCAGGACGCGGCCCCCTTGACATCGCCCCCCACCGCCGCCCGGGGCATTGCTAAAGGAGGGGGCACCCGGGGGTGGTGCTGCGGGGTCACCCTGGCGCCCTCCGTTCCCCGCGGGAGGACGGTGGGGGGCGTGGTGGTGGCCACCCGAGCCACCAGGAGGTGCCACCGGCCACGGCGCGCCCCCGCCGACGGTGACAGCCTCACCCTCACCTTCCCCGGCCGCGAACCCGGCAGCACCGCGGGGCCAGGCCCCGGGCCCGGGCCGCTCTCACCGCACCATTGCCACGGCAACAGCCCCCGGGCACGGCGCCCGGAGGGGCGCGGGGCTGCGCGCGGAGCCCCGTCCCGCGCGCCCCCCGCCGGTCCCAGCCCGCCGCC
>WAAF01015519.1:20262-78515 GCA_013400475.1 Tricholaema leucomelas
AGCCGGGCCGAGCCGGGCCGTGCCGAACCGAACCGGGCCGGGCCGAGCCGAGCCCGCGCCGCCGGCGCCGCCGTGCACAATGGGGCCGCGCGCTCATCGGTGTGCTCGGCCCGCCCCGCCCCGGCCAGGCGCAGGCAGCCGAGCACCGAGCGCGGGAGCGCGGGGCGCGTG
Source organism: Tricholaema leucomelas (assembly GCA_013400475.1). Taxonomy (NCBI): domain Eukaryota; kingdom Metazoa; phylum Chordata; class Aves; order Piciformes; family Lybiidae; genus Tricholaema lacrymosa; species Tricholaema leucomelas. Next base: position 20,434 of record WAAF01015519.1, read on the forward strand.
TGACAGCGCGACACGGGGCGACACGGGGCGACCGCGCGCGCAGGGCGAGGGGCTGCTGTGCCACGCGTGTGCGGCAGCCCGGCCGGGACCGAGGGCTGCGCGGGGCGGGCGGGCGCACGCGTGTCCGTGAGCAGGGCGGCGCACCCCGTGTCCGGGTGACCGTGGGTGACGTGCGGCAGAGCGGGCACCTCCGCCGCGGCCGCGTACCCGCTGCCAGCCTACACCCGCGCCCACGGCCCAAGGAGGCCCCGGGTGCACTCGGTGCGAGCCTTGGCCGGGAGGCTCCATCCTGCGCTCTCCCAGGACTCCCCATGGAGCAAGCCCCAGTGCCAGCCCAGGGCCTCTAGAGCGGGGAGGGGGCTCCAAGCCAGGATGCACACAGGGGCCCGGGCTGCCCAAGGGCCCGCGGGTGCTTTGGGAGCTGGGTGGGTGCCCAGGACCCTGCCTGGGCCCTGCACCGGGGCTGGCCACCCTGTCCCGTTCCCCTGAAAGCAGCAGGGGCCGCAGGGCCAAGTGCAGCACCATCTGGAGCTGGCGGGACCCACGGCACTGGGCGTTGCCAGAGATAAGCTCCTGGGACTGACCCCCCTCCTGGGGGACCGGAGGGGCTGCGGGTCCCACCCGTCATGGCTGGGGTGGGGCTGCTCCTGGCCGCCTTTGACCGAACACCGGAGCAGCTGCTCCGACGGCAGCGCCGGCGCAAGCTAGACAAGGACTTGCAGGCACCAGCGTGGGGTTTGACAGGCTCTGTAGTTGAGGAGGGAGCGGGGAGACGAGCGAGGGACAGACGGACAGACAGACGGGAGCGTGCTGCCGCCAGCGGGCTGGCGCTCAGGCCAGATCCTTGAAGGCGTCGAGGTTGAAGGCCGTGTCGAGGAGCCGCTGCAGCTCCGTCAGGTGAGTCTTCTTGTTGCCGGTGGCAGGGGCAGCTGCCGGCTCCCGCCCTGCGTACCTGCGGGCAAGAAGGTGCCGGTGAGGGTGGGCTCTGTGCTCCTGAGTGTGTCCCCCAGCACCACAGCCGCTGCTGGGTCCCTACCAGACAGGCTTGGCGCGGTTGATGGTGGTGCGCAGCCGGGGTTTGACGTAGTCGTAGTAGCCCTGGTTCTTGTGCTCCTCCTGGCACCACACCAGCTCGGCCGCAGGGTACTTCTCAGCCTCCTGCTGCAGCAGGTCGAAGGGGAAGGGCGAGAGCTGCGGGGAGGGATGAGGAGGGGAACTTAGGAGTGGTGTCAGAGGCACCCGCGGCAGCCCCGGGCCCGGCCCGTGCTCACCTGCTCCACCCTGGTGATGGCCACATCGGCCTCCATCTGCCGAGCCTTGCGCTCCCGGGTCAGGTCGTAGTAGACTTTGCCGGTGCAGAGCAGCAGGCGCCGAACCTGGTCGGGGCGCTGCGCCGCGGGGCCGCTCTCGGGGATGACGCGGAGGAAGTGAGTGCCTGGGGAACCACAGACCCGCCCGCGTTGGAAAGTCCTCTGGGATCGAGTCCAGCCCAGCACCGCCACGGTCACCAAACCACCTTCCCGAGTGCCATGGCCGCAGGGTTCTGGAACACCTCTCCAGGGATGAGGACTGCACCACCTCCCGCGGGCAGCCTGTGCCGGTCCCAGACCACTCTTGCGGGGCAGGAATTGTTCCTCATCTCCACCCTAAGCCCTCCCTTGGTGCAACCCGAGGCCACCTCCTCTGGCTCTCCAGCACGGTGCAGCAGCCATTCCCTCTTGTCCCGCGGGAAGACGGCAGTGGAACCGCTGCAGACCTTAGAAGTCAGGACTCTGAGGGGTGCCCATGCTGGAGCCATCTGTGGCTGAGAAGGGACCCACGCCGGGGGGAGAAGCTTGTGGAAGGCTGCAGGACCAGCTGCAGCAGTGCCCAGGAGAAGGAGGGAGCAGCAGGTGGTGACTTGATAGGGGTTTGGTGTAAATTAAAATGCTTTTGTTTGCCCAGGTCACAGAAGCACAGAATGGGTTGGGTCGGGGTGGGATGGGCTGGTTTGGAATAGCCTCTGAGATCCTCCAGTCCAGCATCAACCCAGCACCACCACGGCACCAAACCTTGGCCCCAAGTGCCATGGCCACATGTTTCTTGAACACCTCTGCCACTCCCCCGGTGGGGAGGATGCCACAGCAGAGCATGGCACCATCGCCTACAGCAGCCTAGGGCACCATATTGACAGCTGCCTGCACCTGCATCCTGTGCCAGCCCCTACGGGAGCCCAGCCTGAGCAGGCACACGGGCAAGGAGCACCAGGCCAGGAGGTGCTGGGTCTAGCTCCCGGTACAAACCATCACAGCTTGATGGCGCTCAGGGCTGCCAAACCTCAGCCATGGCACTCTGATGGGTAGCAGCACCATGGCAAAGCCTGCAGAGCTGAGCCTCATCTCTCCAGGGTGCCAGCCTGCACCAGCAAGGGGCAACTCCAGTTTACTGGGTAGATGGCCACAGCTGGCACACGCTGCCTGCCACTTGGGTGCTGGCAGGGAGGGCAGAAGGAAGCCCCTGTGCCACGCTGGTGCAGAGCTGTCTGCATGTGCTGTCTGCAGAGGCCTGATGCCTGTGGTGTCAGCCTCACATGGCTGCTCTTTGGCATGGAGAGGCTGCTGCCAGGTGGACTTTACCCGGGGCAGCCAGCTCCTGCCCTTCACCCTTCATCCCATGGCGGGCAGCGGGCACCTCTGCCCTGCTCGTACCTGGCAGCATGTCGTCGAAGCTGGAGCGGGCTTCAGGGTGGCGCAGCAGCGACTTTGGAGTGAAGATGATGAGCTGGGGTGGGGAGGGAGCAGAGCAAGGTGGTCACAGCCTCATCTGGGCATGGAGCTGCTGCCCTCCCTGCCCAGGCACAGCAGCAGCCACGAGAGCTTAGCTCCTGGCTCAGCTGCCACGTTCTGCCAAGCTGGGCATTGCTTTCTCATGGCAGCAGCTTTCCCAGCTTGGGTTTCCCCTGAGAAGGCTGAGATGGTGCCAGGGACCTGCCTGCCCCACAGCTGCAGCTGAAGGCAAGTGGCTGGCATGGCTGGCATGAGGCATTTACTAGTGCCTGCCAGGCTCAGCACCTCTGGTGTCCCTGTGGAGAGCAAGGAAGGGGCTGCGGGCACCCTGGCCTGCCCCCAGTCAGTTGGCAGCACATCATAAGCCAGCCCTGACCACCTCGAGGTCCTTGGCCTGGGCAGAGGCAAACTGCCCAGGTTGGCTGCCAAGCTGCAAGAACAGGCCTGCTGTGAGCCCTGGCCAGAGGCTTGGCAGGGATGTGTGGCAGGGATGCCCTGGGAGCAAGCTGGGCACAGCGCAACTGGCACTGACCGGTTTGTGGAGAGGCAGCAGGGGCTGGCACTGACTGGTTTGGGGAGGGGCAGCAGGGGCTGCACTGAGCAACTTCTGGATGGGCAGCAGGGCCTGGCACTGACTGGTTTTGGGAGGGTGGCAGGGACTGGCACTGCCACTGACTGGTGTGGGGAGGGCAGCAGGGGCTGGCACTGACCGGTTTGCGGAAGGGCAGCAGGATCTGGCGCCGCAGGACGTGGAAGAAGTTGGCAGGGGTGGAGCAGTTGACCACGATCCAGTTGCAGTCGTAGAGCTGCCGCACGTCAAAGTCCTCCAACAGCTTCTGCCTCGGTGGGCAGGGGGATGACAAGGAACAGGAGGTGCCCCTTGGCTCACAGCTCCAGCAGCGGGCAGAAGTGCCCTGCCCAGCCCTCCCACCCTCCTCTCCCTCTTCAGAGCACACCCGGGGCAGAGGCTGCAAGCCTGTGCCCTTCACCACGGGCTGGGCACAACCTCTGCCTCATGCCACCAGCAATGGTGGAGCTGCAGCCTAGGTGCCAGCTTCAGCCCCTCTGCCCTGAAGCCTCCAAGCTGCAGCTGCAGCCACACCTGCCCCAAGCCCCCCAGCTGTGGCTGCCCCGGGCAGGCAGTGGCTGGGTGCCCAGGAGCTGCCCACTCACAGGGAAGACGTCAGGGTCGTCGTTGCACATCTGCAGGAAGCGCTCGGGGCGGGCAGAGGAGTGCTCGGGACCCTGCGTGGGGACAGCCAGCATGGGGCACGGCTGGCACCGGGAGCCACTGCCAGGCGGCATCGGGAGCCACTGCCAGGCGGCGCCGTGCTCCCGGCGGTGCCTCCTGCCCGCCGCTGCCCTCAGCTCGGCTTCTGGTGCAAGCGACGGGCACCGCGGGGCGCCCCTGAGCTGGGAGGGGTCCTTACCATGCCCTCCATGCCGTGGGGCAGCAGCAGGACGATGCCATTCTGCCGCACCCATTTGGCCTGCCCGGGGCAGATGAATTGGTCGATGATGCACTGGGCAGTGTTGTGAAAGTCCCCGAACTGTGCCTCCCACAGCACCAGGGCGTTGGGACTGGCCATGGCGAAGCCCAGCTCGAAGCCTGAGGGCGAGAGAAGAGGCCCAGGGGGTTGGCAAAGGGCGTGGGGGCAGGGTGGGCGCCGGCAGGGGGCAGGGCGGGCACGGGCAGCGGGCAGGGAGCTCACCCAGGACGCCGTACTCCGAGAGGGAGCTGTTGCAGACGGTGTAGGGAGCTTGGTTGGGCCAGAGGTGGTTCATGGGGATGCAGGTCCTCTTGTCCACGTTCTGGTCGTGCAGGACGTGGTGCCGGTGGCTGCCGTGGGGTCGGGGCGGGGGGAGGGAGAGGAGCACAAAAGAGTCACTTCAGTGCCACTGTCTCCCGCGTGGGCTGCAGTCGGCCTCTGTGGGCAGCAGGAGCTGTACCTGAAGGTGCCCCTCTCCACGTCCTGCCCGCTGAGGCGGATGTGGATGCCCTCCTTGAGCAGGGAGCCAAAGGCCATGTACTCTGCCAGCGCCCAGTCCACCGTCCGGTTCTTCACCAGCTCCCCGCGGGTCTTCAGGATCCGGCTCAGACCTGCCGGGCAGAACCTGGGTCACAGCTGCAGGAACACCACAGCTGGCTCACAGCATGCCCAGGGGGCAGAGGAAAGGATCCACCTCCGCCGGAGGGCTGAGCCAGGACTGCGGGGAAGGAAGGATCAGCTCCTGGGAGCTGCTCCCGAGTTCACTTCCCTTAACCACGGCTCCCTCAGGAACCAATTCTCACAGACTCACAGAAGCGTTTGGGTTGGAAAGGACCTTCAGAGGTCACCTAAGGTGCCATGGGCAGGGACATCTTTAAGCAGAGCAGATGGCTCAAAGCCTCATCTGACCTCACCTTCTACTCTTCTGACAGTAGAGCATTCTCAGCTGCTCTGGGCAGCCTGGGCCAGGCTCTGCCCACCCTCAGTGCCAAACATTTCTCCTTCTCTCCATTCTCAATCTCCCACTTGGAGCCCAAACCACCTGCCCTGGGCCTGGCCCAACAGGTCCTGCTCAAAACTGTCCCCAGCTTTCTGCTCAGCTGCTTGGAGCACTGCAAGGCCTCCAGAAGGCCTCCATGGAGCCCTCTCTTCTCCAAGCTGACCTCTTCTCCAGGCTGAACTCCCCCAGCTCCCAGCCTGGCAGAGCCCTCCCAGCCCTTGCATGGCTTTTTTGTGACCTCCTCTCGACCTGCTCCAGCAGGTCCTTGTCTGTCCTGACCTCCAGGAGAGGTCTCAGGAGGACAAAGTGGAGGAGCAGGATCCCTTCCCTCCATCTGCCGGCCACACAGATCAAAGCTCCCTCCCGGGCCCCATTCCAGTCCTATCCCACATAGCTCCTGCCAGCTCCTACCTCCGTGGATAGTGAAGTCCTCCACTGGCACGGAGCTGGCCACTTGCCCGATGTGGGTCAGGTCCTCCTCGTTCAGCCCCGTGGAGGGGCAGCTCATGCTCCGTGGTTGCCCATCCAGAGTGAAGAAACCTGCAGGGGAGGAGCAGTCCAGTGCCCAGCACCACACCCAGAGCTCAGGGCACCCTCAAGCACCAGTAGGTGTGCCAGGAGCTGTCTGGAGAGCCCAAGCTCTCTTCTGGCAACCCCCAGCAGCCTGCTGGTGACTGACCAGGCCAGGGTGAGTCCAGCCAGTGCTTGATGTGCAAGATCTTCTCGTCCTTGGACCTGGCGTGGGCCTCCTCACAGATCTTGTCATACTTGGCAATCTCCTCCTGCAGGGTAGAACCAGGAGGTGGAAAAGCATCACCAAGGGTGCCAAGTCTGGGGGCCTCGTGGTGAGCTTGCCAGGGTGCTGAAGGGCACAGCTGGTCCCCATGGTGCTGAGCAGCTCAGCCTTGGAGAGCAAAGCTGCTGCTGGAGGCTCCTGGCCCCAAGACATCACAGCCCTGGGGCAGAGCTGCTGCCAGGGCCCCACATGCTCCCAGAGCTCACAGAGAGCCTGAGGGCTGCAGAGCCCAGGTGAGCCCCAGCCACGCTCCAGGGGCACGGTGCCATGTGGCCTGTGCTGCACCGACCGTGGGGGCAACCCTTGGATAAAGGCTTCTCAGAGCTGACAGGGTCCAAGACCAAGCCCTGGCATCTACCCAGGGTCTGCAGCACTTGCCCAGCCCTTTAGGTTGGACAAAGCAAAGCAGAAGCAGGCCCTGGCACAGCCTTCGCTGCCAGCTCTGACCCAAGGGAAGTCGTTTTCCCTGCTGATGCTGCCTTCAGCTTCCCCCCCCAGCCCCCAGGGGCCAGTACCTCATACTCTGGCTGGTTGACCACCCCCTGGGAGATGAGCAGCTCAGCATACTTCTGCAGCACAGGCTTCTGCTTGCGGATCTGTTTGTACATCAGGGGCTGGGTGAACATGGGCTCGTCCATCTCGTTGTGCCCATTGCGCCGGTAGCAAACCTGCAAGCAAAGAGCTCTCAGGGCAGCTCTGGCAACCTGCAGCTCCAAAAGCAGCCACAGAGTCACAGCAGGTTAGAAGCTAAGTGGAAGGGACCTCCAGAGATCCTCCAGTCCAACCCCTGCCAGGGCAGGGCAACCAGAACACATCCAGGTGGGTTTGGAAAGCCTCCAGAGGAGACTCCACAGCCTCTCTGGGCAGCCTGCTCCAGGCTCCAGCACCCTCACGAAGTCTCCACTTCTATGCCTGTGGCACCTCCTCTGCTCCAGCTGCCACCCAGTGCCCCTTCTCCTGTCCTTGCCCACCCCTGGGCAGAGCCTGGCTCCAGCCCTGCACATCTCTAGCACAGCACTGAGGGTAGCCCTCAGGCTCCTCTGCTCCAAGCCCCCAGCCCCAGCTCCTCAGCCTGGCCTCACAGGAGATTTTCACTGCCTGCAGCAGCTTTGGCTCTGGGCTGGGCTCTTTGAGCACTTCCCTCAGTTCCTTCTTAAGCTGAGGGGCCCAGAGCTGGGCACAATATTCCAGAGGTGGCCTCAGCAGGGCAGAGCAGAGGGGCAGGAGAACCTCTCTGATGTACTCAGCCCATTGAGGATGCCCTCAGCCTTCCTGCCCACAAGGGCACATTGCTGCCTCTGGGCATCCTTCCATGCCCCAGGGCCCCCAGGTCCCTCTGCTCTGCTCTCCAGCAGCTCAGTGCCCAACTCTGCTGCTCCCTGGGGTTGTTCCTTCCCAGATGCAAGAGGTGCTAGGAAGGGTCTGAAAAAGCCCAGGAGGGACCTAAGTGCATTCCCCTGAACACAAGAGGTGAGGGCATGCTCCTGGCAGGGAGCAGTCACTGGCTCACAGGGTATCAGGGGTTGGAAGCAACCCAAGGAGATAAAGTCCAACCCCCCTGCCAGAGCAGGACCACACAATCTAGCTCAGGGCACACAGGAACACATCCAGACAGGCCTGGAAAGGCTCCAGGGAAGGAGACTCCACAACCTCTCTGGGCAGCCTGTGCCAGGGCTCTGGGACCCTTCCAGGCAAGAAGTTCCCCTTGTGCTCAGCTGGAACCTCCTGTGCTGCAGCTTCCATCCATTGCTGCTTGTCCTATCCCAGGGAGCAGTGAGCAGAGCCTGTCCCCCCCTCCTGACCCCCAGCCCTCAGATGTTTATTGACACTGATTCAATCTCCTCTCAGTCTTCTCCAGATTAAGCAGCCCCAGGGCCCTCAGCCTCTCCTCACCAGGCAGGGCTCCAGTCCCCTCCTCATCCTCACAGCCCTCCACTGGACCCTCTCCAGCAGTTCCTGTCCCTCTTCAACTGGAGAGCCCCAAACTGAAGGCAGTGCTCAAGATGAGTTCTCAGCAGGGCAGAGTAGAGGGGCAGGAGTCACCTCAGCAGTGCCTCCTTACCCTGAGTCCCAACACCTCCAGCCCCTCACACCCAGCGGGAGGAGAAAACACAGCCCAGGAGGTCTGGAGGAGCAGGCACAGCAGAGCCTCCTCTCAGGTGAAGCCTGGTGGGAGCTGTCTGACCAAATCCACCACCACCACCTCCGGGTGGGAGCTGCCAGACCAAACCCACCACCACCACCTCCTGGTGGGAGCGGCCTGACCAACTCCACCACCACCTCCTGGTGGGAGCTGCCTGATCAAATCCACCACCACCACCTCCTGATAGGAGCTGCCTGACCAAATCCACCACCATCACCTCCTGATGGGAGCTGTCTGACCAAATCCACCACCTCCTGATGGGAGCTGCCTTACCCAAATCCACCACCATCACCTCCTGATGGGAGCTGCCTGACCAAATCCATCACCTCCTGTGATGGAGGAGCTCAGTGGGAGCTGCCTGACCAAATCCACCACCATCNTTGAGGATGCCCTCAGCCTTCCTGCCCACAAGGGCACATTGCTGCCTCTGGGCATCCTTCCATGCCCCAGGGCCCCCAGGTCCCTCTGCTCTGCTCTCCAGCAGCTCAGTGCCCAACTCTGCTGCTCCCTGGGGTTGTTCCTTCCCAGATGCAAGAGGTGCTAGGAAGGGTCTGAAAAAGCCCAGGAGGGACCTAAGTGCATTCCCCTGAACACAAGAGGTGAGGGCATGCTCCTGGCAGGGAGCAGTCACTGGCTCACAGGGTATCAGGGGTTGGAAGCAACCCAAGGAGATAAAGTCCAACCCCCCTGCCAGAGCAGGACCACACAATCTAGCTCAGGGCACACAGGAACACATCCAGACAGGCCTGGAAAGGCTCCAGGGAAGGAGACTCCACAACCTCTCTGGGCAGCCTGTGCCAGGGCTCTGGGACCCTTCCAGGCAAGAAGTTCCCCTTGTGCTCAGCTGGAACCTCCTGTGCTGCAGCTTCCATCCATTGCTGCTTGTCCTATCCCAGGGAGCAGTGAGCAGAGCCTGTCCCCCCCTCCTGACCCCCAGCCCTCAGATGTTTATTGACACTGATTCAATCTCCTCTCAGTCTTCTCCAGATTAAGCAGCCCCAGGGCCCTCAGCCTCTCCTCACCAGGCAGGGCTCCAGTCCCCTCCTCATCCTCACAGCCCTCCACTGGACCCTCTCCAGCAGTTCCTGTCCCTCTTCAACTGGAGAGCCCCAAACTGAAGGCAGTACTCAAGATGAGGTCTCAGCAGGGCAGAGTAGAGGGGCAGGAGTCACCTCAGCAGTGCCTCCTTACCCTGAGTCCCAACACCTCCAGCCCCTCACACCCAGCGGGAGGAGAAAACACAGCCCAGGAGGTCTGGAGGAGCAGGCACAGCAGAGCCTCCTCTCAGGTGAAGCCTGGTGGGAGCTGTCTGACCAAATCCACCACCACCACCTCCTGGTGGGAGCTGCCTGACCAAATCCACCACCACCACCTCCTGGTGGAAGCTGTCTGACCAAATCCACCACCACCACCTCCTGGTGGGAGCTGCCTGACCAAATCCACCACCATCACCTCCTGATGGGAGCTGTCTGACCAAATCCACCACCTCCTGATGGGAGCTGCCTTACCCAAATCCACCACCATCACCTCCTGATGGGAGCTGTCTGACCAAATCCACCACCTCCTGGTGGGAGCTGCCTGACCAAATCCACCACCACCTCCTGGTGGGAGCTGCCTGACCAAATCCACCACCACCACCTCCTGGTGGGAGCTGCCTTACCAAATCCACCACCACGTCCTTGTGGAAGGTGCTCCTCCACTCCGCTGCCACGTTGCAGACGTAGACCACGGCCTCGGGGTCGTCGGCGTTGACGTGGAAGATGGGGGCATTGACCACGCGTGCCACGTCGGTGGGGTACGGGGAGGAGCGAGCCATCCTGGGGTCTGTGGTGAAGCCAATCTGCAGGGGCGGGCAGGGCACGGCACTGGCACGGTGCAGCGCTTGCAAAGCAGCAGCCAGGGCCCAGAGGGCAGCTCGGGAGCTGTGCCGTGGCACTGCCCCTCAGCACAAGCCGCTCCGCCTGCCTGCTCGTACCCCTGGGCACAGACTGGGCCCAGTGAGAGGGCTCTGGTTTACAGGAGGGCACAGCAGGGCAGGCCTGCATGCCCTTGTATGATGAGTGTCAGCTTGTACCACCCCTGTGCCAGGCTGGCTGCCAAGGGCTGCTGGTGAGCTTCCTTTACGTGCAGCTGGGTGTAAAGCCCAAGCCTGTGGCTGGGGTCAGGCTGGGGCCAGCGCCCACCCAGACCAGAGCTCGCAGCAGGGCGCAGGCTGGGTGCCCTGGGGGCACCTGCTCCTCACCTGGTTGTTGACCACCACGTGGACAGTGCCGTGGGTGGTGTAGGAGGGCAGGTCGCTCAGGTGGAAGGTCTCGTACACGATGCCCTGCCCGGCGAAGGCAGCGTCCCCGTGCAGCAGGATGGACATCACCTGGCAGGGGCAGCAGAGGGCTCAGCCTGGGCTCAGGGCAGGGGCAGCCACCAGCCGAGGGCACAGCTCCCATCCCCATCAGCCTCTGGCGTCCCAGGAAGGACAGAGCAGCTCGCTCATGCCTCTGCCGCCCTGCCAGGGGGTCAGAGTGCGTCTGGGCACGGGTGGTGACCCCTCCACTGAGGGGGCTCTGGCCTCCAGGTGACTCGAGCAGGGGCAGCACTCAGGGAGCCTCCATCTGGCACACAGGGCCCAGGAAGTGAATGCCAGCCCCAGGCACACACCTCAGAGCCATCTGCTGATGAGGGGAAGATGGCAAAAATGCTCCATGCCCTGCGACTGTCACCCCAGGAAGCTCTGGGCAGGAGCTGGGCCAGGAGCCTGCCAGCCAGGGCTAGGCTTTGTCTATAGCCACCCTCGGGGTGCAGGAGACCCTTTGGGCCTCACCCTGCCACCCCTCGGCGTTGGAGCCAGGTCTGCAATGGAGCAGCCCTCAAACAACTCCCCCTGCAGCCCCCTCCCCACCTGGCTGCAGGCAACTGCCTCCTGCTGCCAGCTGCAGCTGCCCCTGCTTAGCCCTGGGCATGGTGAGGTCCCTCAGCTGCCACTGCTGAGCCCCCCCAGGCTTGGGTTGCCTCCTGCTCCCCACAGCCCTACCAGGGGAAAGCGAAGCCTGGGCTGGGCAAGCTCCTGCCAGAGCTCTCCCCTAAACCAGCAGGGAGCAAAGGCAGGGTGATGGCAGAGAGGCAGCAGAGGAAGGGGCACGATGGCCAAAAGCCATCTGGCTTTCTTCACCTGGCCACCAGCCTGCTCCACCCAGCCTGGGGGACCTCACTGGGGGGTGCCAGCACCACTCAACCTTCTGCTGCCATCCCTAAGCTTCTCCTGGGGTGGTCCCAGCACCACTCAACCTTCTGCTGCCATCCCTAAGCTTCTCCTGGGGTGGTCCCAGCACCACTCAACCTTCTGCTGCCATCCCTAAGCTTCTCCTTGGGTGGTCCCAGCACCACTCAATCTTCTGCTGCCATCCCTAAGCTTCTCCTGGGCTGGTCCCAGCACCACCCAACTTTCTTCCGCCACCAAACCCCACCCAGCCTGGGGGCCCTCATGGGGGGGTGCCAGCCCCACTCACCTTCTTGCCCTCTGTGTCCCCGCAGTAGAACTGCTCTGCCTTGGTCTTGCCCTGCACCACAGGGTCGGCTGCCTCCAGGTGGGAAGGGTTTGCCACCAGGCTGAGGGTGATGTTCCTGTCGGTGACGCGGTTGATCCGCCGGTGGTACATGCCCAGGTGGTACTTGACGTCCCCAGAGCCCTGTGGAGGGGCAGAAGGAAGTGAGCCCAGGGTCAGGGACGGCTTTGAAGCACGGAGGAAGGCCTGAGGCAGGGCAGCACTGTGCCCTGGCTCCATGTTCTGCTGGCACTGGCAGCCAGCGATGGGCACTGGCTGGCTGCAGGAGCTGTCCTGGCACCCAGCAGAGCAGAAGTGGCCTGCTCCAGGTGCCAATGGGGCACCAAAGCTCGGGGGAACACCGAGCCCAGCTAGGGAAGGTTATGGGTGCAGGGAGAGGCAAAGAACAAACTCACTGAGTTCTGCTCTGGCACAGCACAGCCACGCCTGGCACCACTGGCAGTACCATCCAGGAGCACCTGGATGCCCCAAGCTGCTGCTTGCTCACCTCTAAAGCCCATCTGAAGGCCACGGCAGGATAAAGCCAGGATAAAGCTTCCCAAAAGCCAAATCATCCCAGCTCATGGAGCTGGAATCATGGAATGGGGTGGGCTGGAAAAGCCTCTGAGGTCATGCAGCAACCCAACGCCTCCCTGGCATCAAACCGTGCCCCCAGGTGCCACAGCCACAGCTTTCTTCAACACCTCCAGGGATGGGGACTCCACCACCTCTCTGGGCAGCCTGTGCCAGTCCCTGACCAGCCCTACAGGACAGGCATTGTTCCTCATCTCCAGCCTAACCCACCCTGGGCATGGGAACCTTCAGAGCATGGGCACATTGCACTGGCACAGCCTGCAGCAGTTCAAGCCGTGGGGCTTTTAGGACCCTGCATGAGGACCAGGGGCTGCTGCATGCCAAGCTCTGCCCCTGCCCTCCTGCCCCTCACCTCCTTCACCCCAAGGTTGCTTTCACCCCGTGGGGAGCTGCTGAAGTCCCTGCCTGTGCTGCAGGCACCGGCAGCAGCCTGGGTACAGGTCACCTCCATGCCAGGCAAGAGCAGCCCAGCACCGGCACTGACGTGAAGGCTGCAGTCACCCGGGCACAGCTCAGTCACCCGGGCACAGCTCAGTCACACGGGCACAGCTCAGTCACCCGGGCACGGCTCTGCCCTGTGAAGTCCTTGTGATGCTGATGCCACCCAGCGCCACCGCAGCCTGCAGGCACCAGCTGGGGCCAGGCCAGAGCAGGCTGCTGCGGGCAGCAGAGGGCACTCACCTCATCGGCAGCCTCCAGCTTGGAGTCGAACTGGCAGAAGATCTGCTCCAGCTCCTTCCTGATCACGTTGGCAAGGACGTTCAGGCGGCCCCTGCAGACCCAAGACTGCTGTTGGCAGCCAGCAGCACCAGCCTGCTGCCAAGTGCCAGAGCGGAGCTGCCACCCCACGCTGGCACACGGAGGCTGTGGCAACCTCACACCCCCTGCAGTGGCTGCAGGGTGACCCAGGGAGGAGGCTCTGAGAGGGAGGCTGCAGGTGGCGATGGAGCAGCATGGAGCAGACACAGACTGGGCTGGGTTGGAAGGGACCTTCCAGTCCAACCCCCTGCAGCCAGCAGGGACAGCCCCAGCCAGAGCAGGCTGCTCAGAGCCCCAAACAACCTGAGCCAGAATGGTGCCAGCCTTGGGGCATCTCCCAGCTTCTATGGGCAGCCTGGGCCAGGCTCTGCCCACCCTTAGTGCCAAACATTTCTCCTTCTCTCCACTCTCAATCTCCCACTTGGAGCCCAAACCCTCACCCCTTGGCCTGGCCCAACAGGTCCTGCTCAAAACTCTGTCCCCAGCTTTCTGCTCAGCCCTTGGAGCACTGCAAGGCCTCCAGAAGGTCTCCCTGGAGCCTTCTCTTCTCCGGGCTGAACTCCTCCAAATCCCAGCCTGGCCTCCCAGCAGAGCCCTCCCAGCCCTGCCAGCACTGCTGTGGCCTCCTTTGGCCCTGCTCCAGCAGGTCCCTGTCTGTGCTGTGCTGAGGGCTCCAGAGCTGCCCCAGCACTGCAGGGGAGGGTCTCAGCAGGCACAGCAGAGGGGCAGAATCCCCTCCCTGTCCCTGCTGCCCACACTGCTGGGGACCAGCCCAGGGCAGGGCTGGCCCTGGGGCTCATGTCCAGCTTTGCACCCCCAGCATCCCCAAGTCCTCCTCAGGGCTGCTCTCCAGCCCTTCACCCCCAGCCTGGATTGATGCCAGGAGTTGTTGTCCCAGTCCTGGCACTTGGCCCTTGCAGACCCTGAGGTTCACACAGCTCACACAGCCTGCCCATGCTGAGTCCTGGCCTGGCACTTCAGCTCTGCCACCCAAACCTCCACCTCTTACAGGCAAATTCACAGCCAAGCTGAAGCTAAACTCCCCAGGGTGGGCAAAGAGCAGCCAGGGGCTGAGCTCTCTGGCTAAGGCTCAGCACCAGCCAAGCCCAGTTAGAGCTGGCAGCAGCCACTGTGCTCCCCAGCACTGCACCTCCCCCCTCCTCCTCACCCCCAGCACCACCACGGCAGAGGCAGAGTTACCTGTGGGGCATGCCCATGATCACATAATCCACTCCCTTCTCACTTGACTTATCAATGATGGTCTTTAAGGCTGGGATCAGCACCTCACAGCCCTCCAGACCAAAACGTTTCTCTGAAGACCATTTTCGATGGAGAAACTCCTCAAACCTGGAAGGCAAAGGGACAGGAGGGGTCAGGGCCAGAGCCAGAGCTGAAGGCACCTGGGCAGAGGATGGAGATCACACCAGGGAGCTGCAGCACCAATGATGCTTGAGCAGACTTGGTGCAGCAGCAGCCCTCCCAGCCCCCTCCTGCAATGCCCAACTGGCCCAAGAGCCCTCCCCTGGCACCATGCTGCACTTGAACCTCATTTTTAGACCTTTCCTTTCAGACTCTCCCAGGTCTTTGGGCTCTCTGCCAGCCCCAAGCCTGCCAGCTTCACTGGCATCACCCTGCTGATGAAGCCAACCACGACAGCTGACGTCAGCAGGTGACTCAGGTGGAGACTGCATCGCTCCAGCTGGCAGCAAACCTCCCCCCCGGGGATGGCAGGAGCAGGTAAGCAGGGCAGGGCAGGGCAGGGCTGGCACCTGGTGATGCGAACCAGCCTGGCCAGCAGGGTTCTCTTCTCCTCGTTGGTGAACTGCATGATGCCAGGGGTCTCGAACTTCTGCCGGATCCACTGGCACTGCTCCAGGTCGTTGATAAACATGAACTCCACCCCGATGTGCTGGCAGTATGCCATCTGCCCAGGCGGGAGGAGAAGGGCAGTCAGACAAGAGCCAGGGCTGCAGCACCTCCTCACCCTCCTCCCCACAGGCACAGCCAGGCACGGGCGTGGGCATGGCACAGGGGCCAGGCCAGGGGCTCCATAACTGCCCTCTGCCAGCTTCTGGGCAGCCAGAGCCCTCCTGCGGCAGTGCAGGCACAAAACCTCTTGCTGCCAGCTGTGCCAGGCTGTCAGGATGGCAGCGTGGGGGGGATCACAGGTCACAGGATGCCAGGGGTTGGAAGGGACCCAAGGAGCTCATCGAGTCCAACCCCCACTGCCAGGGCAGGACCAGCCTAGCTCAGGGCACACAGGAACACATCCAGACAGGCCTGGAAAGGCTCCAGAGAAGGAGACTCCACAGCCTCTCTGGGCAGCCTGTGCCAGGGCTCTTCAGGATCTGAAGGGGGCTACAAAAAAGCTGGGGAGGGACTTTTAAGGCTGTCAGGGAGTGACAGGACTGGGGGGGATGGAGCAAAGGTGGAGGTGGGGAGAGTGAGGCTGGAGGTGAGGAGGAAGTTGTTGAGCATTCCAGTGGTGAGAGGCTGGAATGGGTTGCCCAGGGAGGGGGTTGAGGCCCCATGGCTGGAGGTGTATGAGGCCAGGCTGGCTGAGGCTGTGGGCAACCTGCTCTAGGGTAGGGTGTCCCTGGGCATGGCAGGGGGCTGGAACTGGCTGCTCCTTGTGGTCCCTTCCAACCCTGACTGATTCTGTGATTTTATGACCCTTCCAGGCAAGAAGTTCCCCCTTGTGCTGAGCTGGAACCTCCTGTGCTGCAGCTTCCATCCACTGCTGCTTGTCCTATCCCAGGGAGCAGTGAGCAGAGCCTGTCCCCTCCTCCTGACCCCCAGCCCTCAGATAGTTATAGATATTAATTAAACCCCTCTTAGTCTTCTCTTCTCCTGACTAAGCAGCCCCAGGTCTCTCAGCCTCTCCTCACCAGGCAGTGCTGCAGTCCCCTCATCATCCTCGTAGCCCTCCCTTGGACTCTCTCCAGCAGATCTTTGTCCCTCTTCAACTGGAGAGCCCAAAACTGAAGGCAGGGCAGAGTAGAGAGGGGAGGAGAACCTCTCTTGATCTGCTGGCCACACTCTGCTTAATACAGCCCAGGATGCCATTGGCCCCCTTGGCCAGCAGGGCACATTGCTGTGCCATGGTTAAGTTGGTAGCCAGCAGCAGCAGCAGCCAGTCCCGCTGGGAGCCTGGTTTGAGCTGCCCATGCAGGGAGCATCCCCAGGATGCTGCTCACGATCCAGCATCAAAATGTTTCATTCCCTTTCCCCCTGAATCAGAGCCTCGAGTCCTTCACATCCACCTCAGAGCTGAGGTTTGCCCTCTCAGTGGCACCACAGCTGTGCCTGGGTCTCACTTCAGCCTGCAGCAAAACCTCCCCCGGCAGCCGAGGAGCTTGGTCCTGCAGCTCATCTGAAGTGGTGACGCAGTTTGGCTGCTCCCAAGGTCAACCTGTCTCAGCAGAGCCCATCTGAGCCAGGCTGCAGCTCACCTGGGAGCTGCCTGCACTCACAGCAGGCTGCAACCTGCTGCAAGAGAGCTGCAAGCCCCAGGCTGGAGCTGCTCCTGCCCCCAGCCCCTCCGAAGTGCCACCACCCGGTGCAGCCTGATAGGCACTGCCTGCCACCGGCCCCCTCCTGCACTCTCCCAGCATCATTTGCTGCTTTCCAAGTGTAAAACGCAGCTGGAGAGGGTTTTAAACCGCAGGACTCAGTTGCCTGAGGCTTGCTGCACCTCGGCGAGCCCAAAGGCGATACTGGAGGCGCTCAGCGGTGTGCAGGCAACAGGAGGCAGCTGCCGTGCGTGGGGCAAACTCCCAGGAGCAGCTCCCGACCTCAGAGTCCTACAACACAGAGGTTGGCCCAGGCTGTGGGCACCAGAAGGACCCCAGGACCTCCCAAAAAGCGACTGCTCTGCCCTCACCCCGGGGCTGCAAACAGCTCCTGTCCCCTCTGCCCCCTCACCTCCAGCCGCCGGATGATCTCCCGCAGGGGCAGCGCAGATTCGTTCCCACCGATGAAAGTGGTCGTGGGCAGATGGAAAACTTTGTCCAGGTCAGACTCATCCAGTCCGTAAAAGCCTGCAGGAGTCCCCATGGATAGGACAAGCAGAAGCAAGAGAAAGGAAAAAGGGAGGGACGCGGGGGGGGGACACCGCCGGGCAGGTGCCAGCGGCGTTGGGGAGCGGTGGGGAAGGGACACAAAAGAACATGGAGAAAAGCGGCACAAAACCAGAGAGTGAGCTCGGAGGAGGCTCTGGAGCTGTCAGACCCGAGCAGGAATTACACACGAAGCCCCCCCCCAGGGGTTACGGGAGGGAACAGGTCAGGTCCCGGCGGCCGCCCGCAGCGCCCCGACCGGGAAGGGCATCCCCGGGGACATAGAGAACACCGACGGCACCAGGGAGAGAGGGGAGAGGGGCACCGAGCACAGCGCGGCCGTTGGCACCCGGGGGGGCACTGAACACGGAGAGGTGCAGGAGGAGAGGGTTGAAGCAGTGGAAGCCCCGAGAGGGACAGAGAGAGGAGAGAGAAAGGTGCCAGAGGCTGCCAGGGACTCTCCTGAATAGCTCAGCCCGGGAGCAGGGCAGGCGGCCCCGAGGGGCTTTACTCTATCCCTCTACCCCAATTAACAGCCTTCTAATCAGGGGCTTGGCCCGGCCCTGCTCGGCAGACCCTCTGCTTTTCGGGGCTGTACTTCATGGGCAGCTCCTGCCCGGGGCCCCTCCAGAGCCATGGTAGAGCCTCGGTGCCAGGGGATGTCTTTGGGGAAACTGAGGCACAGAGGAGGAAGGGCAATGGACACCCTGAGGTGCTGCAGCAAGGCAGAAGCAGAGCAGGGAAGGCGACTGGGGAGGCCCCAAGGCTGAGCCCTGGCTGAGGCAGCAGCTGGGCTGGCAGCAGGGTGGCAGAGCAGAGCTGCCCACTGCCCGCTGCCAGCCAGAGCCCCAGCACCTCCCTCAGGCCCTTCTCTGTCCATTCAAAGCTCACAGCACTGCTGGGTCTCACGGTGGAGCTGTGTCCAGGTGACCTTCAGGAGGCTCTACAAGGCTCAGGGCACCTGGGCTGGGGCAGCCTCTGGCATCAATGCAGGCTGGGGGTGAGGGACTGGGGAGCAACTCTGAGGAGAAGAGCTTGGGGGTGCTGGGGATGCAAAGCTGGACATAAGCCCCAGCTCCAGCCCTGCTCTGGGCTGGTGTCCAGCAGTCTGGGCAGCAGGGAGGGGATTCTGCCCCTCTGCTGGGATCCCCCTGCAGTGCTGGGCACAGAGTTCTGAGCAGGGCCTGCTGGGACAGGCCAAGGGGTGAGGGTTTGGGTTCCAAGAGGGAGATTGAGAGTGGAGGGAAGGAGAAATGTTAGGCACTGAGAGTGGGCAGAGCCTGGCACAGGCTGCCCAGAGGTGGGAGATGTCCCAAGCCTGGCACCACTCTGGGTCAGGCTGTTTGGGGCTCTGAGCAGCCTGCTCTGGCTGGGGCTGTCCCTGCTGGCTGCAGAGGGTTGGGCTTTTAAAAGTCCCTTCTAACCCAAACCCTTTTTTGATTCTCTGTTTGCTAACCCAGGGTAGGGGCTCCAGAGGAAGCAGAGGCACCACAGCTGCCCTCAGATCCCTCTCAACCAGTCCAGTAAATGCCAGGGCAAGCCTGCAGCGCTCTTCCTGGGTGCCAGTGCTGTGCCTCCCTTCCTCTGCCCACAGCAGCCTCCTGGGCACAGCCAGACTCCAGGGGTGGAATTGAATCAGCCCCTGGAGAGCTCTGTTCGAGTGCCTTGGAGCACTGAGCCACACCTGGAGCAGGTGAGGGTTGGGCGCTGCACCCCCAGCACTCCTCTGCAGCTCCTGTCCGGAGCAGCTCGGTGAAGCTGCTGCCTGCAAGCTCCAGGGAAGCCTCCAGCTGTGGCTCCATGGCACAGGGCTGGCTCTGCTGCGCCACTGCCAGGGCTCAGCCACATTCTGAGGGGGATCAAAGTTCTGCAAGGAGCTTTCTGGGCTCTCTTTGCTTCTGCTTTGCTGCAGCCCTGCCGCCAGCGCTCAGCCTCTCAAGCCATCAAGAGGGGGCTGCCAAATTGTCAGCAGGGCAGAGGCAGGAGAAGACAGCTTGGATTTGAGATTGGAACTAACAGGGGAGATTGAGGCCCCCCGAAGTCACTGCTGCCAACCAGACAGGTCCTGCAGCCAGCTGGGCATGCACACAGGCAGGCAGAGGCAGCCAGCAGGGCTCTGCACTGGGCAGCTGGAAGCAGCACTAAGGGAGCACCTTCAGCGAGGCTGTGCAGAGGGACAAGGTGAAAACAAACATGCCAGAGGGTTCCAGAGTGGGGTGAGAGGGCAGGGGACAGCTTTACCAGCCTGGTTCATGCCCAGATTAACCTATTCAGAGGGTCCTGCACTGCAGAGGGTTAGAGGCTGTTAGCTGCATACCTCCTACTGTTAACACTCTCAGCCGCTCCTTGAACACTGCCAGGTCTGGGGTGGGCAGGGAAGGGAGGTGCAGAAAGGGAGAAGATAGAGAGATGCAGTCAAGAGTTAGTAAAAAAAACCTCTGGAACTGTGCAAAGTCCTCATGGAAAGCACAAAAAAAAAACCAAAAGAGCATTTTCAATACCATCAGAGGCAACAAGGGAGGGAGGAGAAGAGTCAGGCAGAACAGAAATGCTGGAGAGAGGAGGGAGAAGGAGAAAGGAGGGCAACAGGGCACCAGATCCTGGAGAGCAGTTGAGCTGCATGGTTTGAGACCTCCTCAGGTGGCAGGGGAAGACCTCCTGGCATGGAGTCTTTGCCTGCTTCACACCACCACCAAAACTCAGCTTCTCCCTGCCACTGACATCTGCTGCTGCCACGTTCTACCCACAGGCTCTGAAGGGGATTCCAGAGGAGGCTCCACTGCTGCCAGCACTCAGGCAGCAGACAGATTAGGGAGCTTAACAAGCAGGCTGTTAGTGAGGGAGCAGGCACAGTGCCCACCAGGTGCCAAGCATGCTGGGTGCAGGCAGCAGTGCCAGCAGGCTGTGCCAGCTGCAGCGAGCAGCCTCACAGCTGCCTTGGGTTAGGAGCTCCAAGGGCCTCAATCTCACCCAGGTCACAGGAGAGGCTTTGGGAAGCCTTCTCCACCTGCTCAGACGTTTTGGGGAGAGGTTTGCTCAGCAAGGTCTCAAAGTGGGGAAGGAAGTGGCAGAGCTCCAGCCCACAGCCCTGCCAGGGCTGGCCTGGCTGTGCCCCAACTAGAGGGCTCCCATGGCTTGCCCTAGGCAAGAGGCAGGAGCAGCTGCCTCGAACAGACAGACAGACAGATACTGACAGACAGCCCTTGGGCAGCAGCCTGCTCAGGTGAGCAGCTGACACTGAGCTCCTGCAGCCACCCTGGCTGCTGCTTTCCACCACTTACCAGAGCAGAGCAGCAGCAGCCGCAGAGGAGAAACCTTCGGGGGACCAGGCCAGGAGGGATTTGCTGCCTCCAGCCCCAGCAGCCCTGGGCAGGCTTTTCTCCACCCTCACACTGCAAAGGGAGCTCCCAAAGCAGACCCAAACCAGTTGCTGAACAAAAGGCAATTGAGGAGCCAGCTCCATGGCCAAGATCAGGCAGGGAGCTCCTCTGCATTCAAGCCCTGCTCAGCCTGGGCTGCAGCTGCTGGCAGCAGCACTCCCAGGTGCTGACCTTTAGGGACTTCACTGCTCAGGGGAGCAAACCAGAGGGCTTCCAAGTTTCCAAACCACTCCTGTTCTTGGCTGCCCTGGCAAGGCTAGGAAATGCTCCTTCAAAGCCAAGAAAGCCACCAGGAGCTGCTCAGAAAGGGCCTTTCTGCTACAGGCAGGTGGCAGGCAGCAGCCAGCCTTGGGCTCGGCCACCCTGCCCCAGCTCTGCTCTCCTGCCCCCTCGCTGTGTGCTGCTCCCAAGCTCTGCTCACCAGGAGGGGTTTGAAAGTCAAGCAGCTGAGGTTTGGCAGAAGAGCAGGGGAATCTCTCTTCACTTATCCAGACCTGCAGCAAGGAAGCCTCCTGTGATCAGTCACCGCAGGCTGCTCTCCTGCCAGGGGACAGCTGGCAGCAGCTGCTTCCTCTGACTCCCTGGATTGCTAAGGCAGCACCAGGAACCACAAGGAGCATGCAGGCTGTGAAAGCCTCTGAGGTACAGAGGTTGGGTTTAGAAGGGCATGGGCTGGAGGAGCAGCCATGCCTGGGCAGTGCCACTGTGGAGAGTTGGGCTGGGCCATGCTGCAAGGGCAGCCCTTGGTGCCAGCAGAGAGGGGTGGGGGTGTGATGGAAGGAGGATGGGGGGGTGATGGATGGAGGATGGATGGAAGGAATATGGATGGATGAATGGAAGGAGGATGGATGGAAGGAGGATGGGTGGGGGGGTGATGGATGGATGGAAGGAGGATGGAGGGGGTGATGGATGGAGGATGGGTGGAGGATGGATGGAAGGAGGATGGGTGGATAGCTGGAGAGCAGCCTTGCCAAAAAGGACTTGTGGACCCTAAAGGGTGGCAAAATGTCCCTAAGCCACCAATGTGTGCTCAGAGCCCAGCAGGACAGTAGTGTCCTAGGCTGCAGCAGATGTGTGACCATCAGGCCAAAGGAAGGGATCCTGCCCCTCCAGTCCCTTCTCCTGAGCACACCTCAGACATGGACCTGTTGGAAGAGGTCCAGAGGAGGCCACACAACCAGAGAGATCCAAGGGCTGGAAGGGCTCTGCTGTGAGGCCAGGCTAAGAGAGTTGGGGGTGCCCATTCTGGAGAAGGCTCCAGGAGAGGTTCTGGAGGCCTTTCAGAGGTGCAGAGCCTTGTGAGCAGGGCCTGCAGGTCCCAGCTGCCAGCAGGCTCAGGCTGGCAGCAGGACAGAGGCCAGAAGACAAGGTGCCAGCAACCAGGGGGTGTTCAAGGACAGGCTGGACAGGGCTTTGGGCCACCTCTTCTAGTTGCAGATGTCCCCAGCAGGACAGAGGTGGCCTGTGAAGGGAGAGCAGTCCCTGTGCCACCTGCAGCTCAGAGGCTGCTGCAGACCCTGCTCTCCTTGCCAGATGGGCACAGAGCCACCAGGTCCTGGGCTCTGCTGCTCCACTTCAGGGCTGTGGCACCCACAGCCTTCATCTAGAAAAAGTTCTCCTCACCCTTCTTCTTCACCAAGAGTGGCATCAGTCACCCACAGAAGCCTCTTGGAGCTGGCTACAAGCCCCTG
Organism: Tricholaema leucomelas; assembly: GCA_013400475.1. Classification (NCBI taxonomy): domain Eukaryota; kingdom Metazoa; phylum Chordata; class Aves; order Piciformes; family Lybiidae; genus Tricholaema lacrymosa; species Tricholaema leucomelas. Next base: position 42,649 of record WAAF01015519.1, read on the forward strand.
GGGTCCTCTCTGGTGCCTGGGTCACAGCCAGCACCTCCCCAGCAGCACCTCCCAGCCACAGGACTCGCTCCGGTGCAGAGCTCCCAGGATGCAGCCAGGGACAGGCAGAGCAGAGCCCAGCCCAAGGCAGCTTCCTCACCATCCCTGGAGCTGGGACAGCCAAACCCTGCTGCTCCCAGCACACCTCTTCCTCTGTGAAGGTCCAGCAGGTCCAGGGCTGGCAGCTGCCCAGGGAATCCTGCTGGGTTCCATGCCCCGTGGCTGAGGTGTAGTTGGACAGGGTTAGTAACCAGCACTGCTGCACTACTCTAGGTTAGAAGCAAGCCCCTGGAGCCCTCTTTGTGCCAGGGTAACCACCCCTGGGAAGCACCAGCAAGAAAGAATTGCTCAGCACCACGACCTCCTTGGAGCTGGGGCTCTGGAGATCAACTCTATAGCACACTGAGAGGTGCTGAGTTTAAGCTCTGTCAGAGCAGAGTTTCACCTCCTGGGCACCACACAGGCTCTTGTGCCACACTCATGCAGCTCTCACCCATGGGTGCTGGGTTCCCACCTCTCTGCTGGGACAGAAGCACCTCCCAAAGCTTCCTTGTTATGATCACAGCAGGGACTCAGAGCTCAGGCATGAGCAAAGAGGACAATTGAGGGATTGGCTGCAGCAACTGGGGAGTGAGGGAGGGTAGGGCAGTGCCACAAGGCAGGCTGAGATAAAGCTGCCCTACTGCCCTCAGCTCTTGGGGTTCAAGGAGCACAGCTCAGCCCCACTGCCCCCAGCAGCAGCAGGAGGAGCTGAGGGAGCAGACCTCCAGCTGGCTCCAGCACAAACCCTCCCTGCAGAAGCTGCAATTGCTTCCACTGCTGAGTCTGCAGGTCCAACGGCATCATCAGCTGGCACCACAGGAGCTGGGCACCAGACCCTGTTCAGAGGGAGCCAGGGTGGCAATTTGGGAGTGATCATGACTGAGGAAACTTCAGAGCTTTCCCCACCCCGGGCTGGTGAAGCATCTCCCTAGCAAGCTGTGAGAGAGAGGAGCTCAAGCAATGCAGCACTAACTGCTCTCAAAGCCCTCACCCAGTTTGTCTGTGGATGTGATAATGTCAGCTGGAAGGGAGGAGTCCAGATCTGCATCCAAGATGCCCAAGGGGTCGAGTTGTGCTACATGGTGCCCTCGAATCTAGGAAAGGGGCCAGGGATGGACAGGAGAGAGACAGGAAGTAGGGAGGGGGGGAGGAGGGGAAAGGGAGATGAAACAAACAAACGAAAAAGAGGGGAGGGGGTAAAAAAGTTTAAATTACATTGGGGCTAATGTGCAGAGCAATTCTCACCGACGTTTGGAGAGACGGTGAGGGGAGCATCGTCAAAATTTACACAACTAATGCCCAGGGGGTCCAGCTTTGCAATGTGGTGGCCCCTGACCTGCAAGCAACAACACAGGTTAGTGACTGAGACAGCTCAACACAGAGCTGAGCGACTGAGAGCTCAACACAGAGCGGAGACACTGAGACAGCTCAACACAGAGCTGAGCGACTGAGAGCTCAACACAGAGCGGAGACACTGAGACAGCTCAACACAGAGCTGAGCGACTGAGAGCTCAACACAGAGCGGAGACACTGAGACAGCTCAACACAGAGCTGAGCGACTGAGAGCTCAACACAGAGCGGAGACACTGAGACAGCTCAACACAGAGCTGAGCGACTGAGAGCTCAACACAGAGCGGAGACACTGAGACAGCTCAACACAGAGCTGAGCGACTGAGAGCTCAACACAGAGCGGAGACACTGAGACAGCTCAACACAGAGCTGAGCGACTGAGAGCTCAACACAGAGCGGAGACACTGAGACAGCTCAACACAGAGCTGAGCGACTGAGAGCTCAACACAGAGCGGAGACACTGAGACAGCTCAACACAGAGCTGAGCGACTGAGAGCTCAACACAGAGCGGAGACACTGAGACAGCTCAACACAGAGCTGAGCGACTGAGAGCTCAACACAGAGCGGAGACACTGAGACAGCTCAACACAGAGCTGAGCGACTGAGAGCTCAACACAGAGCGGAGACACTGAGACAGCTCAACACAGAGCTGAGCGACTGAGAGCTCAACACAGAGCGGAGACACTGAGACAGCTCAACACAGAGCTGAGCGACTGAGAGCTCAACACAGAGCGGAGACACTGAGACAGCTCAACACAGAGCTGAGCCACTGAGACAGCTCAACACAGAGACGAGCAACTGAGACAGCTCAACACAGAGCTGAGCGACTGAGAGCTCAACACAGAGCCGAGACACTGAGACAGCTCAACACAGAGCTGAGCCACTGAGACAGCTCAACACAGAGCTGAGCAACTGAGAGCTCAACACAGAGCTGAGACACTGAGACAGCTCAACACAGAGATGAGCCACTGAGAGCTCAACACAGAGATGAGCAACTGAGACAGCTCAACACAGAGCTGAGCAACTGAGAGCTCAACACAGAGCTGAGCCACTGAGACAGCTCAACACAGAGCTGAGCCACCGAGACAGCTCCTGCACTGAGCTGAGTGATTGCACCAGGCCATGCCGGGCACCTTCCCCCTCTTGGCATTCACTTCAGTGCCAGCCCAGAGTTGAACTCCCACTAAAGCTTGCAGAGGTTGGCTGCAGCTGCAGCCTGCAGCAGGTAGCTGAGTGCCAGCAGCTGCCAGTCTGCTCTGCTGGCCTGAAGCAGTCAGAGGAGTGGGCAGGGGACTGCAGAGACCTCCCAGAGCTGAGGCCTGAGGATCTCTCACTGCTCGTGTCCAGCCTGAGCACTTCCTCTCTGCAGGTACAGCAGCTCCACACTGATGGCTCCTGCCTGAGCACCACTGGAAGGGTGGTGGTGGTGGACTGGAAGGGACCTCTGGGCATCATCCAGTCCAAGCCCAGGGGTAGCCTGCTCCAGGCCTCCAGCACCTTGCTGCTTGAAAAGCTTTTTCTGGTGTTCCTGTGGAACCTCCTCTGCTCCAGCTTGCACCAGGCAAAGGCAGAGGCAGACCTGGGCAGATCTTTGTGCCCTCCTTCAATGTGGCAGAGAAAAGAAGCACTGCCAGCAGCAGCAGCTCCTGCAAGGCAGAGGCCTGTGCCTGAGGACCATCTGCCTACCTGCAGCCCACAGCAGCCTTTTGGTGAGAAGCCTCCAGCAGGACCTGCAGCATTGCTCTGGGACAGGGCAGGGGCAGACATGGCACCAGAGGAGCTCTGCTGGCTGCTGGGGTGGCAGCCCAGGCAGGAGCCACCACGCTGGGCTTGAAGCAAGAAGGCACCAAGGAGCTCTGCTCTGCAACCTTCACAGGAGGGGACCACAGGCAGACCCCAGCACACCTCACTGGGCAGCCCTGGGCCATCTTGGTGCCCACCAGCCCAAGCTTCAGGCTCAGCTGCACTGGCAGTGGGGCAGGAAGCTCTGCTGGCAGGGTGTGGGCTGCAGAAGAGGCTAAGCACAACATTCCTGGGCCAGCAGAAGTGTGCCCAGTCTGGAAAACCAGCATTGGGCAAAGCAGAGGTGCTGGTGTGAGCCCAGGCAGAGCATCCCCCTGCAGGGCATCCCAAAGGATCCCCGGGAGCCCCCCGGGGCAGTGCTGCTGCTCTGTGTCCTCCACATGCAGCAGCTGCAGCTGCCAGCTGCAGGCAGCACCACTGCAGGCCCTGACCCTGTGAGCTCTCAGCCACAGAACCACAGAAGGGTTTGGCTGAGAGCCCAGCCCTGAGCCAGCACTGCCAGGGCAGCACCAGACCATGGCCCTCAGCACCACAGCTCCAGGGATGGGGACTGCAGCACTGCTCCAAGGGGCTTGAGCTGCCACCCAGAGCCCCACAAAGTGAGGCCTTGGTCTTCAAACCCTTCACCTGGAGCTGCTGCCTCCACCTTCAGCCACCACCTGTTTGAGCTTGGAGTCCCCCAGCTCATCCCAGCAGCAAGGAGCAGGCTCAGGGAGCTGGGCACCACCTCCCAGCCAGCAGGTTCCCAGCAACACATCCCAGCTCCTCCCGAGAGCAAAGCAGGGGCAAAGCTGGCAGACCTCTGCCCAGAGCTGCAGCTCCTGCCCTGCCCTGTGGCCTGGACCCTGCCCAGAGCTGAGCAGGAACAGAGCCTGCAGCAGCTGCTGCTCTGCAGGGGAGAAGAGCACAGCCAGGAGCATGGGCACAGCTCCACAGCATCTTCCCTTGTTCACTTCTCAGACCACCCACGCCTGCAAAGCAGAGCACACCTCAGTGCCCTCTGCAGTGCCCTCTGCAGTGCCCTCTGGCAGTGCCCACAGCCTCAGCAGAGAGGTCCTGCCCAAAGCTTGTCCCTCCTGACAGGCTGAGCTGGGCCCAAGCTGCAGCCCAGCAGCCCTCTTGCAGCTCTCCTGCTGCAGGGAGGTGTTCGCTGAGCTGAGCCCTGGGGGCTGAGGGTCCCACACCACTGCCGGGCAGGCAGGAGCCCAGGGGGCAGCAACGCTCCAGGGGGCACCAAACCACCTCCCCCCCACCCCGGCCCTGCTCTGCTGCCTCACAGCAGCTTTGACTTGCCTACTGTCCTGCAAAACCTCAGCACCCCCTGGCCCACCAGCTCAGCACCCCCTGCACTCACCAGCTCAGCACCCCCTGCACCCCACCAGCTCAGCACCCCCTGCCCCAGCAGGCACCCTGCATGTTCCTCATGTCCCTTGACCTGCTCCTCCTCCTCCCCTCCTTACCTGGTAGGCCCTGATGAGGGACTGCACTGCCAGATGATCCTCCACCAGCTTGTCCACGTTGGGCTGTGCCTGAACCAGGAACTGGGCTTGGGAGAGGGAGGAGAGGCTGGAGCCGAGCGGGGGAGGGCTTTGGTAAGCGGTGCCTGGAGCGGCTCCGGCGTTGGCATTGCGGAAGAAGATGTCCCACGACTGGCAGAGGGCAGAGAAGAGAGGCAGCAGGGTCAGCACCTGGCACCCAGACCTCTCCTGGCTCCAGGCTGTGTGGAAGGCTCAGAGCTGCCTCCTGCACCCCAGCTCCACAAAGACACTGTCAAAAGCACTCAACCCCCTTGGGCAGGGAGCACCCAGGCTCAGCACTACCCCAGTGCCAGCCAGTCGAGGGAGGGGATTCTCCCCCTCTGCTCTGCTCTGCTCAGACCCCACCTGGAGTACTGCATCCAGCTCTGGAGCCCCTGGGACAAGAGGGATGTGGAGATGCTGGAGAGTGTCCAGAGCAGGGCCAGGAGGATGCTCAGAGGGCTGCAGCAGCTCTGCTGTGAGCACAGACTGAAAGAGTTGGGGCTGTGCAGGCTGGAGCAGAGGAGGCTCCCAGGTGACCTTCTTGTGGCCTTCCAGGATCTGAAGGGGGCCACAAGAGAGCTGGGGAGGGACTTTTGAGACTGTGAGGGAGTGACAGGACTGGGGGGAATGGAGCAAAGCTGGAGGTGGGGAGAGTGAGGCTGGAGGTGAGGAGGAAGTTGTTGAGCAGGAGAGTGGTGAGAGCCTGGCAGGGGTTGCCCAGGGAGGTGGTTGAGGCCCCATGGCTGGAGGTGTTTCAGGCCAGGCTGGCTGAGGCTGTGGGCAGCCTGCTCTAGGGTAGGGTGTCCCTGGGCATGGCAGGGGGTTGGCACTGGCTGGTCCTTGTGGTCCCTTCCAACCCTGACTGATTCTATGATTCTATCCCCACAGGCTGCTTCTGTTGGCACCAGACCATCTCCAGAGCCCACTTCCCTCAGCAGCAGTGCCCAGGGCAGGACCCAGGGGACAGCCCTCTCCTGGCTCAGCTCTCAGTGGTGACCCTTGCCCTGATGTCCAGGCTCTTGCTCCCCTCCCTGCAGGGCAGAGCCTGCCCTCTAGATGCCCACAAGGTTTGCTGAGAGCCATTTTTTTTTGCCCTGTCCTCAACCCTCCCTTCCTCTCCCTGTGCTCTGAGCTCCCAGGCCCTGCATCTGCTGCCCTGTCCCACCAAGGCTGCTTCTCCTCCTGCCCCCTCTTCAACTTCTGCCCACCCCTTGAGCAATGCCAGGGCCCTGCAGAGCCCCCTGCACCCTCAGCAAGGTGGGCACCACCCCTCAGCTCCTGCTCTCAGCCACGGGAGGGCATTTCTAGGCGCTAAGAAAGCAAAGCAAACTCTGCCCCCTGCCCCACCCCCCCTGGGGTTCTCTCGGGGAACTCCTCCAGCCCTGCCTGCAGAGCCCCGGGAGCAGCCCAGGAGTCAAACTCAAGTTCAGGTCTACTTTGGAGAGGCAGGAGTGGACCTGGCCATGGGGAAGAAAGCAGCAGAGCAAAGTCCAAGCCACATCCTCCTGCCACACCTCCCCCGAGCATCCAAGTGATAGCCAAGGACCTGGAGCTGGCACCTGTGTGTCTGCACCCAGCCCGGATGCCAGCCGGGGCACACAGCGGCCATGGGAGCTGCAGGCTACTCTCAGCCCAAGGCTTCTCCCCACCAGCTGCCAGCAGGAGCCCAACTTTGTGCCTGCAGAACCTCTGCCCCACCAACCCAAGCCACACAGAGCCACGACAGCAGCTCCAGGGGTGCTTTGGGGCAGCAAAGAACAGCTTTGGCACCGTGGGCAGCCTGGTGGAGGCGGCTGAAAACCTGCCCCTGGCTGGAGGGGCAGCAGCTGTGCCCTCTCCCTGCAGCAGCCATCCAATGCCCCAGGAGGACCTTGCCAGCCCAGGTGCCCCCTCACATGGCTGCACGAGGAGGCTAAACTTAGCAACAGGTCACTGGAGGCACAGAAATGAAACCTGGCACAGCAGCTGGGCAACAAAGGCTGCCCTGAGGGCACCACGGACACGAGGCAAAGCCTGACCCTGCCCTGCCTGTGTCTCCTCCAGGGCACTCTGGGAGGGCAAGAGGGGCATGATCCTTCCTCCTGGCACTGCTGAGAGCAGCCCAAGCCCCTGCCCTTCCCCAGGACTCACAGGGTCGTGGCTTTGGGTTGGAAGGGACCTTCAAAGGTCTCCACTGGAGCAGGCTGCTCAGAGCTTCCTCCAGCCTCACCTTGAACCCCTCCAAGGATGGGACCTGAGCCCCTCCCCGGGCAGCCTGCTGCATGCTCCTCCTGGTGCAGAACTTGAGGCTCAAATCCACCCAAAATCTGCTCTGCTCTTTTCAAACCCTTCAGTCTCACAGTCTCACAGTATCACCAAGGTTGGAAGAGACCTCACAGATCATCAAGTCCAAGCTGTTACCACAGAGCTCAAGGCCAGACCATGGCACCAAGTGCCACGTCCAATCCTGCCTTGAACAGCTCCAGGGACGGCGACTCCACCACCTCCCTGGGCAGCCCATTCCAGTAGCCAATGACTCTCTCAGTGAAGAACTTTCTCCTCACCTCAAGCCTAAATTTCCCCTGGCGCAGCTTGAGGCTGTGTCCTCTTGTTCTGGTGCTGGCTGCCTGAGAGAAGAGAGCAACCTCCTCCTGGCTACAACCACCCCTCAGGTAGTTGTAGACAGCAATAAGGTCTCCCCTGAGCCTCCTCTTCTCCAGGCTAAACAATCCCAGCTCCCTCAGCCTCTCCTCGTAGGGCTGTGCTCGAGGCCTCTCACCAGCCTCGTTGCCCTTCTCTGGACACGTTCAAGCATCTCAATGTCCCTCTTAAACTGGGGGGCCCAGAACTGGACACAGTACTCAAGGTGTGGTCTAACCAGTGCAGAGTACAGGGGCAGAATGACCTCCCTGCTCCTGCTGGCCACACCATTCCTGATGCAGGCCAGGATGCCATTGGCTCTCTTGGCCACCTGGGCACACTGCTGGCTCATGTTCAGGCAGGTATCCCCCATTCCTAAACTACAGACCCAGCAATTGTATTTGCTGGATGCTATCCAAATGCAAGTCCTGCTTTCATGAACTGTGTGTGGGAAGGGATAGATCTCATAACTGCACAAGAGTGCATAAGGCTGTGCATAGCTCTCCCTCCTCCTGGCACTGCCAGCCCTTGCCAGAAGCCCCTCCCCAGCTCTGCTGCAGCCTCTTTGGGCACTGGCAGCAGCTCTGAGGTCTCCCTGGAGCCTTCTCTCCAGCTCCCTCAGCCTGCACTCACAGCAGAGTTGCTCTGGCCTCTGACCATGGAGCCTATGGGTGCCCCAGAAGCCACTGCCTCATGAGCATCCCAGGATGGGCTCTGTGCCCTTGGCAGGGGCAGGAATATGGCTGGGAGACATAACTGGGCTCCACCAGCCTAGGCAGGGAGCTGGCAGCAGCGCCATGGGGGCAGAGCCTTTGTGCCCTCCTCCCTTCTGCCACTCTACAACAGCAGCCTCTTGGAGATGCAATTTGCTCCTGTCCTGAAAGTAAAAGTTCATTTTAAGGTCTCCAAACAAGGTGTGGCACCAGCTAAGCACCTCCACTCGACACCTGCCCTGCCCCTGGGCACAGCTGGCACTCTGGGCACAGTTGGCACCTCCAGGCTTGGAGCAAACCCCTCAGCTGTCAGCTGCCTTGAACTCAAAGGGCACTCTTGAGGTTTCTGTGACCCAAGAAGCCTTCAGAGCAGCTCCACCTGCACCAGCCCAGCCCTTGGCAAAGGTACCAGCAGCTCCCCAAGGAATGGGCTGGGGTGGAGCAGACCTCAAAGATGACAGAATCAGTCAGGGTTGGAAGAGACCACAAGGAGCAGCCAGTGCCAACCCCCTGCCATGCCCAGGGACACCCTACCCTAGAGCAGGCTGCACACAGCCTCAGCCAGACTGGCCTCAAACACCTCCAGCCATGGGGCCTCAACCACCTCCCTGGGCAACCCATTCCAGCCTCTCACCACTCTCCTGCTCAACAACTTCCTCCTCACCTCCAGCCTCACTCTCCCCACCTCCAGCTTTGCTCCATTCCCCCCAGTCCTGGCACTCCCTGACAGCCTCAAAAGTCCCTCCCCAGCTTTTTTGTAGCCCCCTTCAGATCCTGGAAGGCCACAAGAAGGTCACCTGGGAGCCTCCTCTGCTCCAGCCTGCACAGCCCCAACTCTTTCAGTCTGTGCTCACAGCAGAGCTGCTGCAGCCCTCTCAGCATCCTCCTGGCCCTGCTCTGGACACTCTCCAGCATCTCCACAGCCCTCTTGTCCCAGGGGCTCCAGAACTGGATGCAGTACTCCAGGTGGGGTCTCAGCAGAGCAGAGCAGAGGGGGAGAATCCCCTCCCTGGCCCTGCTGGCCACACTTCTGCTGCTGCAGCCCAGGCTCTGCTTGGCTTTCTGGGCTGCAAGTGCACACTGCTGGCTCCTGTTGAGCTTCTCCTCCAGCAGCATCCCCAAGTCCCTCTCCTCAGGGCTGCTCTCCAGCCTGGCACTGCCCAGTCTGGAGTTGTGCTTGGCATTGCCCTGACTCAGCTACAGGACCTTGTTGAACCTCCTGACCTTGGCTTGTGCCCACCTCTGCAGCCTGCCCAGGTCCCTCTGGATGGATCCTGCCCTCCAGCCTGGCTGCTGCAGCACACAGCTTGGTGTGGGCAGCAAACCTGCTGAGGCTGCACTCAGTGCCTCTGTCCATGGCACCCACAAAGATGTTGAACAAGGCTGGTCCCAGGACTGGACTCCACTTGTCACTGCCTGCACTTGGCCATGGAGCCATTGACAGCCACCCAAAGATCACCCACCCAAGGACTATCCCTGCTTGGGCACAGACTCCTCCCTCCAGCCCTCAAGGCCTCACCCAGCCTGGTCCTGAACACCTCCAGGCTTGGAGCCAACCTCTCTGGGCAAGCTGTGCCAGTGCCTCACCACCCCCGGGGAAGAATTGATTCCTAATGCCCAATCTCAGTCCAGCTGCTTCCACTTTGAAGCCATCATCCCTTGTCCTGGCACTGCCAGCCATTGCCACAAGTCCCTCCCCAGCTCTCCTGGAGCCCCTTTTAGGCTGCTCCAAAGTCTCCTTCTCCAGGCCAAACAGCCTCAACTCTGCCAGTCTGTGCCCACAGGGGAGGTTCTCTACCCCTTGGATCATCCTTGCTCCCCTCCCTTGCCATGCCATGTCCCCATGCCAAGCTCCTCCAGCCCTGTCTCTCCAGGGTGCTCTGCCTGTGGCTGGGGTGCCCCTGGTGATGCCAAGATCAAAGCCATCACCTCCCTGCTCCTGACTGTAGCCCCTCACACCTTGGCACACCAAACACTGCCAACAGCAGGTCCCTGCTGTGCCAACCCCATGACCACAGCACAAGGCAGCAGCCAACGGCAGCTGCCCCTAGCCAGGCTCAGCACCAAAAGCTCAGCACAGGCTCCTCTGCTCAGAGCAGCCCCCAGAGCAGCCCCTTCCAGTCAAACAAACCCCACAGAAGGCTTCTGTGTGCCAGCCCCAACCTGAGAGCCAGCTGGGGAGAGGCACACAGCAAGGGGCAGCTCTGCCACATCCCTGCTCCTTCTCCTGCTCCGGGGGGCAGAAAGCACCAACCAGAGTTGGTCCCCAGAGCTGCTACCTCAGACAGCAGCTCCTGACCTCACCAAGGGAACAGAGACAGACACCTGCTGTCTCCCTTCCCCTTCTTGCCCCCCTGAAGGCTCCAAGGCTGTCCTGAGGGGCACGAAGAAGAGTGTGGGCAGCAGGGCAAGGGAGGTTCTGCTGCCCTCTGCTCTGCCCTGGGCACCCACAGCTGCAGGCCTGGCTCCAGCTCTGGGCTGCCCAATTCCAGAGCCTGGGAAGTGCTGCAGAGAGTCCAGGGCAGGCTGGGAAGATGCTGAGGGGCCTGGAGCAGCTCTGGCAGAAGCAAAGCCTGAGAGCCCTGGGGCTGAGAGCCTGCAGGAGAGCAGCCCCAGAGGGCATCTGAGCAGTGCCCAGCGAGAGCTGAAGGAGCTGTGGGGGGCAAGAGGCTGGGGCCAGACTCTGCTGAGCGCTGCCAAGGGGCACAAAGTGGAGCTCAGGAGGTTGGAGCTGAGCAGGAGGAGAAAGTGGTTTGGTGTGAGGGTGCCAAGGCCTGGAGCAGGCTGCCCAGAGAGGTTGTGGAGTCTCCTGGTGTGCAGAGCTGCCAACCCCCACCCTGGGCACTGTGCTGCCGTGGGTGGCCTGCTGGAGCAGGGGGCATGGCCTGAGTGAGCTCCAGAGGTCCTGCAGCTGTGCCACTGGCTGGTGTTTGGTAACAGCAAGCAAGGAAGGGGCAGCTCCCCTTGGAGGGGGAGGTCTCACCCTCCCCAGCAAAGAGCAGCAGTGGGCAGCAGCTGAGCTCTGCTCCCTGCAGGGCACAGATAAGCTGCAGGCACCTCCCCATGGCAGCCCAACTGGTTTTGGGATCTCCACCCTCGGCTCTGCCCCTGCCAACACTGCTCAGGGACAGAGGAGGCTCAGCTGCTGCTGTCACCTCATGCCAGAGGGGCTGCAGGAGCCCCAAGGACCTCAACACCAACCCCACTGCAGCTCCTCCATGTCCTGGAGGAACAAGACAGCCACGGAAAAGCGTGGAGAGGAGGCAGGGGCAAAGCTAGGAGCTGGGAAGGGGTCACTGGAATGAGGTGGGATGCAGCCAGGAGAGCCAAGTGTGAGGGCCAGGGGCACCAGGGAGCAGCAGGAAAGTCCACATCAAGTCAGGTATCAACCCCACCAGGTCTGGGGACCTGGAGCTGCAGTTTGTGTGACCACAGAATGGTTGGGAGCCACCTACAGAGAGCATCCAAGTCCAACCTGCCTGGTCCAGCCCCTTTCTGCCAAGGAAGATGCCAGCTTGGTTTGCAGCAGCCCCTGGGGGCTGCTATTCAGCTCAGCAGCACCAGGTCTGCTTCCTGGCCGTGCCAAGGCCCCTTCCGTTGGCACACGACCCTCCTGCTGCCACCAACCGTTCCCAGCCACGCTGGAGGCCAAACTCCTCCTGCCCTGCCCTAAGCACTGGGAAGAGCTTCAGGGAGCACTTGGGCTGGCTGCAGATCCTCACTGGAACGTTGGCCTGGGCAGGGCTGCAGTTCCACCCCTGGAGGTGCAGGAGGCTCTGAGCGACCTGCCCTGGCTGTGCAGCTGGAAGTCACCTCCAGGCTGGATGCCACCAGAGGTGCCAGAGGCTCCTCCCAGCCTGCATTCCCCTGCAGAGCGCTGCGGGCACTGCACTGCCCCCGGCAAGGAGCTGAGCAGGCTGCAGGAGCTGCCTCAGAGAGCAGCCAAGAGCAGAGCAGAGGCAGAGGTCTGGCTGCAGCACTGGGACACCTCCCTGGGCTTTGCCTTCACATCTGCCCAAGCAGCACCCAGCAGGCAGCAGCTCTGTGGACCCAAGAGCTGCTACCAAAGCAGGGAGCCCTGCCCAAGGACAGGACCGGGGCTGCCAGTGGCACCAGCACGGTGCAGCCCTCAGCATGAGGATAGAGCCATGGCCTTACACCAGCCCTGCCCCCGAGGGCCTGGCCTGCACCACTGCCTTGCAGCTTTTCCTCACTTGAGGGCAAGGATCCATCTGGAAGGACCTTGACAGGCTTGAGAAATGGACCAGTGCCAGCTGCAGGAGGTTCAACAAGACACAGGGCAAGGTCCTGCAGCTGGGCAGTGCCAGCCCCAAGGCATAACTCCAGGCTGGGGGCAGAGGGGGTTGAGAGCAGCCCTGAAGAGAAAGCCTTGGGGATGCTGGGTGCTGAGCAGCTCCCCAAGAGCCAGCAGTGCCCTCCTGCAGCCCAGCAGGCAGCTGTGTGCTGGCTGCAGCCAGAGCAGGGTGGGCAGGAGAGGGCATGGTGCCCCTTGGCTCTGCTCAGACCTCACCTCCAATCCTGCCTCCAGCTCTGCTGTCCCCAGCAGAAGGAGAACACAAAATTGCTGGAGAGAGGCCAAAGGAGGCCACAAAGATGCTCCAAGGGCTGCAGCAGCTCTGCTGTGAGCACAGGCTGAGGGAGCTGGGGGGGTGCAGCCTGCAGAGAAGGCTCCAGGGGAACTTCAGAGCTGCTGCCAGTGCCTGAAGGGATCCTGCAGGAAGGCTGCAGAGAGACTTCTGCTGAGGGGGTCTGAGGCAGGCCAAGGGGAATGGTTTGGAGCTGAGACAGAGCAGGCTGAGAGTGGAGTTGAGGAAGAAGCTGTTGAGTGTGAGGGTGGTGAGAGCCTGGCACAGGCTGCCCAGGGAGGCCGTGGCTGCCTCCTTTGTGGGGGTGTTGAAGGCCAGGCTGGATGAGGCCTTGGGTAGCTGAGAGGTGTCCCTGGCTGTGGTGGGGAGGTTGGAGCAGATGAGCTCTGAGCTCCCTTCCAACTTGAGCCATTCTGTGATTTCCAAGTCTGTGCTCCTTGGCTCAGCCACACACTGGCCCCAAAAGCAACACCACAGCAGAGTGCTGGCAGCTGGAAGGGACCTCCAGAGATCACTGAGTCCAACCCCTGCCAGAGCAGGGGCAATCAGGGCAGGGCACACAGGAACACATCCAGGTGGGTTCTGGCAGTCTCCAGAGCAGACCCCACAACCTCTCTGGGCAGCCTGCTCCAGGCTCCAGCACCTTCACACCAAACAAGTTCCTCCTCGTCACCTTCAGGCAGAATCTCCTGGGTTCCAGCTTGTGCCTGTTGCTGCTTGTCCCATCACTGGGCACCACCAAACAGAGCCTGGCACCTTCACCCTGACACCCACCCCCAGAAGTTTATAGACACTGAGCAGATCCTCCTCAGCCTTCTCCTCCCCAGCCCAAACACCCCCACTGCTCAGTCCTTATCCACAGCAGAGCTGCTCCACCCCACTCAGCATCCTCACAGCCTTCCCTGGACTCTCTCCAGAAGCTCCCTGGTCTCTCTTGGACTGGGGAGCCCCAAACTGGACACAGGATTGCAGCTGTGGTCCCAGCAGGGCAGAGCAGAGGAGCAGCAGAACCTCCCTAGCCCTGCAGGGATGCCCTTGGAACTCTTGCCCACAAGGACACTTTGCTGGCCCATGCTGTCTGCCAGCACTCCAAGGTGGAGCTGCTTCCCAGCAGGACAACCTCCACCCTGCACTGCTGCCTGCTGCTGCTCCTCTGCCCTGCACTGCTGCCTGCTGCTGCTTGCCAGCTGCAGGACTCTGCTCTTGTCCTTGTTGAACTCCACGAGGTTCTCCTTCCCCCAGCTCTCAGGGATGGCAGCACAGCCTGGTAGGTTGTGCCACCCTCAGGACTGCTGAGGCTCAGCCAGGTCACTGAGGAAGGGATTGGCCAGAACTGGACCCAGTCTTGATCCCTGGGGACTACCACTGGGCACAGGATGGGCACCAATGCAGCTGGGTTCCAGGAACTCTCTTCCCAGCTCAGCCCTCTGGACTCTGTGTTACAGATCTTGACCTTCTCCCTGCTGGAGGAGCTGCAGGAGCTGGGATGCAGACAGCCCTCTGCATGCTGCCCAGGGTGGTTGCCCTCCCAGTTTTCAGCCTGGGAGCAGCTGGAAATCTTTCTGGACCCCCAGTACCAGGCTGCAGAGCAGGATCTGGCCCTTATGCCCACAAGCTCAAAGTTGAGCTTAGCTGTGGTCCACCTGCCCCACCAGGTACCAGCACCCAAAGCAAGAAGCAAACCAAGATGGGCACAGCAGCCCCTGCCCCCCACTCCAGCATGAACCCTCCTGCTGAGCCATCAGAGCTGCACAATTGGGACCATCAGGAGCTCATCCGAGGTGGACTCCCAGGAGGAGGCCTTGCTTGTATCCACTTGTGCTGCAGGTTGCTGCCCACGGTGTCTCCTCTGGCACACAGAAGCTCCTCTTGGCTCTTGCTCCAGCAGCTGCTGACCCTTCTCTGGGGCAATGCCAGGCAGAAGCAGCATCCACAACCACCTGCCTCCTCCGGCTGAGTCCTGTCCTCCGTGGGACACCTACACTTACCTGGCCCCACTGCTCAGACAGGTGGAGGTGGGCACCTGGGGTGGGCTGCTCCTTACCTTGTGGACACTTTTGGGGTTCTCCAGCCAGGCATAGTACATTTCCTCCACGTAGTTTGAACTAGTCCCACTTAAAAAAGGCTCTGCAGCCACGGGTGCGCTGTAGCACCTGATGTGTGTGAACGTCCTGGGCGCTGCCAGCCTGTGCTGGGGCAGAGTCCTTACAGTCTGAGAGGCTGTCAAGGGCCTCAGCTTTGCCACACAAGTCCTTAAGTTCAGCATCTTTGTCCTGTCACCTCACACAAGCTCCTGCTGGGGGAGAAGGGAAAAGTGGGTTAGAAAGCAGTGCAGGAGAGCCCAGAGCAGAGACCACCCCCACACCTCTGCCAGCCCCAGGCACGGAGAGCTGAGCTCAGGATCAGTGCTTCACAGCATGGCTTAGGGAGGAAGGGACCTCAGAGGTCACAGAATCAGTCAGGGTTGGAAGGGACCACAAGGAGCAGCCAGTTCCAACCCCCTGCCATGCCCAGGGACACCCTACCCTAGAGCAGGCTGCCCACAGCCTCAGCCAGCCTGGCCTGAAACACCTCCAGCCATGGGACCTCAATCACCTCCCTGGGCAACCCCTGCCAGCCTCAGGTAGGTCACCTACTGCAACCTCCCTGCCATGGGCACAGAGAGCTGAGCTTAGGATGGGTTTTCACAGCACAACTCAGGTGGTAAGAGACCTCAGAGACCTACTGCAACCTCCCTGACACCTCTCAACCAGCCCAGGTTGCTCAAGGCCTCATCCAGCCACAGCCTCCCTGGGCAGCCTGTGCCAGACTCTCACCACCCTCACACTCAACAACTTCTTCTTCAGCTCCACTCTAACCCTGCTCTGCCTCAGCTCCAAACCATTCCCCCTTTGGCCTGGCTCAGACCCCCTCAGCAAACGTCTCTCTGCAGCCTTCCTGCAGGATCCCTTCAGGCACTGGCAGCAGCTCTGAGGTCCCCCTGGAGCCTTCCAGGCTGCACACCCCCAGCTCCCTCAGCCTGTGCTCACAGCAGAGGTCTAATTAACTCCAATTAATCCACCCCTCCTTCTCAGTTCCAACACCATCTCCTCCTTTTCCAGCAATCAATCCACCCAGCACACTTTGGCTTCCTTGGATTGTTTTATTCTTCCTTTGGGAATCCTTTTTCTGTTTGTTTTACGCAGGAAAATCCTCTCCCTGAAACCAAGACCACAGCAGGAGTAGGAGAGTCTGGGCCCATTTGCAGGGCTCCTGGAAAGGACCACGCTCAGAAGGTGCTGGAAAAAAGCACTTCCAGCTGGATTTTCCCATTGACCAGCAGGGTTTTACCCCTTCATCTCAGCATGATCACAGTCTCACAGTCTCACAGTATCACCAAGGTTGGAAGAGACCTCACAGATCATCAAGTCCAACCCATGACCACAGAGCTCAAGGCTAGACCATGGCACCAAGTGCCACGTCCAATCCTGCCTTGAACAGCTCCAGGGACGGCGACTCCACCACCTCCCTGGGCAGCCCATTCCAGTAGCCAATGACTCTCTCAGTGCAGAACTTACTCCTCACCTCGAGCCTAAACTTCCCCTGGCACAGCTTGAGGCTGTGTCCTCTTGTTCTGGTGCTGGCTGCCTGAGAGAAGAGAGCAACCTCCTCCTGGCTACAACCACCCCTCAGGTAGCTGTAGACAGCAATGAGGTCTGCCCTGAGCCTCCTCTTCTCCAGGCTAAACAATCCCAGCTCCCTCAGCCCCTGCAGGTCTCTGCAAGCTGCAGGGCAGCTCTCGCTGTGCCAGCCCAGCACAGAAGCTTCTTCCATGGCTCTCTCTTCCAGAATGATAGAATCAGCCAGGTTGGAAGAGACCTCCAAGATCAGCCAGTCCAACCTAGCACCCAGCCCTCAGTTCAGCTTTTGCTGCAGCCACTCTGCTTGGCCACAGTTTAGCTCCTGGAGAAAGCTGGGAAGAAGCCATCTCCAGGGAAGTCCCCTGGCAAAGTCTGGTGGGACTTGGGGTGTGGGCTCCAGGCCAGACCAGGCCTTCAGCACTTCTTATATGCTCACTCTCAAGAGGACTAACGGAGCTGGAAGGCCCAGAGACAGCCCAGAGAAGCCACAACCACCACCCAGGGCTGCTGTGTGACTCCTCCAAGGTCCTCCAGCATTGTTCACCCTGCAGCACTTGTGCATGAGCAGAGAAACCTGGAGCTAACCTTGCTCCTGGTCACACACAGGAACCAGGGCCACAGCCCCAGGGGAAAGTGCTGGAGCAAGATCACCTCAGAGGAAGCTCTGGAACTTGGAGTCAGCAATTCTTGGAGCTGCCCTTTTCACCCAGGCTCCTCCACAAGAGGCAGGACCCGAGGCTGGAGGTGACCCAGCTGGACGGTTTCCATAACCCCAACCAGTCCAACAAGCAGCAGCTCAATGTCACAGCAACTATCCTGCATTTACCAGACCAAAAGGAAGTTTTGCAGCAAGACTGGAGGAAAACAAAACCTTCAGGAGCAGCATTTCATCAGCCAGGCTTCCAGATCCACCTTGCTGAACCTCCTTCTGCTCAGCACGGTGGCAGCTATGCCTCCTGCCTCAACAGACCTTGGTCCAAAGAGCCCGAGGAAGACCCAGGATTGCTCCAGGGGCAGGGGGAAGCTCATTCCTGCTTCCCACCCTGCCTGCTTCCTTCTGCCCACGGTCACACCAGGACCACGACAGCCCAGAAGCAGCATAAGGAGCATGGCAGCACTGGGAGTTGTCCTCTCAGCTTCCCCTCCTCGGGATGAAGCACCAAAACTCAGATTCCAGCGAGGTGCCAGCAGCCTGGCACTGAGGGTACGGATGAGGCTTTGGGACAGAAGTGTTGGTGGCATCTCCAGCTCTGGTGTTGGGTTTCAGTGCTGCCACTCAGCAGCGTCCCGGTGACCTCTCCAGAAAACAAGGGGCTCAGTGCCAGGGTTTGCCCCAAAACAAGCAGAACCACACCGGTGCTGGATGGCCTCTTGCAGAGGAGGCTTTGGCTGCGCTCTTGCAGCCCAATCTGTACCAAGAGGTCACGGAACGGGGACGTTCCACAGCCGGGACGGGCAGGAGCACATCGTTAAGCAGATTAAGGAACATTTGACCTCTGCTAGGCGAAATCCCTGGCACCTGCCCCGGGCGCTGAGCTTCTAGGCGGGGGAGGGGGGAGTTAAAACGGGACCGAATTCAGCGTTAACGCAGCGGCAGGGCCAGGGCTGTTCCAGCAGCAGATGCCTCAGGGATGGCGGCAACTAAAGGGCTTCGCGGCAGCCGGAGGCAAGGTGCAGACCCTCTCCGAGCGGTGCACCGTCCCCTCCCAGCCCCGGGCCCGCCCGAGCCCTCCGAGGGCGCCCAAGAAGGCCCCGCTGGGCCTGAGCCGGGGACCCACCCGCCGGGCGGGGCGGAACGGGGCACCCTGGGCGCGGCACCGCGGGAGGAGGCGCCGGGCAGAAGGGGCTGCAGAGGGGTCCCCGGGGGCTCCCGGGGCTGTCCGGAGGGGTCCCGGTGCGGTCCCACGTGCGGGCGCGGGAAGAGGCCGCGAGACCCCCCCCACGGCCGCGCGCGCGCCGGGCCCGCCCCACACCCGCCGATGAGTGCCGCCAGCCGCCTATAGCAGCGAGGCCAGGCGCCGAGCCGACTTCCCATTGGCCGCGCCGGCTGCCAGTCCCGCGGTAGTCCCACCCCCCGTCCCCGCCCCGAGGCGCCCGGGCGGTGGCGCCAAGGACACCGGGGAGCGGCCGCGGCCCCCGAGAGTCCCGAGAGCCCTCTCCCCGCGACCTCGCTCCGGGCCTGGCCTCCGGCCCGGCTCGGCTCGTCCCGGCCCCGCCGCCCAGCCCCGCCGCGGTACCCACCGGGCACGTCCGTCCGCACCGCTCGTGGCCCCGGCTCTGACAGCGGCCCCCAACCGCCGGCTGCCGCCCCGCGCCGCNTGCCCCGCCCCGCGCGCGGGGCGCGGCGCCTGCGTCACAGCCTCCGTACGCAGAGCCCCGAGCCGGGTCGGGCCCGCGGGAGCGGTGCCGGAGTGGGGTACCAGGATGGGGCTGTCGCCTTGGATATGCCGGCAGAGCCTGGGGACCCCTGGTATGGCCTCGAGGGTCCTCACCACCACCTAGGGACCCCTAGGAGACCCTCACCACAGCCCGGCCACCTCTGCCACAGCCTGGAATGCCCCAACACGGCCTGCAGCCTCCTGTTATGGCCTGGAGCCCCTGGCCGCGGCCAGGGCACCTCCGCTACAGCCTGCAGGCCACTACCACGATCTGGAGATCCCCACCGTGATGTAAAGATCCTCACCAGAGCATTGGGACTTCCACCACGGCTTGGAGACCCTTGGTATGGCCTCAGGGCCTCCACCGTGGTCTGGGCCCTCTGGTATAGCCTTGAGATGCCCATCACGGCCTGGGCACCTTTGCCATGGAGGGAGGACTTGCGTGGAGGACTCCCTGGCGTGGAGGACCCCATTGCCTGGAGGACCTCAGGACTTGGCAGGCATCCCAGCACTGGTGGCGGGCAGCAGGGCCTCGCCCGAGCAGAGGGCACAGGCAGAGCTGGTTGGGAGCGTGGGCAAGGCTGGGCAGGCAGGAGGTGCCCAGGGTGTTTGGGGGTTGCTGGTGACTTCCTGCCAGGTGAGTCATGGCCACAGCAAGCCCTGAGCCAAGCAGCTGCGTGGGACTGCCTGGCACTTTCGGGAAGTGAAACCAGTGCCAGGAAAACACCCCAACAGCCCAGGGCCATGCAAGCACAGCCACACGTGTCCCTGGCACTGCCAGCGTGGCGCAACCGCTGGCATCCCGGATGGACACTGGGCACCATGAAGAGCAGGGCCTGCTGGGAAGCTGGTGGCAAAGAGTGCCCCCAAAGGCACAGCATGTGCCCAGGGCAGCACAGGTGGGCACGAGGGACCAAGCAGGCCCTGCTCCCTCTGGGCATGGGGCGGTGAGGGCAGGAGGGCTGACGGAGCAGGCCCTGCAGCAGGAGAGGAAGCCATGGGGAAGTGGCAGCGCTTGCGCCACCAGCCCCTCCCTGGCAGCAGCGATCCTGGCCCTGACGAGGGCAAGCGTCACAGTGCCTGGCTGGGCTGGGGCAGTTCCTGCTGAGTCAGGCAGCTCTCCAAGGGCTGTGCTCCCACAGGGTGACCCCAAACATCACCCCAGCTCTGCACCCAACTCACCAACACCAAAGCGTGCCCCCTGCTCTGCCCCCTACACAGCCCCCGCTCAGCCCCGCGGCACCGCTGGGGCACAGCAGCCCCCCCAGCCCTGCCAGTGTCACCAGAGGAACTGGGCAAGCCAGGGCGTTGCGAAAGGTGGAAATCCCACTCTGACGATGCTTCCTTCCAGGCACCCTTGAAAATGCCCTGTGCCCAGCCAGGGCTCACAGAGCACCCAGGCCACGCTGCAGGCACGACAGGCACAGCGGCACTCAACAGGTACCAGCAGGTCTCTGCCCAGCTTTGAGCAGCCACCAGTGGACATGGCCTTCGTTCCCGACCTGGACATGCTGGAGAGCAGCAAGTAAGCATGGCCGTGCCAGAGGGACACAGGGGACATGATGCCACCCTGCTGCCATGGCCTTCACCATCTCCCTTTGCCTTCCAGCCTGAGCGAGGAGACCTTTTATGGCCCCGACTGCCTCTGCCCACAGGAGGTAATGCTGAGGAGGGTGGTACCTGGCAAGGGCAGGGCCCCTGTGATGGGGATGCTGAGTTCTCACCTCCAGGTGCCCTTTCCTCTCCAGAAACCCCATCTGGAGGTGATGTCACCTGAGGTAGGCATCCAGGTGACAGTGACCGAGGGGCACTCTGCCAGGACCTTCCGCCAGGCTGCGGTGCTGGTGGCAGCTGTGGCCAAGCTCCGCAGGCAGCCGCGCAGGGACTTCGCCGACAGCGACCTTGGGGACCTGCTGGATGAGATTTTCGGTACGGAGCAGTGATGCCAGGGGGTGGCTCCAGGCTTTTAGGGGATGCTCTTGGACCTGGGGCTATGGGCATGCCCCTGACTTGCCCGTGTGCCTGCAGAGCCAGTGCCCTTCCAGCACACGGTGGGCAGCCACGCAGGGGCTCCTGTCTACCGCTACACTCGCTCCCAGTCCTTCGACATCCTCGACATCGACCACAAATGCTTCGTGCTGGAGTCACCCACCCAGCTGGTGGCACTGCATCTGCAGGGCCCCTCTGCCAAGCAGAAAGGTGAGAGGAGGAGGTCCCCACCCCATGATCCCAAGCCTGGCACCACCCAGAAGCCCTGAGGAAACCCTTTAACCCGTTCCTCCCCTCCGCAGTGAAGCTCAACATTGCTCTGTACCGTCCCCGAGCGTCGCAGGGTGGGCTGGGCACCGGGCAAGTGCCAGTGGCGTTGGGCATCAAGGGCTACCAGCTCTACATGGCCTGCGTGCTGAGCGGGGCCCAGCCTGTGCTGCAGCTGGAGGTGAGTGAGGCTTCTCGGCGGCTCCAGCCCCTGGGGGACTGGGGGACTCTATCCCACCCTGAACCCCGATTCTCCTGGGCTCCATCCCGCACGGAGCTCTGTTTCCTGGGGGCTCCATCCCACCCTGAACTGTTTTGTGAGGGCTCCATCTTACCCTGAACCCTCTTTTATGTGGGTCTTTCCTGCCCTGAAGTCTGTTTTCTGGGGGCTCCATGTCACCCTGAACCCCATTTCTTGGGGGCTTCATCTTACCCTGAACCCTATTTCCTGGGGGCTCCATCCCACCCTGACCCCCATTTCTTGTGGACTCCATCCTACCCTGAACCTCATTTCTTGAGGTCTCCATCTCACTCTGAGCCCTGTTTCTCAGGGGCTCCATCCCACCCTGAACCCCATTTCCTGGGGGCTCCATCCTGTCCCACCCTGAGCCGCCTTTCCGGGGCCTCCCCCGCAGCATGACCCCTCTCTGTGCCGCAGGAAGCAGACATCCGGAGGGACATCGACAGCTCGGAGCTGCTTCGCTTCATCTTCTTCCGCCTGGACAGCCCTGCGGAGGGCACCACTCGCTTCGAGTCCGCTGCCTTCCCCGGCTGGTTCGTCTGCACCTCGCTGCAGCCTCGCCAGCCTGTGGGCATCACCAACCAGCCCGACCAGGTCAACATTGCCACCTACGAGCTGAGCGGGCGCTGAGGGCCCCCCGAGCCCTACCCAACCCAACCGGCAGTTGCCGGTTTTCAGGCTGTATGTACCGAGTACAACCTCCCCGCAGCGGGACACACACCCCACACCCACCCCCCATCTATTTCAGGTGAAATAGCAGCTCTGGGCCCCGTGGGCCCAAAATACTCCCCCAGGGCTATTAATTTATTGTCTCTCTCTGAGCTTTTCGTACTTATTTATTGTGCCCACATACACCACCACCCCCCTGCCCCTGCTGGTAGCTTGTACCTGGCACCGGGAATGCCAAGGGTTAGTTACCAGGTGTGGGGGTGCTGGTTGGTGCTGGAACTGGAAATAAAAAGGTTTCCCAGGATGGTGTCTCTCAGCTGGTTGCTCTCACAGGGGTTGGATGACAGGAGGGTGGTTCACGGGTGGGACAATCCCCTTGTGTCTGCTGCTTCTGGGCAGTCTCCAGGCAAAGGCACAAAGCTCCAGGGGTGGCTCATGGGTGGGACGATGCCCTTGTGCCTACTGCTTCTGAGCAGTCTCCAGGCATGGGCACGAAGCTCTAGGGGTAGTTCATGGGTGGGACAATCCCCTTGTGCCTGCTGCTTCTGAGCAGTCTCCAGGCATGGGCACAAAGCTCCAGGGAGGGGAGGGACCCTACAGTGCTGTGGCCATTGCACACTCCAGAGACCACCTCAGACATATTGCTGCACCCACAGCGTCCAGTGCTGCACCTAGTGCCCAGTGCTGCACTCACAGCACCCAGTGCTGCACCTAGTGCCCATTGCACTCACAATGCCGATTGCTGCACCCACAGTGCCCATTGCTGCACTCGCAGTGCCCAGTGCTGCACCCACAGTGCCCAGTGCTACACCTAGTGCCCATTGCTGCACTCACAGTGCCCATTGCTGCAACTAATGCCCAGTGCTGCACTCACAGTGCCCATTGCTACACTCACAGTGCCCAGTGCTGCACCTAGTGCCCATTGCTGCACCCACAGCGCCCATCTCCAGCTGCTGTCACCCAGCACCCCCAGGTCTTTCTTTTTTCACCGGGCAATTTACAGCCACTCTGCCCCCAGCCCGGAGATTTCCTGGGGTTGTTGAAAGCCACCTTACGGCACAGCCTGGCAGTAACTGGGCTCCGGCACGGGCAGCCCTGGCAGCGCTGCCGTTCCCCGAGGGGCAGCAGCCGGTACCGGCCCCGCTCCGTACGAGAGCTGCCGGAGTCGTCGCCTTGGCCCCGCCCCCTACCTGACTCTAGCCAGTCACAGATGCCCTCTCTCGCCTCGCCTCAAGGAGCTGATGTTTTCTCGCTCTCCATTGGTCGATTTGAAGGGCGCGGCGGCCAATGGGCGCGGCGCACCGTTGACGGGCGGGCAGTTGGCCGCGCCGAGGCGAGCGGGCGGCGATGGAGCAGGGTGAGGCTTTGGGGGTCCTCCGGGGGCTGGGGGGACCCAGGGAGGCTGAAGGAGAGCGGAGACCGGGGGGGCGCGATGAGGATCGGGGCTGGGCGCTTCCGCGGGGCTGTGACCGAGCGGATGACCCTCGGGGTGGGGGACACACGGCCCCTTTGTGGGGTCCCCGCCGTGACAGGGGCCTGAGGGGCGCTCCGTGGAACCGGGGGGTGCCGGTTGGGCGAGGATGGCTGCGCCCGACCTTGGGGGTGAAGGGAAGGGCAGGGAACGCAGTAGGTGGCTGCCGGTGCTGGGAGAACATCAGGGTGGTTTGGGGGCGTCCCCGCGGGATGCGCTCGCTGGGGCTGCCGCTGTGCTCCTGGGGCTTTGCGGGAGGTGCAGCACCAAGGGAGGGGGTTGGCAGGGGGGCACCGAGGTGCCCTCACAACCCTGGGCTGGCAGGTGAGGGTGGGACAGCTTTAGGGACAGGATGGGGTAGTACTGGACTCTGCCAGGCCAAGCCGTCCTGCCATGGACGGGCCAGGGGTACCCCGGGCCCCACCGTCAAATCCACCTCTCCTCTCCTGATGCCTGTGTTGGCAGAGGGCTTGGCCGCGGAGGGGCACGGGCTCAGGGGACGCACAGCTGGAGCAAAGGCAGCATCTCCCCTGCCCTGCCCCACGCAGCAGAGAGCTCTGCTCCGTGTGTGCCCGTGGGCCCCTGGGTGGGCAGGCACCGGAGCAGGCTGCCCAGGCAGCTTGTGGATCCCCGGAGGTGTTCAAGGCCAGGCTGGATGAGGTGGGAGGTGTCCCTGCCCATGGCAGGGGGGTTGGAACTGGTTGATCTTCAAGGTCCCTTCCAACCCGAAGCGTTCTGCGAGTGCAGGGATCGGGCAGTGTTTGTGCGCTGGGAGATGCTCTGCCAGCAGCTTTGCGGGGCGTGGATGGGGAGCTCGGGACACCTGCGTGGTTGTGTTGTGAGTGTAAAGGAAACCCAAACACTGAGATTGTGATGTCTGCACTGCAGCTCCCTACCATCTCCTCACCTCCTCTGCCCTGGTGAGGCCACAGCCGAAGCAGTGGCTCCGGTTCTGGGCTCCCCAGCTCAGGAAGGACAGAGATGTGCTGGAGAGGGGCAGAAAAGGGCTGCTGAGGGAACTGTGATGAGGAAAGGCTGAGAGAGTTTGGGCTAAAGTCAGGAAAAGAGCAGCCTGAGGGGGATCTGATCAATGCTGATCAGTACTCAGAGGGTGGGTGCCAGGAGGATAGAACCAGGCTTGTTCAGTGGTGCCCAAGACACCCTGGGCACAAGCTTGACCATCAGCAGTTCCATCTAAACAGGAGGAGGAACTTCTCCATTTTAAGGGTGCTGGAGCCCTGGAGCAGGCTGCCCAGAGAGGTGCTGGAGTCTCTGTCTCTGGAGACTTTCCAAACCCATCCAGATGTGTTCCTGGGTGACCCTGACCTGGCAGGGGGTTGGACAGGGTCATCTGCAGAAGTCCTTTCCAGCCCTTCCCATTCTGTGATCTCTTTGCAGGAGAGCAGAGAGGACAGCTCCAGGAGTACCTGGGAGGCCCAAGTGCAAAGTAAGTCAGCAAAGAGCTGGAACCATCTCTATGGCTCCCTTGTGACCCAAACCACTTGTGGTGCTCTTCTGCCAGCCCTTCTCACCCCCTGCCAGTGCCCTGCTGTCAAGACAGTGACCTGGCACAGCTCTGCCCTCACAGCACCCCTGCAGCACTCTCTGGAGTAGCTGGCAGCAGGAACAAAGGGATGGTTTGGCTGTTGAGGTTTCCTGCTGCCTGATGTTGTCCCTCTGGGTGTTTTCTGAGTCTCTCTGAGATCAGCTCAGCTCTTGGGTGCAGCAGAAGAGGCCTCTTTAGGCTTGCAGCTCAGCTTTGTTACTGTCTCCTTGAAGAGAGGTTAGGTCAGGTCCCACTGCTGCTTTGTAGTGGCAGGAAAGGGCATTTTCAGTGCACCGAAGAGGTAATAACTGCACCCATCTGCCAAAGGAGGGCTCTGGGAGCCCTTGGGTGCCTCTGGAGCAGGGCTGGGTGCTGTGAGCACAGCAGCTGTTCACTGGCACCTTGATGCAAAGCTCTGAATGCAGCTGCTGTTACCCTTGGGCACTTGAAAGACTCCTCACAGCAGGGAGAGTTTTTGGTGGCACTGCAGAGCGAAGGAGGCCACAAAGCAGCTTAAAGGGGAGCAGGAGCAGAGAGCAGAAGGCAAAGGAGGCAGTGGAGAACTGCACTGAGACAACAGGAACAAGGGGAGGAGATTTGTGGCCTTCCTTGATGGCATCCTGCACCACCTGGCAGAAGAGAGGGCACTGCCCTGGCTCTGCAGGCTGCTTCACTGCAGAGAAGTCTCTGCACTAGCATTGAACTTCCCTCATTGCTGAGCTGCTAGCCCCAGGCAGGAGAAACCTGCAGCTGGTTGCTGTCTGAGGGCTCCAGTTCAAGGAGAAGCAGAGGATGGAGGTTGCTGCTGACCTACCAGCTGGTGGCAGAGCCACCATGGCTGTGCAGCTCTCCATGGCACAGCAGACATGGCTGGGATGCACCTCAACTGCCTGCAGCATGCAGGGCAAGGCAGGACAGTGGCTTGAGACAGCAGCATCCACAGCCCCCAGAGCCATCCTCTGGCAGGCCCCTGCCTGCAGGAGCTGTCCTGGTGTCAGCTCTGTGCCAGCCTGGCAGGTGGACACTTTGTGTTGCTGTTCTGTTGCCAGGTGTAGAAAAGAGAATTCCTTTTTCCTGGTTCTTCCTGGGCAGCTTTTGGATTCCAAAAGCTTCTTGTGAGCTGCTGTGATTGGGACACTCAGCAGGGGTTTGGATCTTGAACCCCTTCTGCAGTTACTGGGCACTAACCTGCCTCCTTCTCTGACTCCCTGCAGACTCCATGGAAAGGACCAGAGAGACCCACGCTTAAAAGCAGCTCCTAAACCAGGCCAGGTGAGTCCTTTGAGGCTGGTTTTGCATTCCTTGCTTGGGTTTGCATGCAACTGGGCACCCAAACTGAGATCCTGATGCCAAGTGGGGTGCAGCCAACACAGTGCTAAAGAGCTGGCACTGAGTCATGGGATTGTGGAATGCATCAAGCTGGAAGGGACCCTCCAAGGGCATCTTGTCTGACCCCTGCAGGCAGCAAGGACACATCCAGGCTGAGCTTGAATGTCTGCAGGGATGGAGCCTGAAGCACAGCCCTGGGCAGCCCGTGCCAGTCTCTCCCCACCCTCACTGTGCACAGCTCCTTCCTGACGACCAACCTAACCCTGCCCTGCTCCAGTTCCAAACCACTGCCCTTGTCCTATCCCCACAGCCCCTTCTGAGCAGTCCCTCCCCAGCCTGCCTGCAGCTCCTGTGCAGATACTGAAATGCAGCTCTGAGCTCTCCCTGGAGCTTTCTTTTCTTCAGGCTTATTTTTCAGAAGAACTTAGCTTGGGAGACTGCTCCTCAGCCCCTGTGCTGCTGAGGGTTGTGTTCTTCTGCTGACAACTGCTTTGACACCACAGGTGCCTGCATCATATCCCCTGGGCTAGCAGGGCTGGGGCAGGAGCAAACTGTTGGGTCCTTGGAGCTGAGCTTTGCTCCAGAGCCCTCCCTGGAGCTGAGCTTTGCCTCCTGAGCCCTCCTTGGAGCTGAGCTTCGCCTCCTGAGCCCTCCTTGGAGCTGAGCTTTGCCTCCTGAGCCCTCCCTGGAGCTGAGCTTTGCCTCCTGAGCCCTCCTTGGAGCTGAGCTTCGCCTCCTGAGCCCTCCTTGGAGCTGAGCTTCGCCTCCTGAGCCCTCCTTGGAGCTGAGCTTCACCTCCTGAACCCTCCTTGGAGCTGAGCTTTTCTTCTCCCTCCAGGTTGACAGGAACAAGAAGGATGTTGTCAGACCTGTGCCAAAAGGTGCTCCAAGGGATGGCAAGCTTGGTGCCAAGCCCACGCAGCACATTGGCCGTGCTGCTCAGCAGAAGCCTTCAGCTGCATCCCAGAGGGCAGCAGGGCTGCATCCAGAGCAGCCAAGGAAGGGCACAAAGGTGCCCATGGGGCCAAGCCTGAGCCACTCAGTGCAGCCCAGGGGCAAGCTGCCAGCTGCAGCCTCCAGGCACCTACATCCAGCAAGGAGCAAGAAGCCTGCCCAGGACTCTGCAGCCCCTCCAGCTGGGTGTGAGCAGCCCCATCCTGGGGCACCTTCCTGCCTAGGTGAGGGCCTGCAGGACAGGCTAGGGGGCAACAAAGAGAACATCCAAGGCCGAGCCACTGCACAGCCTGTGCTGGGCAGGGCTCTGCAGGCTGCTGGGCACAAAGGAGTCCTGACTGCCAGGCAGAGCTCAACCACCACCTGGAGAGCCACCACAGGCCCCAGGGCCAAAGCGGGCACCCAGCAGGCTAAGGACAAGCCAGCTCCTGGGCAATCCAAGCCAACAAGCTCAGGCTCCAGGAACCCAAACACCAAAACTCAGCCCCTGCAGCCCCCACGGCTGCCCACAGCTTCTGCCCGTTTGCTGCATAAAAAGCCAGGGGCAACCCAGGAGAAAGGTGGCACAGGAAGACCCCTCGTGAAAAGACCTCCCACGAAGCCTTTGCCCCCCAGCAGAACCCAGGGCACCACACAGCTGCCATCCAGCCTGAAGCTGGGTGGCACCGTGCGACAGAAGCCTCCGGCTAAAGGGGAGGCCGACAGGAAGGAGGCAAAGGTGGCACCAGCCGGGCACACAGCAGCCTCCCGAGCACCAGCCCCACGGAAGCAGCCCTGCGGCACACAGAGCTCCGCAGCTCCACCGGTGCAGAGCGGCTGGAGGGGCAGCAGGAGGGACAGGGCTCACCCCGAGCCGCCGCGGGCAGGGATGTTCCCCGGGCGCGTCCCTAGGACCCCCACGGCTGCGGATCGCAAGTGAGTGGCTGCGGCTGCTCTGCGCTGACCTCCAGGGGACGGCAGAGCTCCGACAGCAGACCCCTGCTGCTGGGAACTGCCTGAGTCCCCTCACCGGTGAATGCCTCTTTGGAGGAGGCTGTCTCAGAAGAGGCAGGGGGAGGGAGATTTGGGTATACCCTGGGGGTGGCAGTAGTGGCTGCTCTCCTGCTTCAGGGCACACTGAAGCCCAAGAGGTTTTTCCTCTACCAGCCCCGGGAGGGTTTTCTTTTTCCCATCCCTGGGAGGCTTTTTCCTCTTCCAGCCCCAGGAAGGTTTTCCTTTTCCAGTCCCAGGAAGGTTTTCCTTTTCCCATCCCCAGGAGGCTTTTCCTTTTCCCATCCCTGGGAGGCTTTTCCTTTTCCCAGCCCCAGGAGAGTTTTCCTTTTCCCATCCCCAGGAGGCTTTTCCTTTTCCCATCCCTGGGAGGCTTTTCCTTTTCCCAGCCCCAGGAGAGTTTTCCTTTTCCCATCCCCAGGAGGCTTTTCCTTTTCCCATCCCTGGGAGGCTTTTCCTTTTCCCATCCCCAGGAGGCTTTTCCTTTTCCCAGCCCCAGGAAGGTTTTCCTTTTCCCATCCCCAGAGGCTTTTCCTTTGCCCATCCCCAGGAGGCTTTTCCTTTTCCCATCCCCAGGAGGCTTTTCCTTTTCCCATCCCTGGGAGGCTTTTCCTTTTCCCATCCCCAGGAGGCTTTTCCTTTTCCCAGCCCCAGGAAGGTTTTCCTTTTCCCATCCCCAGAGGGTTTTCCTTTGCCCATCCCCAGGAGGCTTTTCCTTTTCCCATCCCCAGGAGGCTTTTCCTTTTCCCATCCCCAGGAGGCTTTTCCTTTTCCCAGCCCCAGGAGGCTTTTCCTTTTCCCAGCCCCAGGAAGATTTTCCTTTTCCCAGCCCCAGGAGGCTTTTCCTCTCCCAGCCCAGGTCTCAGAAGCACTTTTAGGACAGATATGGCTCTTCCTGAGCACAAAGTTGGCAGGAGGGAGATTCCAAGAGAAAACTGGAGGCTGGCAAGCTCTGGCCAGCTGCTGGCATGGTACCAGAGATCCCTTGGTCCTTTGGCAGGAAGCAGCTGCAGGAGTGGTTGGCATCCAAAGGCAAGACCTACAAGAGGCCACCAATGACCCTGCTGCAGAAGAGCGCAGTGAAGGTGTCCCACAGAAGAGTCAAGGAGCAAGAGGAGCAGCAGCAGAACCCAGAGCTGCCCTCCCTGGAGCAGGCCAACAGCCTCTTGACTGAGTGCCTGAGGCTGCTGGAGGAGGTGGGGATGGGGAAGTTGCTGTTTGATTTGGCTCCTCTTGTCCTGGGGCATCCCAGGAGGTGAGGGCCACATCCTCCCTGGCCTGGCTTGGCCTGGCTTGTGTTGCCAGATGAGTCCCTTCATGTGCAAGGGAGGGAAAGGTCCCTGTGGAGCTCTGGAGAGGCCAGAGGCACCTGGCATGGTGCCACAGGGGAAGGGAGCAGCATCCACTCAGCAGGTGCTTGTGTGCCACTGCCCATGCTGTGGTGCCTGCCAGTGCAGTCTGCAGCTGGGGGCTCTCCAGCAGCCCAGGATGGGGAACCCAGCTTGAGGAGCATCCCTGCTGGGGGGCAGCAGCTCTGGGAATGCTGCCAGGCTAGCAGGAGTTTGTCCCTGAACATCCCTCTCAGGCCCTGGGCTCACTTTGCCAAGGAGGCAGGGGCAGGGCAGCTGTTGGGTGCCCATGGCCATGCAGGAGAAGACCCAGACCCTTCTGCCTCTCTTTTAGGCAGGGAGCCCTGGGTGGGGGGCACTTCCCCAGCACCCACCTCTGACCCTCACAGCTGAACCTTCTCTGGTGCTTCTTGCAGGGTGCCCAGGCAGAGGAGGTCCAGGCCATGCTGTCTGCCGTGCCCCAGGCAGAGAAGTTTGCCAAGTTCTGGATCTGCAGAGCCAAGCTGCTGGCCGAGGGCAGCCCCTGGGACCTGGCAGGGCTCTACCGAGCTGCCGTCTGCGCCGGCGCCACCGTGAGTGAGCCAGGCCCTGTCCTGCCCTGCTGCCAGCAGCCCTCCTGGCACCCAGGGCTCGGCTCTGGGCGTGAGTTTAGTAGCACAGGTCACTGCCCACAGCCCTCACAGGGCTGCTGCTGCTGCTGCTGCTGCATCCCAGGGATGCCCCTCGGGCTGGCTTCAGGCAGGGCAGTGTGAGGGCAGTGCCACTGCACTGCCTGCTGGGTGGTCACCTGCCCAAGCCAGGCCTCTGTGCTGGCATCTCTCTTGGAGAAGAAGAGTGGTGCAGCCTGATGCCCTGTCTCCAGCATGCCAGGATGCAGCCAAACCCTTCTCTGCTGTTGGATTTGTCTCTGGGCTCTGCTGCATTCACCTGTGCTGTGCTCTGTTTCCCTTGCAGCCACTTCAGGAACTCAGAGAAGTTGTCCTGGATATGATGAGGGCTGCAGACCAAACAGCAGAAGGTAATGGTGGGCACTGGTGGGCAGGCTGGGTGGACTGAGGTGCTCTGCTGCAGCAGGCTGGGAAGCAGCACAGCTGCAGCCTGCCCCTGCAGCCTTTGCTGGAGACTGAGAGCTGTGAAAATGCAGAACGCTGAGCTCAGAGGCTCAGGCCGGGGCTGGGAATGGTCCTGCCCCAGCACAGCTCTGCGTGAAGCAGTGTGGTCAGCCCTGCCCAGCTGCCCCTCTCTGCGGCCCACACTCTTCCTTCCCTCTCCTCCCAGGGCCAAAGGCTGAGCTGCCCATGCCTTGTGATCCTGCCACGCCTGGCCCGGGTGGCAGGCAGCTGGAGGCAGCCACTCCTCGCCAGCCTGCGAGGTCCCTGCCCTGCCTGCCAGCCTCGATCAAGCTCCAGGTCACATCTGCACCCAGGTAAGGCCGAGCTGCCCGCTGCTGGCAGCAAGCCCCCTGCATGCCAGCGCTCTGCAGGGTGTGCCCAAGGGCTCTGTCCCTCTGCAGGGTCCGGGAGCCGCCGGGCGGGCGGGAGCTGAAGCTGCTGACGCCGGTGCGGCGCTCCCTGCGCATCGAGCGGGCCGGGAGGCGCTACCCGGAGATGCTGAAGGACCACGACCCGGTGGTGTCATCCCTGCGGGAGATCCTGGAGCCAGAAGAGGAGACTCAGTTCCTCTTCCGCGAAAACAAGGCCTTGCCCGAGGTGGCAGAGCTGGAGGGGCTCAGTTTGTGTGCCCCCGAGTGCTGCTGAGGGGCAGGGAGCAGGGGGCAGGTTGCTTGCCACTGCCCCGCGGCTGCCCTGCCTAAGGCTGCCTGAGCTCTGGGTGCCTGTTTGAGACCCTTCGGCCCTGGGGGCACCATTTTAAATACACAAACCCTTGAAGTAGTGCTGCAGTGTGGCTGTGAGGTGTGGGGGTTGTGTGCCCAGGGGCTGCTGTGTTGCTGATTCATGCCCCAAGTGCCCTGCAGCAGCCTGGTGCCAGTCAACCCCTGCTGCTCCAGGCACCTCCTGCTGCTTTGTGAGCAGTGGCCCCCAGGGCTGTGCTGGGCAGCATCTGGATGGTCCCTGCTGAGAGGCAGCCACAGTCCTGCTGTCCTGAGTCAGGTGTGGCAGTGCCAGCCGTGCCAGGCTGGCAAAGAGTGGAGGGGCTGGGGTAGTACCTGCAGTGCATGAGCCTGCCTGAGGAGAATGAAGTGGCAGAGCGAGAGCTCTGCACTGGACCAGGCTCCCTGACCCCTGGACACAGCTAGGGGTCAGGATGGGCTGAGCCCTGGTAGTGTGGTTAGGGCCCCTTCAGCACCATCTGCTCCCCACAGGCTGGCCTGGCACCCGTAGCTGGGGCCTGGCAGTTCCCTGGTGGTGAGTGGCACAGGGTGGAGGAGGATTCCACTGACACCTTCCCATCTAAGGCCTGTCCTTGTCCCCCACCCCGTTTGCCTCCCCTGACACAGGCACCTCCAATGCTGGCTCAGCAGCTTTATTGAGGAGCCTGGGTGCAGGCTCTGGGGGTCCTGTGCCAGCCCTGTGCCCCAGGGTGCAGCACGGTGCCAGGGGAAGGTGTGGCTGAGGATTAGGGACTTGGCCCCTGCCCCCACCCCTGAGCTGTCCTTCAGCCAATGCAGGGCCAGGAGCTGGAGACTCTTAGAAAAGGGCAGAAAGAAGAAGTGGGCACAGCAGCTGCCTCCTGTGCCCACCTGTGCCCGATCATGGGGGGTGCCCAAGCTGGAGGGGCATGAACTGCTGAGCCCACAGGCTCCTGCACTAGCTGCAGCATGGCACTGCCACCTTATTCTGGCATTGGGCAGCACCAGTCTGGCATTGAGCTGGTTGGGGGGCTATGAATAGAGGTGGGGGCACTGGGCAGCCCACGGGCCCTGCTCCTGGCACCACAGCACAGGGAGAGGCAGGATGTAGCACTTGGGCCAGGGCCACCAACCCTCCTCTGACTACTGGAGGATGACCAGGGGTAGCTTCAGCCTGCCAGCTGGCAGCACAAAGGGGCCAGGGCCATCAAATGCCCTCCCAGGGGCTGGCACCTGCCCGCTCACCAGCCATCGGTGCTGGGGTGGGTTCAGGCTTCTCCATCATCATCCTCCTCCCCGCTGGAGTCCTGGAGGCCTCCAGTGACCTGAGAGAGAGGTGAGAGGCTCAGCGGGCACAGGAGGCTGGCACTGGCACTCCCATGCCCACAGCCAGCAGGCATTCCAGTCCCGTGCCACCCACCTGCTGGCCCGATTGGCCACGCTGTGCCAGCCAGGCCGCCAGGCCCGTGCCAGTCTCCCCCGCGTCCGGGCGGCTGTGCTCCACCGTCGACTCGTGAGCCATCTGCGGCAGGGAGGAGGCTCAGAGGGAGCTGGCAGCCAGGCTGGGTGCCCACCAAACCCTCGGGCACGGGAGCAGGAGCGTCATACCAGGACAGGGGGTGCCCGGAAGAGGTAGCTGAAGGGGTAGTAGAGGAAGTTGAGGAAGGAGGCGGCGTAGAGGTCTGCGTAACGCATCAGCTGGCTGGCGAAGAGCGTCTGGCGCGAGCCGCAGCGGAACAGGCTGCCCATCTTGCCATAGCACATGTCCATCTCGTGGGTCACCTTCTGCGGGCACAGCCGTGCGCTCAGGGCACCCTTCTGGGGGGGTACACCTGAGCCGTGCTGCCGGGCACGGTGCCAACCCCGCCCAGGCCTCTCACCTGGATGCGGCGCTTGATGGAGCTGATGTCTGGGCGCTCGCTGCTGCCACTGTCCAAGTGCCTGCCGAAGGAGGGACCCAGCTCCTGCCCAGCTCCCTACTCCTGGCTCTGCCCAGCTTCCTGCTCAGCCCCCTGCCCAGCCCATGCCCAGCTCCCTGCCCCAGCCCTGCCCAGCACCTGCCTAGCTCCCTGCTCAGCCCCCTGCCCGGCCCATGCCCAGCTCTGTGCCCCAGCCCTGCCCAGCTCCCTGTCCCTGCCCAGCATCCTGCCGAGTCCCATGCCCAGCTCCCTGGCCCTGTCCCACCACTGCCCAGGCCCTGCCCAGCTCGAGGCTCACCTAGAGAGTCCTCTCTGGGTGTCTGCAGCCCCTCCCCTGCCCACCCCTGTGTCCACTCACTGGTACAGCTCTGCCAGGAAGAGGTCCAGGCTCCGCAGCTCCTCGAACAGCTCTGCAGGGGCAGTGGGGCTGGCTCAGTGCCAGCCATGCCCTCCCCTCCCAACCCCACACTGCGCTGCATAACCAACATGGTGCTGGGGGGGTAAAGCCTGCCCCGGGGCTTGGGGTTGCCATCGAGACCGGCAGGAGGGTCCAGGCACCCTCCCCAGGCTGGGTTGGGCAAAGTCCTTGTGCCCTGGCTGGGCTGTGCTCACCACTCTTCTCCGTCCAGACCTGCAGCTCCCGTGCCAGCTCGGGCACCACCAGGAAGGTTCTCCAGCCCTGGCGCTTCTTGGACTTGAGGATGTCCCCGAAGATGTGGTCCCCCATGTAGAGGATCTCTTTGCCCTTCACCCCCAGCAGGTCACACACCACGTCCGAGGAGCCTGTGTCAGCCAGAGGGGGTGAGACCGGAGGAGTGTGACCCTGCGGGCACGTGCCCTGTGCCACCTGCGCGGCCCCGGCTGGCACTCACCGCCCGAGTAGACAGCGCAGTGCTGGAGCGGCCCCGTGTAGGTCCCGATGCGCAGCTTGCCGGTGTCCTGCGGGGCGAGAGCGGTGCCCACCCCTTGCTGAGCCCACCCTGCGGTGCCCAGCACCCCGAGTGGCCCCATGGTGAGGTGCCCACCGTGTTGACTTGGCGCAGGACGGTGCCCTCGGCAAAGAAGAGAGGCTTGCGCGTGTCCACCACGATCAGGTCGAAGTAGGAGCGCCAGGGGCGCTGCGGGCACTCAGCCTGCCAGGGGTTGGGGTGCAGGGGATCAGCAAGGGGATGCCAATGGCACCTGCAGGAGCTCGGTGAGGGGATGCTAGTGGCACCTACACAGGGGCTCAGTGAGGGGATGCCAATGACACCCAGCACAGGGGCTCAGCGAGGGGATGCCAGTGGCACCCTGCACCGAGGGTCAGTAAGGAGATGCCAATGGCACCTGCACAGGGGCTCAATGCCAATGGCACTCTGCAGAGGGGCTCGGTGAGGGGATGCCAATGACACCCTGCACAGGGGGTCAATGAGGAGATGCCAACGGCAGTCTGCAGAGGGTCAGTAAGGAGATGCCAATGGCACCTGCACAGAGGCTCAGTGAAGGGATGCTGGTGGTACCCTGCACGGGGGGGTGATGAAAGGATGCCAATAGCACCTGCACAAGGGGTTGGTGAGGGGATGCCAGTGGCAGCCAGCCCTCCCCTGGACACCAGTCTCACCTTGTCCCCATCGTTGAAGTCGAACAGGTAGGACATGATGGCCTGGAAGAACACACCCAGCACCTGCACCACTGCCCCAAGGGTGGGCAAGGCCCTGCCCTATGCTTTGCCCACCCCTAGGGGCAGGCTGGGGCCTGGCACAGGATGGGCACATGGGGCAGGGGCACCTCCTCCTCACGTGGGTGTAGTTGTAGTCGCTGTTGGTGGCCAAGAAAACTTTCCCCACCTCCTTCATGCGGCTCAGCAGCAGTGGCACCCGGGGCTGGCATAGGGCAAGGCAGCACAGTGGGCATTGGGGCTCTGCCACCCGCCGGCCCCTGGCAGCCCCCAGGCACTTACATCTTTCACCACATATTTCTCCAGGTTCTGCAGTGTCTTCTCCTTCAGGCAGCCCTGCAGGGGGTGGTTGGGGCTTGGTGGGTGGCAGGACATGCCCAGGGCCTGCCCAGCTCCCCACCCACACCTCTGCCAATGCCAACACCTCTGCCCAGCTCCCTGCCCAGTCCCGCCCAGCTCCCTGCCCAGCCCCACTCAGCTGCCTACTCAGCTGCCTGCCCAGCCCCTGCCCAGCCCCATCCAGCTCCCTGCCCCCCAGGCTCACCGAGAGGTGGACGTGGTCCATGGCCTCGCGCACGTCCTGGTACATGCTCTGGAAGGACATGAAGAGGTTCCCATGCCTGTAGCCTGTGTCACAGCTGCGGGGGGCAGGAAAATGAGGGGGTGGGAGCGGGATGAGGGGTGAGGGGCAAGGAGGTGCCCTGCCAGAGGCAGGCAGACAAAGCCTCCTCCTGATCCAGCTGGTCCAAGCCCCCCCCCAAGCCCTCACCCCCTCTCACTTGGCGTATCTGGAGCAGTTGGTGAAGAAGTCCACNGGGAGGTGGGAGGCAGATGAGGGAGTAGGGGACGTTGGATGGGGTGGTAGGGAGAGATGGATGGAGAGTGGGGCCTAAGGGGAGGTGGACAGGGTGGGTAGGGGCAGGTGGATAGGAGTGAGAGGGAGGTGGATGGGAGGTAGAGGGTGGTGGCTGTTGGGTAAGGAGGG
>WAAF01015519.1:96548-126555 GCA_013400475.1 Tricholaema leucomelas
TGGGGTTGGGCTCTGCTGCCAGGCAGCCAGGGCCAGAAGAAGGGGACACAGCCTCAAGCTGTGCCAGGGCAGGTTCAGGCTGGATGTGAGGAGGAAGTTGTTGGCAGAGAGAGTGATTGGCACTGGAATGGGCTGCCCAGGGAGGTGGTGGAGTCTCTGTGCCTGGAGGTGTTGAAGCCAAGCCTGGCTGGGGCACTTAGTGCCATGGTCTGGTTGGTTGGGCAGGGCTGGGGGCTAGGTTGGCTTGGAGCTCTCTGCCAACCTGTTTTGATTCTATGATTCTGTTCCTGAAGGATCCAGGAGCTGCTTCAGCCCCAGGCTGTGGCTCTGGGCTGGGACACAGCCGATGGAGAGAGCTGAGCTGCAGGCAGCTCCTGGCTCTGAGCTGATTCTGTCCTCGCTGCCCCCTCCCCCGGGCTGCTCCAACAGCTGCCCAAGGTGCAGTCAGAGCTGGAGGGGCTCTGCCTGCAGCTCCCTTCCTCGCCATTCCCAGGTAGATCTGAGGCTCTTTGGCTGTGGCAGGGAGGCAAACCTGGCTCCAGAGCAGGGCTGGAGGCTTGGCAGAGCTTTGATGCCAGCCCTGTCCCTGCTGGAGGGGACACTTGGGGTGTCCAGCACCGAGGCCTTGCAGCCCTTGTTATGTGGAGGGGGTGGCCCTGCCCCCCTCAAGCTGTGTCCTTGTCCCAGGGGTTCTGTGCTGCTGCTTTGGCCATGGAGCTGCATCTGTGAGTCCTGCTGGCCCCTGTCTGTCCTGGCTGCCAAGGGGCTGCTTCCCCTGGGGAAGGGCACAGGGGAGTCCCTCCAGTGGCTGCCAGTGACTTGGCCCTGGGGGAGGTTGGGTTGCCAAAGGTGTCAGAACCTACAGGGCTGCCAGAACTGCTGGAGGGACCTGGGGTGCCCCTCACTGAGAGTGCCCAGGCTGTGGGCAAGGGTAGTAAGACCCTTGGGTAGTAAGACCAGAGCCATGGCTGGGGGTCACCTCTGCTCCTACCCCAGCGTGTCCCCAGGCAGCAGGGTCAGCATCAGTCCCTGCCTAGGGGGAAGGGTTTGGGGACCACAAGAAGCTGCAGCAGTCAGGGCTCTGGGGGAAGCCTTGGGGCCATGTGGTGGCAGCTGCCACGGTGGCAGTGCCATGATGTGCCCTGGCTGTTGGCTGCTAAGGACTCTCTGGGGGCTCCCAAGAGGCAATGTGAGGGCTCCACTGGTACCCTCCATCTCCAGCAGCCCCCCCCAGCTTCTCGTGGGGAGGAAAAGGGTTAAGGGGTGCTGGGAGCATCCCAGCTCTGCACTCTGCCAGGATCCCTCTCAAAGCTGGGATATCCTTGGCATTAGTGGCACTTGGTGGAAGAAGTCCCACACGTGGAGTGCTGGGTCCAGGCTGGTCAGGGCAGGTGGAAGTGTCCCATGGGATGCAGGGGGAGGTTCCATGGTGCAGCCCTTCCAAGCAGGGTGTGATGGAGAATCCCCAAGGGATGGGATAAAAAAGCAGATGTGTCCTTGGGTCTCCTACCAATGGCCCAGGCCAGAGGCCAGCACTCAGCAGCTGCTCCCTGGGCAGTTAGGAGTGTCTGGATCTGCAGCCCTGCTCCCGATGGGAGATTCCAACCTTCCAGACATCAGCTGGGAATGCCATAGTGCTCCAACGAGCAGCTCTGGGGCAGCCAATACCTGGCAGCACCCCAAACCCTGACCCAGCCCAGTGCCCCACACCTTGCTGTGGCACTGCAGCCAGGATGACCAAGTCAACCCCTGGCATGGCCTCTCCAGCAGCCCCAAAGCTTGGCACAATGGCTGCGCCTGGCAGCCCCGGGCCGGGAGTGGCACCGCAGGCCACTCTGGTGCGTGGGGGGTGGGCAGAGAGCGCGGGCACAGCGTTAAACCCTGCCACTGGCAGCGGGAAGGAAGAGCTGGCAGAGGCTGCCGCTGGCAGCTGCCGGCAGGGAAGCGCCAGGCAGGGACAGCTGCGGCCGCGTCTGTGCTGCCCTGCTCAGGGCTGCCCCCTGGAGGCCGATGCGAGGCAGCGCCGAGCCCCGGACCGGGCGCCCGGGACCTGCCTCGGCCCTGAGGCTGCGGGCGGCAGGAACGGCCTGGCAGGAGCTCGGCGCCCCGAGGCGCCCCAGCACTGGGCACGCAGCTGGCACACAGCTGGCACACAGCTGTCCCACGGCCCGCACCAAGCCCAGGGAGGCACCTGCCACAAAATCATAGAATCAAAACAGGTTGGCAAAGAGCTCCAAGCTCCTCCAGCCCAACCTAGCACCCAGCCCTGCCCAACCAGACCATGGCACTAAGTGCCCCAGCCAGGATTGGCTTCAACACCTCCAGGCACAGCCACTCCACCACCTCCCTGGGCAGCCCATTCCAATGCCAATCACTCTCTCTGCCAACAACTTCCTCCTAACATCCAGCCTGAACCTGCCCTGGCACAGCTTGAGGCTGTGTCCCCTTCTTCTGTTCCTGGCTGCCTGGCAGCAGAGCCCAACCCCACCTGGCTACAGCCTCCCTGCAGGTAGCTGCAGACAGCAATGAGCTCTGCCCTGAGCCTCCTCTTCTGCAGGCTGCACACCCCCAGCTCCCTCAGCCTCTCCTCACAGGGCTGTGCTCCAGGCCCCTCCCCAGCCTTGCTGCCCTTCTCTGAACACCTTCCAGCACCTCAACATCTCTCTGCAATGGAGGAGCCCAGAACTGGACACAGCACTCCAGGGGTGGCCTGAGCAGTGCTGAGCACAGGGGCAGAAGAACCTCCCTTGTCCTGCTGCCCACACTGCTCCTGAGCCAGCCCAGGATGCCATTGGCTCTGCTGCCCACCTGGGCACACTGGACTGTGCCCAGCACTGATCCCTGGGACACAGCACCAGTGCCGGCTGCCAGCAGGCTGTGGCACCATTCACCACCACTCTCGGGCCCTCCAGCCAGTCCCTGACCCATAGCAGAGTGTCTCTGCCCAGGTCGGGAGCCGCCAGCTTGGACAGGAGCTGCCGGTGGCCACGAGCCACTCGCATACGTCACTCCCGGTTCCGCCCCGGGCGGGGCCGCGCCTCTCCTGCGTTGGGGACTTGGCGCCGCCTGGCGGCTGGGAGCAGCAACTGCAGCCCGCACTCTGCCGCCGGGGGCAACGGAACCCGGCCCGGGGACACCGCCATCCCAGCGGGGAGCAGCGTGGGGCTGGGAGGCCTTCAGCGTTCCTGGCGTGGGGAATGCTGCCGGCAGTTGTTGCTCCTGTGAACAATCAAACCGCCCGCGGCAGGAGCCGGCGGAACGGCGCCCGTGGGGGTCCGACCCCCACCAGAGCACTGCCCCGAACCCACCCCACGCATAGCTACCGCCGCGGCAGGGACAGCAGCGAGCAGCTCCTGGTGCTCCTGCCTTGCAAGTAACCCGCAGCTGCCCGCCGAGCACAGAACCACCGAATGCCAGCGTGGGGAGGTTGGAAGTGGCCTCTGGAGCTCACCCAGTCCAAGCATCCAGCAGGGCACCCCCAGCAGCTTGCCCAGCAGCACAGTGCCCAGGGTGGGGGTTGGCAGCTCTGCACACCAGGAGACTCCACAACCTCTCTGGGCAGCCTGCTCCAGGCCTTGGCACCCTCACACCAAACCACTTTCTCCTCCTGCTCAGCTCCAACCTCCTGAGCTCCACTTTGTGCCCCTTGGCAGCGCTCAGCAGAGTCTGGCCCCAGCCTCTTGCCCCCCACAGCTCCTTCAGCTCTCGCTGGGCACTGCTCAGATGCCCTCTGGGGCTGCTCTCCTGCAGGCTCTCAGCCCCAGGGCTCTCAGCCTTTGCTGCTGCCAGAGCTGCTCCAGGCCCCTCAGCATCTTGCCAGCCTGCCCTGGACTCTCTGCAGCACTTCCCAGGCTCTGGAATTGGGCAGCCCAGAGCTGGAGCCAGGCCTGCAGCTGTGGTGTTGCTAGAGCAGAGCAGAGTAGGAGGAGAAGCTTCCTTGCCCTGCTGCCCACACTCTCTGCTCCACAGGACACCACTGAGCCTTCTTGGCCACGAGGCCACATTGCTGGTTCAAGGCACATTGCTGCCTTGTGGCACATCACTGGCATCTGACTGTCTCCAGGCTCAGGGCAGAGCTCATTGCTGTCTGCAGCTCCCTGCAGGGAGGCTGTAGCCAGGTGGGGTTGGGCTCTGCTGCCAGGCACCCAGGGACAGAACAAGGGGACACAGCCTGAAGCTGTGCCAGGGCAGGGTCAGGCTGGATGTTAGGAGGAAGTTGTTGGCAGAGAGAGTGATTGGCATTGGAATGGGCTGCCCAGGGAGGTGGTGCAGTGCCCATGCCTGGAGGTGTTGAAGCCAATCCTGGCTGGGGCACTTAGTGCCATGGTCTGGTTGGTTGGGCAGGGCTGCAGGAGCTTGGAGCTCTCTTCCACCCTGGTTGATTCTAGGACGTGGGATGTGCAGTGACTTGGACGTGGGCCCGGGGGCGAGGGGCAGCAGGAGGGGCACTGGCCACAGCAGCAGCTCAAGCCATGGGAGCTGCCCACCCGCAGGACGCCATCGCCCCCCCTGCCTGGTGCCTGCCCACCCCCGCGGGGCCCCCGCACGCTGCTGGCAGGTAAGAGCTCTGTGCCCCCAGGTCCTGCCGTGCTGGGTGCGGGGCTGCAGTTCCCTCCTCTGGAGCTCAACCTGCCGCTGGGCCCACTCATGGCGTGGCCTGGTGAGGTGCTGCGAGGTGCCAGGGCCGCCGGGACAAGGCGAAAAAGTGGCACCGTGACCCCTCCTGCCTGTCTGCAGTGGGGCTGGAGGCGTCCAGGGGTCCCACGGCTACTCCGGGAGAGGGTCCCCAGGGTCCTGGAAGTGAACAGGGGGACCCATGGGTGCCACTACCGGGTACAGGAGGGGACAAAGGGACCCACTGGTGCCATGCTCTGGGCGCCCGCTGCTGGTGAGGCGAGCAGGGAGCGCTGCTGCCTTCCATGGCAGCTTTGGGGTCTCGCTGCCCGCCCCGGGGCGGAGGGGCCCTCTAGGGCCGCGGAACATCGCTTCGCGGAGCGCGTTCCGGTCGGACCGGGGTGCGGGAAGGGGCCGGGGGCGGACCGGAAGTGAGGGGGACGTCGCGGAGCGGACCGGAAGCGGGCCCGGGAGCCGTTGCCGTGACAGCGGGGCCGGGAGCCGCCATGGAGCCCGCGGCCACGCTCACCGACATGTACGACCAGGCGCTGCTGGGCATCCTGCAGCACGTCGGGAACGTGGAGGAGTTCCTGCGCGTCCTCTTCGGCTTCCTCTACCGCAAGACCGACTTCTACCGGCTCCTGCTGCGGCCCGGGGACCGCCTGGGCTTCCCGCCCGGCGCGGCGCAGGCCATGGCCCTCCAGGTACCTGTCGCACTCGCCCGGGGCCGCTGGTATTTGGCGGGCGGGGGCGGAGAGGAGGCTCGGCCGTGCTGGCTGTCGGTGGGAGGCCGAGGCCCCGGTGGCCGCTCTCGTCCCCGTCGCTGGGCCGCACCAGCCGTGTTTGTCCCCACCGAGCTAAGCGGGCCGCGACCCGCCGGTCTGGGCCGGAGTTTGCCAGCCGGTTCGGCTCCGTTTCTGGACGGCTGCGGTGGAGATGTGGGCGAGGAAAGACGGAAACGATAGTCGGGCAGCATAGCAACCCCCGGTTACCGGGGGCCTTGCCCGGAGCGGGGCCGGAGGAGGCGGGAGAGGAGTCCTGGCAGGTCGGCTGGGAAGCGTCACCGGTACGAGAGGATGAGGAGCCCCGGGGCTGGGCCGGGACCGCGACACCCTCGTGGCGAGAGCCGGAGGACGCTTCCCGCCTCGGCGCTGGGCCCCGGCTGATGACGGCAGCTGGCGGCACAGGGCCGGGGCAGGCTTCTGGGGAGCTGGGGGCGCAGAGAGCCCCGCGGAGAGCGGCCGGAGGCAGGCAGGGCCCTGGGAGCCCTGCGGGGAGCTGGCCTGGGCTGCGTGGGAGCGCTCAGGGCCATCGTGGGTGAGACATGGCAAAAGCCTTGAGCTGCTCCGGGGCTGGGCAGTGCTGGAGGTCCCTGGGCCAGGGCTGCTCTGCTCTGGTGTTAGTAGGAAGGAAACAAACTGCTAAAGCCAGGGATGAGGCCGGATTT
This sequence comes from Tricholaema leucomelas, assembly GCA_013400475.1. NCBI lineage: Eukaryota > Metazoa > Chordata > Aves > Piciformes > Lybiidae > Tricholaema lacrymosa > Tricholaema leucomelas. The sequence continues at coordinate 102,610 of WAAF01015519.1, forward strand.
GGGCTGGGAGGAGCTCCCTGCCCTGCTCCCTGCCCTCCTCCCTGCAGTGGCTCATGGCATGAGAGGGTCCCTGGGATGAGTGGGGAACACAGAGAGGTCTCAGGCTGCAGAGGGCTCTGGTGGTGAGAGACCTCTCTCATGTCCTGCTGGGCACTGCTGCTGCAGTGTTCCAGCCCTGGAAAGGTGCTGGCCAGGGCAGCCTTGAGGCTGCAGCCAGAAGGAGCTGTAGTGTGAGGGTGCTTGGCAGGGCTCGTCCTGGCTTGGCTGCAGCCCAGGGGCAGGACCCAGTTTCAAGGCTCTGCACCACCTGTGTGGGGCTGGCTTGAGCTTGGCCTTGGGCTGGGAGAAGGAGCTGGGGCTGGGCTCTGGCCTGACCTTGGCTTTGGACTGGGAGAAGGAGCTGGGGCTGGGCTCTGGCCTGACCTTGGCTTTGGACTGGGAGAAGGAGCTGGGGCTGGGCTCTGGCCTGACCTTGGCTTTGGACTGGGAGAAGGAGCTGGGGCTGGGCTCTGGCCTGACCTTGGCTTTGGACTGGGAGAAGGAGCTGGGGCTGGGCTCTGGCCTGACCTTGGCTTTGGACTGGGAGAAGGAGCTGGGGCTGGGCTCTGGCCTGACCTTGGCTTTGGACTGGGAGAAGGAGCTGGGGCTGGGCTCTGGCCTGACCTTGGCTTTGGACTGGGAGAAGGAGCTGGGGCTGGGCTCTGGCCTGACCTTGGCTTTGGACTGGGAGAAGGAGCTGGGGCTGGGCTCTGGCTTGAGCTTGGCCTTAGACTGGGAGAAGGAGCTGGGGCTGGGCTCTGGCTTGGGCTGGGAGAAGGAGCTGGGGCTGGGCTCTGGCCTGACCTTGGCTTTGGACTGGGAGAAGGAGCTGGGGCTGGGCTCTGGCCTGACCTTGGCTTTGGACTGGGAGAAGGAGCTGGGGCTGGGCTCTGGCTTGAGCTTGGCCTTAGACTGGGAGAAGGAGCTGGGGCTGGGCTCTGGCTTGGGCTTGGACTTAGACTGGGACAAGGAGCTGGGGCTGGGCTCTGGCTTGAGCTTGGACTGGGCTCTGGAGCTTGGTGCTGAGCGAAAGGAGGAAGCAAACAGAGTGGGTTGGGGATTTAACCTCTGAGCTGAGGCATGGCTGGATGGAAGCTACAGGCTGGGATGGCAGCAGCTGCTGCTGGCCTGGGCAGTGACCTCTTTGCCTGCCACACCTTTGGCTGCTCTCTGCACCAGTGCATGGCTGTGGGCTGAGTCAGGCAGCTGCGAGGTCACTCTGCTGCCTCACTTGTGCCAGTCTGCTCAGGCTCAGCCAGCACCACCTTGGTTGGCCTCCAGCTTCTCGTGGTGCAGCTCATCCGCACTTGGACCTCAGCTTTGGTCTGAGCTTTGGAGCTTGCAGATGAGCCTGAAGTGCTGGCAAGGGGAAGCTGGAGTGAGGATGGCTCCCTCAGAGTCCCTTCTCTGCCCGCAAATGGAGCTCTGTGCTGTCCTTGCCCTGGAGCAACCCTTCCTGGGCTGCCCTGAGCTCAGCTGCTGGAGCATGACCCACGGAGTGGTGCCAGAGCAGCTGCCAGGAGCTGGGGCTCTGGGCTGCTGAGCGTGGCCATGGCACCTGCTGCTGCTTTGCTTGGAGATTGAAGGGTGTAGGGCCCGGAGGGCACCTGAGGTGAAGAGAGGGGGTGCCTGTGCCCCCCCTGGTGCTTGTGCCACTTGTGTGCCCCTCCCTGACCTGCTGCTCTGCCGCTCCTCCTCCAGGCCTTCAGAGCCTTCGAGCGCATGGCTCGGCAGGACGACCAGAGGCGGCGCCAGGAGCTGGAGGCCAGGCTGAGGAAGAAGGAGGAGGAGGAGCAGGCTGCTGCAGATGCCGAGAGGCTGAAGCTGTCCCCCGCAGCTCAGGAGATCGAGGTGGAGACCACAGAGGAGCAGAGCCCAGCGCTGGATGCCAGCGGAGCTGGGGATGCGCCCGAGGAGCCCCCCGGGGCTGCTGCCCTGGCACAGCCTCAGCCAACAGAGCTGCCCACGTAAGGCTCCTGCTTTCTGCACCCTCTTGGCCCAGCCCTGCAGGGCTTTTCTCTGTCCTGCTGTGTAGCCCTTTTCAGGGGGGTTCTCCTCCTCGGTGGGCACTCTGAGGAGGTCTCTTCTGGGCAGGGTTTTGTGTGGTGACCAGAGAAGGGCACCCTGGGAGTGCTTTGGTGTTTCCCTGCTGGCACAGCCCTGGTGGAGTCCTGCAGAGCTGGGCTGGGCTGTACAGCTCTTTCCTGTGCCCCTGCTGTAGTGTAACTGGGCTGGTGGCATGGCTGGCTGGTGGCCCTGCCTGGCACAGCTCTGGGAAACTGGCACCATCCTGTGACCCTTTTGTGATCCCTTCCCTGCCCTGCTTGGGCTCCCAGCAGCCAAGCTTGGAACTCACATAGATGCCTACAGCACCTGGCTGTGGGTGCAGGCAGGGCCTGGCTGTGTGGCAGCAGTTGTGGCATCAAAGCCAGGCAGCAGAAGCTGAGTTCAGAGGCCCAGGGTGTCTGGGACTGATCCAGCTGAGCCCTGAGCAGCTGGCAGTGGGCTCCAGAGGCTGACATGGCCTCTGAGCCTCTACCCTGGGGTCCTCTGCAGGCTTTGGTTGTCCTTCCTTGACTCCCCTTGGCTGTGGCACATCCCTGGCTCATCCTGGCTTCCCTGGTGTCTTCCTTGGGCAATGTCCCATGCCACAGCCAAGCCACCCCTGCTGGGCACTCTTGAGGCTTTGCTGTGCCCTGTCCCTGCTGTCCTGTGGTTCTTGGGCTGCCCATCCCTGCCCTCTGGGCTCCAGGGGGTGAGAGCAAGCTGCTGGCAGGGCTGGGATGACCCTGAAAGGAGAGGGAGGATTTGGAGACAGGACTGGAGGAGCTGCCAGCCCTTGGTGTGTGGAAGGGGCNGAGGGGGGATTGTGAGGGGTGGAGGTGGGGGGCAGAAGTGAGGGGCAGAGGTGGGGGTGTTGTGAGGGGCAGAGAAGGGGGCATGAGGGGCAGAATCCTGAGGGCAGGAGTGTGGCAGAGTCAGAGCCTGCAGCTTGAGCACAGACAGGACCTGAACATGGAGTGGAGAGGGAAGGATTCTGCCTGAGCAAGGCCTCTGCTGAAGAGCTCAGTGCAGGGAGGAGGAGGAGGAGGACTCCTGCTTAGCTCAACCCATCTGACACACATCCTGCAGGATAAAAATAAGCCAGAAGCCAAAAAATGAAATCACCTGAACCAGCCACGTTCTGCCTGAGCTGGAGCTGTGGCAGGAAGCTTGTCCCCAGGGCTGTCACTCTGCCACCTCTGCCAGCACAGAATTAACAGGCCAGAGAAAAGCCCTGGCACAGCAGGCAGAGCACTGGGGTTGGGCTCTGCCCTCTGCTTCCAGCCCAGCTTAAGCCCACAGAGAGAGGAGAGAAAGAGGCTCAGGCCCCCCTCAGAGATGGGAGAGAGTTGGAGGTGCTCAGGCTGGAGAAGAGAAAGCTCCAGGGAGATCTTGGAGCAGCCTTCCAGTACCCAAAGGGGCGCCAGGAGAGGGACTTTGGGCAAGGGCTGGCAGTGCCAGGACAATGGCTTTGAGCTGGAGCAGAGCAGGTTTAGGTTGGACATCAGGAGGAAGTTTGGCACCATGAGGATGGTGAGGCCCTGGCACAGGCTGCCCAGAGCTGTAGTTGAGACCTCATCCGTGGATACCTTCATCATCAGACCTGCCAGGGCTGAGGCCAAGGGGCTGAGGCTGAAGGCCCAGGGCTGGGTCGTGCCCGTGGGGCACAACAACCCCAGGAAGGCTCCAGGCTGGGGGCTGAGTGGCTGGAAAGTGCCCAGCAAAAAGGGACCTGTGCTGGGTGCCAGCAGCTGGAGCTGAGCCAGGGGGTGCCCAGGTGGGCAAGAAGGGCAGCAGCAGCCTGGGCTGGCTCAGCACTGGTGTGGGCAGCAGGAGCAGGGCAGGGATTGTGCCCCTGGGCTGGGCAGTGGTGAGGGCAGAGCTGGAGCCCTGGGGGCAGTTGTGTGCCCCTGAGTGCCAGGAAGAGATTGAGAGGCTGTGGCAGGGCCAGAGAAGGGCAGCAAAGGTGGGCAAGGGTCTGGAGAAGAGGTCTGGGGAGGGGCAGGTGAGGGAGCTGGGGGTGGAGAGGCTGGAGAAGAGGAGGCTGAGAGGAGACCTCCTTGGCCTCTGCAGCTCCCTGAGAGGAGGCTGGAGCCAGGTGGGGGTTGGGCTCTGGTGCCAAGGAAGAAGTGATGGGAGGAGAGGAAATGACCTCAGGTTGTGCCAGGGGAGGTTGAGGTTGGGCATGAGGAACAATTTCTCCCTGGCCCAGGCTGCCCAGGGCAGTGCTGCAGTGCCCATCCCTGGAGCTGTGGTGCTGAGTGCCATGGGTTGGTGGTGCCCTGGCAGAGCTGGGCTCAGGGCTGTGCTCCATGAACCTTGAAGGTCTCTGCCAAGCAAACCCATTCCATGATCCCATCAAACACCTGCCCTGGATTGGGTTTCTCTGAGCCAGCTCCTGGCAGTGCCATGGTGCCAGGGTTGGCTTCAGTGATCTCCAAGTTCTTAGCCAAGCAAAGAATCCACCCCCAGCAGCGCTGCCCTGCCTGATGCCCTCTGTTCCCTTCCCTCCTGCTGCCCCAAACGCTCTGCTGGGATCAAATCCATCCGGGCAGGGCTGTGCTGGCTGCAGGAGACCCTCCCTGGGGAGGCTTCCAGGCCCCGGGAGCGCAGCTGGCTCCAAGTAGGACACAGGCAAAGAGCTGCAGTTGCCTTCGGCGCCTCTGCGGGGCGCTGGAGCTCCCCAAAAAGCAGCGGGGAGCAGGAAGGGGCAGCCCCAAACCCCCCCCAGACCCTGAACGCATTGACCTGGCTGCATCCTGCTGGGCACAGCCCGGAGCCTCCAGCCTGGCACCTAGGGGGGCTCAGCCCTGGCAGCAGAGCTGCAGGAAGGGAGCTGGAGAGGGAAGGATTTTTCCAGCTCCCTCTTCCCCCAGCCCAGACAGGGAAGCGAAGGCTCTGCCAGCAGGATCTCCATCAAACCTGCCTCATTCTGCCACCCTGGAATGTAGGGCAGGGAGCAGCCCAGATCTGCCAGCTCCCAGCAGAGCCCTGGCACTGCCAGGCACAGCCGGGTGGGGGCTGCTGCCTTGGGGCTTCATCTGGTGAGGGGCACCAGAAGCAAGGGGGCAGCTTGGTGGGTGCTGAGGTGGCTCATGGGCAGGGAGGGTGGCAGGACTTGGGTCCTTGCCCTCCCAGTGCCTCAGTTCCCTGCCTGTGGAAGGCAGATGGTGAAGCTCCTTTGTGCCAGCTGCCTGGGGCTGAGCCTGGAGGGCTCTGAGGTGTCTGGGGCTGACCTGGGAAGGCTCTGAGGTGTCTGGGGCTGACCCGGGAGGGCTCTGAAGTGTCTGGGGCTGACCTGGGAGGGCTCTGAAGTGTCTGGGGCGGACCTGGGAGGGCTCTGAAGTGTCTGGGGCTGACCTGGGAGGGCCCTGAAGTGTCTGGGGGTGCCCCGGGCCGGCCCTGAAGNGGAGGGCTCTGAAGTGTCTGGGGCTGACCCGGGAGGGCTCTGAAGTGTCTGGGGCTGACCCGGGAGAGCTCTGAGGTGTCTGTGAGGTCTTTGAGACCTTCCAAGCTCGAATGGGTTGTGTTGGAAGGGACCTCAAAGCCCACCCAGGTCCAAGCCCCCAGCCCAGGCTGCTGGAGGCCTCTTCCAGCCTGGCCTTGGAGCGGTGCTGGCCCTAGGAGCTCCCTGCAGAGGCTCTGCTCTGCCTCCAGCCTGCCCCAGCAAGGTCCTGCTCCTGTCCTGCTCCTGCTGCCAGCTGCTTGGGGGCATTTCCCCAGCGTGCCTGGGGCCTGGCTGCAGGCAGGAGCCAGCCTGAGCTCCAGGAACAGCCTGGCCTGGGCCAGCCCAGCCCCAGCTGGGCCCAGATCCTGTCTGCATCCGTGGCAGATGCTTGAAGAAGAGGAAAACAGAACAAGTGTGTGGGGTTTGCTTCCTCCGTGTCCTGGTGGCCCTGAGCCAGAGGCAGACCCTGGAGTCCTGTGGCTCTGCCTGCCTGAGGACTTCTTCCTGGCTTCAACACCTCCAGGCACGGCGACTCCACCACCTCCCTGGGCAGCCCATTCCAGTGCCAATCACTCTCTCTGCCAACAACTTCCTCCTAACATCCAGCCTAGACCTGCCCTGGCACAGCTTCAGGCTGTGTCCCCTTCTTCTGTCCCTGGCTGCCTGGCAGCAGAGCCCAACCCCACCTGGCTACAGCCTCCCTGCAGGGAGCTGCAGACAGCAATGAGCTCTGCCCTGAGCCTCCTCTGCTGCAGGCTGCACACCCCCAGCTCCCTCAGCCTCTCCTCACAGGGCTGTGCTCCAGGCCCCTCCCCAGCCTTGCTGCCCTTCTCTGGGCACCTTCCAGCACCTCAACATCTCTCTTGAATGGAGGAGCCCAGAACTGGACACAGCACTCCAGGTGTGTCCTGAGCAGTGCTGCGCACAGGGGCAGAAGAAGCTCCCTTGTCCTGCTGCCCACACTGCTCCTGAGCCAGCCCAGGATGCCATTGGCTCTGCTGCCCACCTGGGCACTGCTGCCTCCTCTTCAGCTCCTCTCTGCCATCACCCCCAGCTCCCTCTCTGCCTGGCTGCTCTCAGCCACTCTGGCCCCAGCCTGTAGCTGCTTGGGGTTGTTGTGGCCAAAGTGTAGAATTCTGCACTTGGCTTTGTTCAGTCTCATCCCCTTGGCCTCTGCCCACCCATCCAGCCTGGCCAGGTCCCTCTGCAGGGCTCTGCTACTCTCAACTCAGGAAGGTCTCTTCCACTTCTGAAAGCCTCTCCTGAGCACTAGGTTGGGCTGTAAGAACACAGCCAGAGCATACTGAGACCTTCCCCTGGGTGATGCTGTAGGCAGAAGGTGCCAAGGCTGCTCTCTTCCAGGTGCCCACCCACATGAGGTGATGCCCTCCCTGCCCAACCAATCCACCTAACCCCAGCAGCTGCAGTCCCACCAGTCCCAGGCCACATGGGACCAAGCTGCTGTGCCCCAACCCCTGCCAGGGCAGAGCTCTGCCCTTGCCCAAGCTCCCTGAGGGGAGCTCTCAGCCTCCCCTTTCAGTGTTTGGGTTGCTCCAGGTGCAGGGCAAAGCCACACAGGGCAGCTCTGGGGCAGCACCAGGGGACTGCCTTTGACCACTGGCACCTCAGTTAGGTGGAGGGCAGAAGGACAGGCTGGGGGGGGGAGCCCTGGCACCCCCTGAGGCCATCACTGTCTGCACAGCCTTGACTGGCAGAGGTCCCTGAGCCCCCCCAAGAGCCCTCTGGGCTGGCTGCAGTCACAGCCCCTGCAGGAGGGGGTTGGAGGCACAGAAATCCAACAGGATTGAGCTGAGGAGCACAGGACAGGAGGCTCCTCCTGGGCCTCCATGACCTCCAACTGCCAGTGCCACGGGGCCGTGCCAGTGCTGCTGCCCAGGGCAGTTCTGCCCACCCCAGGTTGGCAGAATCTGGCACAAGCTGTCCCTGGGTCCCAGCCCTGGGATTTGCTGCCTGGGAGGAGACAAAAATTTCTGGGTCTTAATTTAGTTATTTTTGGTGCCAGGACCTAATTCTGGAGCTGAGTTACCTTGGTAGGGCAGAGCAGAGCCCTTGGGGACTTGGTGCCCGTGCCAGGGGAGCTGGCACCGCTCTGCTGAGCTCAGCACCTGCCCTGCAGGAGCCTGGGCAGAGCTTGGGCACCTGGGCACTGACTGCTTGGGTGGCCTTGGGTGCCCAGGCTGGTGGCACCAGTCCTTGTGTGCTCAGCCCCTGTGTGCCCAGCCCCTGTGTGTCCAGGCTGGTGGCACCACTTTTTGTGTGCCCAGCCCCTGTGTGCTCAGGCTGGTGGCACCAATCCTTGTGTGCCCAGCTCTTGTGTGCCCAGGCTGGTGGCACCAGTCTTTGTGTGCCCAGCCCCTGTGTGCCCAGGCTGATGGCACCCGCCCTTGTGTGCCCAGTCCTTGTGTACTCAGCCCCTGTGTGTCCAGGATGATGGCACCAGTCCTTGTGTGCCCAATCCTTTTGTGCCCAGGCTGGTGGCACCAGTCCTTGTGTGCCCAGTCCCTGTGTGCCCAGGCTGGTGGCACCAATCCTTGTGTGCCCAGGCTGGTGGCACCAGTTCCTATGTGCCCAGTCTTTATGTGCCCAAGCTGATGGCACCAGCCCTTGTGTGCCCAGTCCTTGTGTACTCAGCCCCTGTGTGCCCAGGCTGGTGGCACCAGTCCTTGTGTGCCCAATCCTTGTGTGCCCAGGCTGGTGGCACCAGTCTTTGTGTGCCCAGCCCCTGTGTGCCCAGGCTGGTGGCACCAGTCCTTGTGTGCCCAGTCCTTGTGTGCCCAGGCTGGTGGCACCAGTCTTTGTGTGCCCAGCCCCTGTGTGCCCAGGCTGGTGGCACCAGTTCCTATGTGCCCAGTCTTTATGTGCCCAAGCTGATGGCACCAGCCCTTGTGTGCCCAGCCCTTGTGTGCCCAGTCCCTGTGTGCCCAGGCTGGGCAGCCCCAGCTGCAGAGGGCTTTAGGCCTGGCAGGGCTGGCAGGAGGAGCTGGGGCTGGGTGAGAGGAGTGCAGCAGAGGCACTGCAGAGCTTCCCTGTGCCAGTGACCCACCTGGCACTGCTGTGTGCTGGGGCTGCTGAGAGGCCACTTGTGCCCTCCTGGCACAATGAGATCCAAGCTGAGGCAGCTCCTGGGAGAGCTGCAAGGGCCAAGCTGAGCCTGGGCAAGGTCTGCCCAGCCCTGGCACAGCCTCTGCCAGCTCCTGGGGCTGTGCCCCGCGGGAGGCTGAAGGGAAAAGGACTCCTGGGATGGGTTGGGAAGGACCTTCCGAGGCCTCCAGTGCTGAGCTGCAGCCAGCAGGGACAGCCCCACGCAGCCTGACCCAGAGTGGTGCCAGCCTTTGGGCACTGCCCACCTCTCTGGGCAGCCTGGGCCAGGCTCTGCCCACCCTCAGTGCCAAACACTTCTCCTCCTCTCCACTCTCGAAGCCCAAACCCTCACCCCTGGGCCTGGCCCAGCAGCTCCTGTTCAGAGCTCTGTGCCCAGCTCTGGGGCACTGAGAGGCCTCCCTGGAGCCTTCTCCAGGCTGAACAATGCCAACTCTCAGCCTGGCATCACAGCAGAGCCCTTCCAGTCCTCTGGTCCTGCTCCAGCAGGTCCCTGTCTGTGCCATGCTGAGGACTCTTATGCTGTTGGTGGGTGGGGAGAGACTGGCACAGGCTACCCAGGCAGGCTGGTGAGGCCTTGGGCACCCTGGGCTGGCAGAGCTGTCCCTGCCCACGGCAGGGGATTGGCACTGGGTGGTCTTGAAGGTCCCTTCCAACACAACCTCTGCCTTGGCCAGAGTGGTGCCAGGGCCTGGTGCTGCAGGCAGAGCTGGGGGCAAGCTGCACCCCCCTATGCAGTGCCCCTGCATGCCCTGGAGCAGCAGGAAGGTGCCCACCAGGCTCAGGTGCCATGAGCCCAGCAGCTCCACAGCCCTGTGTGGGCACAGCCAGGCCTGCTGCAGCCCAGGGCAGCTTGGCAGAGGGCAGGAGCCATGTGGAGCTGTGCCATGCCCACACAGCCCCCATGGCATGGGGACCTTGAACCAGCCAGGCTGCCCTGGGTAGGGCACAGATCCTGTTGTGCCAGGGAGGTAGTACAGGATGGTGCCAGGGGAGTGGGGCCTGGTGGCACTGCTGGGTTGGCTGTAGGTGAGGACCTGGGGCCAGCTGAGATGCTCAGGGCTGTGCCACCTTGTTTCAATGCCCTCCTCCTGCCCTGTTCCCCTTCTCACCGGATCCGGGGGTGGTTGGCACTTGGAGCCAGCCCGCGCCAGCGCTGCCATGCCAACCCCGTTGCCATGGCACTGGGCACCCAATGGGCGACAGCCAGGAGAGGCCAAGATGCCCAAAAAAACCCCAACTAACCCCAAAAATTGATGTGGTACCCCCAAAATTGCCTGGGCAACCCCCTGCAGAGCTCTCCCCCCACCCCGGGTGTGACTGCTGGGGGCACCGTGGGCACCTCGGGCACCCCTCCAGAGGATGGGGCAGGGAGGGTGTGAATCTGCAGCCCTCTCCAACAGCCTTGGAGCACTGAGGAGGCTTCCAGAATGCCCAGCACAGGGCACCTCGTTGTGGGAGTGCCAGAGGGCACAGCCCCTTTGTCACTGCCCCCCCCTTAGGTAACTGGCTGCAGCCCCTGGGTGCCTCCCGAGTGCCCTGCAGTGCCCCTGCCAGCTGCTGTCTCTAGCAGGGGGCACCTGGAAGGCTTCCTCAGTGGATGCTGATGGCTGTGGTGGGCACCTGCTGTGTGCTGGAGGCCTGCAGTGAGCTGATGAACCCCATTTGCACCACAGGTGCCCCCACAGATGCCCACAGCTGCCTCCTCATCCTCCTCCTGAGGTTGCCCCAGCTGGCACCTGAACCACTGCTCTGTGTGCCCCCTGGCAGCAGCTTCTGCTCCTCACCACCTCATAGTCATAGTGAGCCCAGAGGGCAGTGAGGGCACCACCTCTGCAGCCACAGTGCCAGGGATCATCCACCTGGGTTGGGCACTGTGAGGGGCACAGCTGGAAGCCTGGGGTCAGTTTTGGGCTCTCAGTGCCAGAAGGACATTGAGAGGCTGGAGCAGGGCAAGAGAAGGGCATCAAAGGTGGGCAAGGGTCTGGAGAAGAGGGTTGAGGAGGTAGCTGTGCCGGGGTGGCTCTGGCAGAGTGATTGTGTCAGGATGGCTGTGCCAGGATGGCTCTGCCAGGTTGGCTGTGGCAGGGTGATTGGCCCAGGGTGACTCTGTCAGGGTGGCTGTGGCAGGCTGGCTATGCCAAGGTGGTTGTCCCAGGGTGGCTCTGGCAGGCTGGCTGTGCCAAGGTGGTTGTCCCAGGGTGGCTGTGCCCTCTCTGTGTCCTGGGGCTGCTGCTCTGAACCTTCTCCCAGCAGCAGGGCAGCCCTGGGCATGGCTTGCAGCGTGGCTGGGCAGAGGCTGTGCCCTCCCTCCCTGCCCTTTTACCCCTGCTTTCAGCTCTGCTGTTCTGCCCAGGCTCTGCCCTCTGCCAGCCTCACCCTCTGCCCCTTCTGTGTGCCCACAGGCAGGAGCAGTTCCAAACCAACCCTGACAGCTACAACGGAGCCGTGCGGGAGAACTATGCCTGGGCACAGGACTACAGCGACCTGGAGATCAAAGTGCCAGTGCCAGGGCACATCCTCAAGGGCAAGCAGGTAAAGTGCTGCCCCTCCTGCTGCCCCTCCTGGTGCCCAGCGTTCCTGGACAGCTGTGTTTGGAGTCCTCCCTGCCCCTCCACCCCATGCAGCAGGATGTGGCACTGCTGCTGGGGCATGGGTGGGCACAGCCAGTGGGGGTTCCCTGGCACCATGTGACACCTTTGCTGGGTTTGCTGCCCACATCCCCTGCCTGCAGACTCGGGGTGGAGGGGGTGGGCATGGCTGGGCATGGGCATTTCTGCCCCTTGGGCTCTGCAGTGGGCAGAGTGGGCATGGCTGGGCATGGGCATTTCTGCCCCTCGGCTTCAACAGTGGGCAGAGTGGGCATGGCTGGGCATGGGCATTTCTGCCCCTCGGGCTCAGCAGTGGGCAGGGTGGGCATGGCTGGGCATGGGCACTTCTGCCCCTTGGGCTCTGCAGTGGGCAGAGTGGGCATGGCTGGGCATGGGCATTTCTGCCCCTTGAGCTTGGAGAGTCTCCTGCCCTTTGTTTGCTGGAGCTATTGAAGCTCCTCTGGCACCTGGCAGCTGGAGTGGGCACAGCCTGGGTGAGACTTGGAGCTGCTTTGAGGGTCAGGGGGACAGGGGCTGAGTCCCCAGCTCAAGCAGGGCATCTTCAGGGCACTGCAGTGAGGGGCAGCAACCCTCTGGGGCAGCTCAGCGGAGAGGTTGAGCAGCTCCATGGAGAAGCAGTGTTGGGGGGCAAGAAGGTGCCCAGGAGCCAGCAAGATGCCAGCAGGGTGCCAAGGAGTTGCTCTTGAGCCTGGCATCAGTTCAAGGCCAATCCTGGTCAACAACTTCAATAGTGACCTGGAAGCATCTGGAGCCCTGTGCCAGAGTGCTGAGGGCAGCAAGCTGGGAGCAGTGGTGGCACCCCCAGGCTGGGCTGGCATCCAGAGAGGCCATGGGCAGGCTGCAGAGCTGGGGCAGAGCAACCTCAGGAGGCTGAAGCAGGGCAAGGGCAGGATCCTGCCCCTGGGCAGCAACAACCTCCTGCAGCAGCACAGCTGAGGGGGGAGCTGCTGGGGAACAGCTCCAAGGAGCAGCAGCTGCCAGTGCTGGGGGAGCAAGAAGGTGCCCAGGACCTAGCAATGTGCCCCAATGGCTCCTGGGCACCTTCTTGCCCCCCTGAAGGCTCCAAGGCTGTCTTGAGAGGCATGAATGTGGGCATGAGCAGCCCCAGAGGGCATCTGAGCAGTGCCCAGCGAGAGCTGAAGGAGCTGTGGGGGGCAGGAGGCTGGGGCCAGACTCTGCTGAGCGCTGCCAAGGGGCACAAAGTGGAGCTCAGGAGGTTGGAGCTGAGCAGGAGGAGAAAGTGGTTTGGTGTGAGGGTGCCAAGGCCTGGAGCAGGCTGCCCAGAGAGGTTGTGGAGTCTCCTTGTGTGCAGAGCTGCCAACCCCCACCCTGGGCACTGTGCTGCTGGGCAAGCTGCTGTGGGTGCCCTGTTGGAGCAGGGTGGGCATGGCCTGGGTGAGCTCCAGGCTGTGCCATCCTGGGCTCCTCTCCCCTCCCAGGGCTGCTGCAGTATTTTTCCATCTGGGAAGTTCCTGCTCCTACACCTCCCCTGCTCCTCTGCCTGCTGAGCTCTCAGCCCACACAGCTCCGGAGCCTGGCACAGCAGCTCTTTGGCACCGGCAGCCCAGGCCTGAGGGGTGAGGGAGGTGCCATGGGGGCAGCAGGGGGCCAGGAGATGCAGCTCTCCGTGTGGGCATCTCCAAGCAAAGCCAGGCTGCTTTCTGGGAGGGGTTCAAGGGCATCCGGATGGCTGTGCCAAGCCTTGGCATTGCATTGCCATCATGGGGCCTTTCCCTGCCCAGGAAAGTGCCCTCAGTGCCAGGCTAGTTGTGCCCTTGCCAAAGCAAAACCTTTGGCTGCCCTGTGCTTGGCCACCCAGAGCCACAGGAACCTTGGGGGTGCCTGGGGGAGCTGGCATGGAGTCTGAGCCTGTGCCAGTGCTGGGCAGAGCCCCTGCCCACAGCTCCTGCCTGCCCCAGTCTGTGCCCACAGCGCCTGCCTGCCCCAAACGGTGCCCACAGCGCCTGCCTGCGGCAATCTGTGCCCACAGCTCCTGCCTGCCCCAGTCTGTGCCCACAGCGCCTGCCTGCCCCAAACGGTGCCCACAGCGCCTGCCTGCGGCAATCTGTGCCCACAGCTCCTGCCTGCCCCAGTCTGTGCCCACAGCGCCTGCCTGCCCCAAACGGTGCCCACAGCGCCTGCCTGCGGCAATCTGTGCCCACAGCTCCTGCCTGCCCCAGTCTGTGCCCACAGCGCCTGCCTGCCCCAAACGGTGCCCACAGCGCCTGCCTGCGGCAATCTGTGCCCACAGCTCCTGCCTGCCCCACTCTGTGCCCACAGCTCCTGCCTGCCGCAATCTGTGCCCACAGCTCCTGCCTGCTTCAGACTGTGCCCACAGCCCCTGCTTGCTCCAGTCTGTGCCCCACAGAGGCTCCAGTGCCACCTGAAGGGTCTCTGGGCACACTGCTGAGGGGATCCTGCACCCTGCTCCCCTTGGCACTCACCACACAGCCCAAGAGGGGTTCAGGATTTGGGCTCCCTTCTGCAAGGGCAGATTCACAACCTCCTGTGGGTGCTCCTTGGCAGCTTTAATGCTGCTCAGAATCTTCCTTGTGCCACCTCCCTGATGCCAGGCTGTTGCTATGGCACTTCTTTGCTTGGCTGAGCTTAAGGTTTCCCTCTCTGGAGCTCCAAAACTGTGCCCATGGAGCAGGAGTGGGCAGCAAGGCAGAGTGGGAGCTTCTTCCTTGCTTGTGGGCACTGCAGGAATGGAGCTGATGCCCCCCAGGCTCTGCCTGTGCCAAGCTGGAGCCCTCCTGGGTTTGTCTTTGCTTGGAGTAGGCAGCTGTGGGTGGCTCAGTGGGCACAGAAGTGGCACTGCTTGAGAAGCCCTGGCACAGAGCTGAGATTTGGCTGCTCTCACCAGGCATGCCAGGAGGGCAGAGAGGCTTGTGGGGACCAAAAGCAGCCCTGGGGGTCACTGGAGGGTCCCTGCCCGTGCCCCTGGTGCCAGGGCAGTGGTGTTGCCCATGGGGTCAGCCTTGGCTTCCTGATGAGCTGTGCCCAGTTCTGGCTGGCTGTGGAGAGCAGGGGAGGGAAGGGCAGAGCATGGCAGAGCCTGAGCACCCTCTCCTCTTAGTGGGGATGCCAGGCAGAGAGGGCACCTGAGAAGGAGCCACTGCCCACATGTGCCAGGCCCTGCAGCATCAGGCAGCTCCCCACAGGCTCTGGGCACTGCTGCATGCCCAGGTGTGGCATCTGGGACTCTGCTGTCCATGCCCTCCGGGGTCAGGGCTCTCTGTGCCAGGAGGGGGCATTCTGGTGGGCTCCTGTGCCAGGAGGGGCCCTGCTGCTGGCAGCAGGCAGAAGCTGGCACTTCCATCGCTCCTTGAACTTCCTGGCTGCCCAGTTGGCATCTCTCCTCCTGGGCTTTCTGCCCTCTCTAATGCCATGCTGGTCTCAGAGCCACCTTGCAGATGCCCACCAGCTCTCTCCTGTGGCCAGCTTGGCACAACCCTTCCCTAGCACCACTTGCTGCTGCCCCTGTGGGTGCCACAGCTCTGTGCCCTCCATACCCGCAGCTTCTCTGGCACTCCACAGCCCAGAAAGTCACTTGAGGGTCACTTTGCTTTTCCCCTTGGCACTTTCTGGGCAGCCCCTGTGCTGTGCTGGGAGCCTGGCACCAGCAGCCCTGTCCTTGTGCCCAGGGCTCAGGGCAGGCAGTGGTGGTGGAGAGCAGAATCTGATGCCCATATCTTAACCCTGAGCAGGAGGAGCTGCTGTGCCCTCTGCCAGCTTTGTGCCAGTCAGGAGGAGCTCTTGCAGGAGCTGCCCACAGCTTTCCTGTGCTGTCTGACACCAATCCCTTGCCACTGGCATCAGAGCTCAGTCCTGGTGCCACCAGGCACTGCTGTGCCCTCTGCAGCTCTGTGCCCATGGCTCTGGGGGCATCATCCCCTCCCACCCAGCTTGGGCAAGGCTTTGAGCAACCTGCTCTAGAGGAAGGTTGGAGCTGGATGGGCTCCTGGCATGGGGTGCTGTGGGGTGGCATCAGTCAGCTGCAGGCACTGGTGCCCCCCCTGGCAGGAGCAGCTTTGCCCACCTCTTGCCTGTGTGGAGCTGTTGAGCTGCTGGCAGCTTCCTGAGGAATGGATCCTGGACCAAGATCCAGCTGAGCTCTGCACAACAGGGGGCAGAGGTGGCAGAGAAAGCAGGGCACAAACCTCACCCCAGGCTCCTCCTCTTGGGCTGGGCACAGGGCAGTGCCAGGGGGAGCTGCAACCCTGCCTCTTCCCCCAGCCAGGTCCTCCCTCGGTGCCCACAGCCTGGCTGAGGCTCTGCTGACAGCAGCTGAGGGCAGGGGAGGGAAGGAGGGGCAGCATCTGTTCCCCCCAGAGAGCCTGGGCACCGTGTGCCAGGCTGCCACAGCCTTCCCCAGGGGACAGCAGTGCCACCTCCGTGGCAGGTCACAGCAGGGGTGCCCATATGGCTGCTGTGGGCAGGAGCTGGGCATGTTCCTGGGCACAGAGCTGCCTCAGTCCATATGGCTGCTGCAGGCAGGAGATGGGCATGTTCCTGGGCACGGAGCTGCCTCAGCCCCTGGTCCCTGTGCCCTGCTGCTGTGCCCCCTCCTCGTGGAGGCCTGGCAAAAGAGGTGCAGCCAGGGCAGCTCTTAGGGAGGGTGCAGCAGGCCCCCCCTACTGCTCAGCTCCCAGGGAGGCACATTCATGCCCAGCTCATCACGGGCACAGCTGGCACCCAACCCTTATGTGGGCACCATACGGAGAGAGCTGCGATGCCGCCGGGTGTCTGGGTGGGGAAACTGAGGCACAGGGCAGTGCCAGCAGGGCCCTGCTGCCCTCCATCTCTGCTGAGATGGGAGGTGGCAGCAGGGATGCCAGGTCTGGAAGCAGCTCAGGAGAGCAGCTGGCACAGCAGCAGTGCCAGCAGGGACCCTGCTCATGCTTTTGTGTCTGCCCCCAGGTGTCTGTGGACATCAGCAGCGACTGGATCCGGGTGGCAGTGCTGGAGGGCAGCGGGCACCAGGTCCTGATGGAGGGGAAGCTCACCCACAGGATCAACACTGAGAGCTCCCTCTGGAGCCTGGAGCCAGGGAAGTGCATCCTGGTAAGGGCAGCTACAGCTCTGTGCCCAGGCTGCCCCTGGCACACAGGAGCAGCTGGCAGCCTGAGCCAGGTCTGGATGTGCCTGGCACTCCCCATCCGACACCCTGCTCACTGTGCCCTGCTCTGCTGGCATGGGCAAAGGAGGTCCCCAGGCTGCAGCCTGTGGTGGTGATCACTGTCCCCTGAGCCTGGCATGGAGGTTCTGCCAGCAGAATGGCACTGCCCTGTGGCTGACTGCCCCCTCTGACTCTTCTGCCCTGCTCCTACCCCAGCACCCTTGCAGGTGCCACTTCCCTGCCCTTCATTGCTGTCCTGCCCCAAGTTTGGTGCTTGCCCTGTTTGCAGAGAGCACTGTGGCTGCTTCTGTGTTCAGCTGGCACCCTGCCTGCCCAGCACCACAGCTCTCAGTCGTTGAGGTCCTTCAGGGAGCTGTTGCCACCCAGCAGTGCTGGTGCTGAATTCCCAGCTCCAGGCCTCATTCTGCTCTGCTCCTCCCTGGCTTCAGAAGTGGCTGCTGGCCAGGCCCAGAGGGCTGGGGATGGAGACAGCTGCAGCTGGTGCCTGGGCACCAGTGCCAGTGCCCAGGGGCTCAGTGCTGGGCACCAGTGCCACTGCCCAGGGCTCAATGCTGGGCATCAGTGCCACTGTCCAGGGCTCAATGCTGGGCACCAGTGCCACTGTCCAGGGCTCAGGGCTGGACCAGTTCTGTTTGACATCTTCATCAATGACCTGGGTGAGGGCATTGAGGCAGCCTCAGTGAGTCTGCAGATGGCACCAAGCTGGGTGGAAATTACTCTGCTGCAGGCTTGGAGCCTCTGCAGAGGGCTCTGGAGCCAGGGCTGAGGCCAAGGGGCTGAGGCTCAACAAGGCCCAGGGCTGGGTCCTGCCCTTGGGGCACAACAACCCCAGGAAGGCTCCAGGCTGGAGGCAGAGTGGTTGAAAAGTGCCCAGCAGACAGGGAGCTGTGGGTGCTGGGTGCCAGCAGCTGGAGATGAGCCAGGGGCTTCCCAGGTGGGCAAAAAGGGCACCATCAGCCCAGGAGCCCCAGGAGGGGTTGAATGCCAACCTGGGCTGGTTTCTGCCCCTTCTGCAAGGCAGAGAGCAGAACCTGGGCTCGTTCCTGCCCCTTCTGCAAGGCAGAGAGCAGGCTCAAACCTTCTGCCCTGTGTTGGAGGGTGGCAGCAGGTGGAGCAGGGTGCTTGGAGTAGGGCAGGTGGAGCAGGGGAGCAGGAGCAGGGGAGCTAAAACAGGGCAGCTGGAACAGGGCAGTTGGAGTAGAGGAGTTGGAGCAGGGAAGCTGGAGCAGGGCAGTTGGAACAGGGCAGTTGGAGCAGGGGAGCTGGAACAGGGCAGTTGGAGCAGGGCAATTGGAGTAGAGGAGTTGGAGTAGAGAAATTGGAGCAGGGCACTTGGAGCAGGGCACTTGGGGCAGTAATTCCCACCCCAGAGCAGCTCCTGCCCCGTGCCAGAGCAGCCAGGAGGGTTTGGCAGCTCCTCCTGCTCCATCAGTGCCCAGGTCTGTGCTGCATGGCTCTGGGTCAGCTCTGGGAGGGTTTTCATCCTGCCACAAGGTGCCACTTGGCTTCCCTTGCCAGGACACAGGGAATGGTGTCCCCCTGGCACAACTGAGACTGAGCTTGCCCGGTGCCAGAGCTGGAGCCACCTGAGGAGATCCTGACCACGGTGGTTACTGCTTGGGGCACCTCGGCAGCTCCCTGCAGAGCAGAACCTCAGGGTGCTGCCGTTGGCATGGGGCAGCCTCCTGCTCCGACCTGGGCACTCCTGCTACTGTGCCACAGAGTCCTGCTGCAGGACCTCTCCAAGGTGCCCCTGCGGCTGCCGTTGGCTTCCCCTGCCCCTGCTCAGCTCCCTCCCGGGGCAGCTCCGCACAGCCTCTCCTAACGCCGCCTTCCCCCTCCCCCACTGCTATCCTAACGAGGTCAGATTTGCCTTCCAGCCCCTCCTGGCTCTGCCGTCCCACCCTGCCTGCCGTTCTTACCAGTTTCTTCCCTTCATCACCCCCTGCCCAGTGCCCAGAGCCTGCCCTGCCCTTCCCTTGTCCCCAGGGGCTCCTTTCTCCCCGCGGTGCCCGCACTCAGCCCCAGCAGCTTTCCCCCTCCCACCCGCGCTCACACTCTGGCCCCGGGCAAGGGTTTGCCTGGCAGCAGCAGCAGCAGCCGTGCCCAAGAAGTGTTTTGGGAGCCCTGCTCACACCTCCTCCTGCCGAGGATGGTGTCCCAGGCTCGTGCCCTCGCCCAGGGTGCTGTGCCAAGCCCCTGGTCCCGGGTACCATCCTGTGCTCTCCCTCCGGCGCCGCAGCCGCTCGCCTGTCAAAAGGGAGATGAAAATAACTCTGCAGGAGCTGTTTTTAGAGCTCTCTGCTGGGTGTTGTGCACAACACTCGGGGTTGGTTCCCATTGTGGAGGAGCTTTTCTCCCTCTGTTGCCTCTTTTCCTCCTCAGCTCCACCCTTTGGGCTCTCTCACCCATCCCTGCCCTGAGCCAGAGGCTGAGCTCACCCCGAGCCACAGAGTTGACCCTGCCCAGGCTGCTGGGAGCAGCTCTGCTGCCTCCTCGCTGCCCCTAACTATCTCCCACTGGCTTTTGGGGTGGCACCTGGCAGAGCAGCCTTTTGTGTCCCTTATTGGCACAGTGGGACTGGAGAAGGGACCTGGTGCCATGCCTGAGGCCCAGCAGCAGCAGCAAAGGCCACAGAGATGCAGTGTGGCACCATGTCCATGCCAGCACTGCCTGGCATCTCTGCCTGCTGCTGGAGGATGCCTCCTAGGCACAGACCGAGTGTCTCATCCCTCCTGTGTGCCCAGCTCTGCCTGCAGCCATCCTCCTGCTGACCCACCCTCACCTGGCCTCTCTGCTTTGCTCACTGCCAGCCCTTATGGCCACCAACCCTTGTGCCCAACAACCTTCATGCCCAACAACCTTCATGCCCAACAGCCCTCATGGCCACTAACCCTTGTGCCCAACAACCTTCATGCCCAACAGCCCTCATGGCCACCAACTCTTGTGCCCAATAACCTTCATGCCCAACAGCCCTCATGGCCACTAACCCTTGTGCCCAACAACCTTCATGCCCAACAGCCCTCATGGCCACCAACCCTTGTGCCAAATAACCTTCATGCCCAACAGCCCTCATGGCCACCAGCCCTTGTGCCCAATAACCTTCATGCCCAACAGCTCTCATGGCCACTAACCCTTGTGCCCAACAACCCTCGCAGCCAGCCTGTCAGACACTAGCTTTGGACACTGCCAGCTTCTGCCATGGTGCCACCCCCCTGCCACCCTTCCTTTCCTCAGACTGTCCTTGCAGAGGCTCCTCCTGTGCACCCCTTCAGGACACCCTTTGGGCTGGGAGGTGAAGGTTCTCCCAAGGCCCAGGAGGCCTTCTAGGAGCCATCAGCTTCAAAACAGAGCCAAGGGCTGCCCGAGAGCCACAGGGATCTGCTCCCTGCTCTGGCAAACAGCCACCAGCACTTGCAGGAGGTTGGGGCTGAGCTGTCAGCTGGGAGCTGGAAGTGACAGCTTGGAGCAGAGGCGAAGCCTTCGCCTTGTCTGGAAGGCAGGAACAAAATCAGGTCAAGATTTGTCCTTGTTGAAGCTGCCTGCTCCCTCCTGGAGCTCCCCAGGGGAGCCTGCAGCCTCCTCTGCTGCTGTGACTTGAGTGCTGGAGCCTTCCTCCACGGGTGGGCGAGGGCTGGTGTGCCCACAGGGCACCACCCTGCCTTGTGCTGGGCACACAAACCTGCCCTCGCTGTCTTGGCTCTCTCAACCTTTGCTCCCAAGCCCTTGGTGAGGCTCTTGCCTGTGTCTCCATCCCCACGAGCTGTCTTGGTGCTTTGGTGCTGAACTGATGTGGCCAAGAGCTCCACTTGAGCCTCTGCTCCCTGCCCTGTAGCTCAGACCTGTCCCCAGCAGAGCTCCAGCAGCTCTCTGAACCCTCCAGCCCCAGGCTCAAGGTGCCAGAGCTTTGCCCAGGTTGGTCAGGTCCCACTCTTGTGTTTCCCCCAGATCAAGGGGGCTGGGCTGGGCTCGCAGGGCAGGCTGCAGAGGTGAGGTTAGGGACTGGTTGTGAGGCAGCTGGAGAGGAGCTGAAGGGTTCTGGATTGGCACCAGAGGTGGTCTGCAGGTGAGGGGGGGTGAGTTTTGTGGGTGTTTTGCGGGTGTTTTGCACAGCTGGAGTCTGCTGGTTGGAGGAGGAAGGAGAGGGAGTGCTGGGGAGAAAGGGCAGAGGGGCTGCAGTTTGCTTCCCCTGGCACTCTGGGGTGGGTGCTGCCTGCCAAACCACGAAGTCCTCCTGCCTGTCCCTCTGCTGCCAGCCTGCTCTGGTGGGGATGCTGAAGCCATCCCCGGGGAAGCTCAGCCCCTCGCCGGTGGCACCAGGGACTACCTTCCTCTTGTTTCCAACCCAAGGCCTGCAGGAGGCTGCTCCTGCCACAGGCTGGGCACAGCATTGCCTGGCAGGGCTGTTCCTGGGTCAGCTTGGCACGGCCCTGCTCAACCCAGCCGGCGCTGGGGTGCCCAGGAGCAAAAGCCCTCAGCAGCTTTCCCCTGCCTTGTGCCCTTCGGAGCCGCAGGAAGAGGCTGGGATGTTTTCCCCACTCTGCTTTCCCAGCAGGATCCAGCCCCAGCCGCCCCCTCCCGCCTTAATTGGTTCCTTTTCTTGGCACCACGGAAGAGCCTTTGGAGCCGCCGAGCTGCGGTGCCTGCCCCTGGCTTCCCCCTGCGGAGCTGCGAGCTCCGGGGAGGTTGGAGCCGATTGTGTTGTCTGCCTTTATTGATGAGTTTGCGGAGGGGCTGATGAGCGCCATCAATCTTCCCCCGCCGCTGCCAGCGCTGCCCACAGCAACCCACCCCCACCCCCCCCAGCCTGCCACAACGAAACCCTTAGGGGGATGCCTCAACCCAGCGCCCACTGGCACTGCCTCTCTGCTTGCCACTCCCAGAGCCCCCCCGGCTACAGCTGCTGGCTTTAGCCAAGTGAGGGTGGCAGCAAAGGGGGTGCCCCCTCTCCTCAGCTGAGCAGTCCGGCAGGGGGGGCGTGGAGCAGGGGGTGGCATTTTGCTGCCCACGCTGCCACCTGCCCCAGGTGAGGGCTCCTTTGAAGCTGGTGGAAGGAGGAGTGGCAGAGCTGCCATGCCGGGAGCCTGGCCCCGTTGCTGCTGGGCAGGGAGGCTTTGTCCCACAGTCCCTGGTGCCCTGGGTGGGGGCGGCTGAGCTGGCACAGCTCCCTGGGCCCCATACTCTGTTGCTGCTGCCGCCTCATCGGCTGGGTTGGCATCACCTGTCCGAGCCCCAAGCTGGGCTGCAAAGGGCTGCCATGGGGTTGTGCAAAGGGCCTTGGAACACCGAGGCAGGGGGCACCAAATGTTTGTGCCCTTCTGCCAGCCGTGGGGGGAGGACCTGGGGCTCAGTCAATGTTGAGCATGACCCCTACAGATGCAGAGCAAATGCGTGGGCACGGCTGAGCTCAGGGCAGCACTGCCAGGGACAAGGGGGGAGCAGTGGCCCAAGGGGCAGGACGGGGGAACTCTTCTGCCCACTCCCCTGGTGACCCCAAGCCTGGTGTGCCCAGATCAACCTGAACAAGAGGGAGGAGTACTGGTGGAATGCCATCCTGGAGGGCGAGGAGCAGATCGACATCGACAAGATCAACAAGGAGCGCTCCATGGCCACGGTGGACGAGGAGGAGCACGCAGTGCTCGACCGCCTCACCTTCGACTACCACCAGAAGCTGCAGGGCAAGCCCCAGAGCCACGAGCTGGTAGGTGCCAGCCCTGCCCTGCCCTCGGTGCCCACCTGCTCCTCTCCAGGTCCCGTCTCCGGGGACAAGATGCGGCATGGAGCAGCTCTGCGGCTCTGCTCCGTCTCGGAGCTGCTCCTCGCACAGCATCCCCACCCCCCTACCCCTGCCCCCCGTCTCCCTCCTAGGGGGGGTCGTGAGGCTCTGCCAGGCTCTCTCTTGCCCACATTCTCACGTCTGTCCCTTCCTGGCACCTTGGCAAACGCCTGTGAGCACAGACCGGGTCCCGATAGGGGGCCGGGGCTGTCTCCACTCCCTCCGCTGCTGCCCGTTCCCCGGCCGGCGGTGGGTGGGACGCAGCAGTACCCGCGGGCAGGGGTGCTGGGTCCCGAGTGAGGATGGGGAGGTCCTGGGCAAGGGTGTGGGCATGCCCTGGCATGACGGCAGCCCCGCGGGCTCCTCTTGGCAGAAGGTGCACGAGATGCTGAAGAAGGGCTGGGACACGGAGGGGTCCCCGTTCCGCGGCCAGAAGTTCGACCCCTCCATGTTCAGCATCTCCCCGGGCGCGGTGCAATTCTGACGGCGGCGGCGGCGGCGGCGGCCGGGAGAGGAAGCAGGGAAGAGGAGGAACACCCCCGCCAGTACCTGCCCAGCACCCTGGCACTCAGCGCTGGCACTGCGTCTGTGGGCACCGGGCACGTTCAGGCCCCATCACCACAGCACCGCCAGCGGCTGGGACCCTTCTCCTCTCCCTGCCGCCTCTCCGGGTGGCAGCAGGATCCGTGCTGGTGGCTGAAAATGCTTCTCTCGGGGCTTGCTGAGGGGTGCCAAGCCCGCTCCAGCCTGGCATGGGGCAGCAGAGCTTTGAGGGTGCCGGGGTGGGGGGGGGCACATGGGAAGAGCCTGGCACTGCCCACGCTTTGCCTGCCTGGCGTTCCCCCACCTCCCCTCGCTGCTCTGGGGTTTTCCTGTGCCCACATCCAGCGCTGGGGGAGGTTCTCCTGGGTTCACCCCAGCCCAGCTCTGGAGAGTGCCCAGGGTGGGCACAACGCCTCAGCACGGGCAGAGCCACCCAGGGTTGGCAGAGGGGGAGTGTGAGGGTGAGGCGCTGCTGCCCACAACGCCGCAGGGTGGAGGTCCCTGGCAAGGGGAGCTCCATGCCCCCGTGGCCACCTCCACCCTGCACTGGTGGGCAGCAGCTGGCTTCCCTGGCACAGCACTTTGGGGTCTGGGAGGGGGGCATGGGAGCCCTGCCCCGCCCAGGCCCAAACCTGCCACAGCTTCTCCCCCTGCCCTCCCCAACCCTGGGGGGGCTGGGCTGGGGGGGGAGGGGGTCCTCAGCCGCCCTTTGCCCCCCCCCCCCCCCCCCCCCCCCNACGCCCCCGCCTCACCCCCCCCTTGCCCCCCCGACTTTGCCCTCGGTTTGCAATAAAGAAGTTTATGGAGCAGAGGACCTGTGGGTGCTTGGGTGCCAACCCCGGGGGGGCACAGGTGTGCCCCGACCCCCCCCCTACTCAGGGACACTCCAGGACTGCAGCTGAGTGTCCCCTGCACACCCCCGTGTGGGGTCTCACCCCCGTGGGGTGGGGGAGGGATGGATTTGGGGGACACACACTGGAGTTTGGGTGCACTTTAAAAGGTGGAGAGAGGGTCTTGAGGGGGGTCTGGATTTAGGGATCCTTTGGGGTTGGATTGTGGATCCTCGGCGGTGGGGGGGGGTGTCTGGATTTAGGGATCCTTTGGGGTTAGATTGTGGATCCTCGGCGGGGGGGGTCTGGATTTAGGGATCCTTTGGGGTTGGATTGTGGATCCTCGGCGGTGGGGGGGGGTGTCTGGATTTAGGGATCCTTTGGGGTTAGAT
>WAAF01015521.1:4943-33439 GCA_013400475.1 Tricholaema leucomelas
TTGCCGCCAGTCACCTCTGCCTGGTTTTCCATTTGCTTTTGCAGAGCCTTCAGGAGGATCTGCTCCATGATCTTTCCAGGCACAGAAGTGAGACTGACTGGTCTATAGTTTCCAGGGTCATCCTTTTTCCCTTTCTTGAAGATGGGTGTTATGTTCGCCCTTTTCCAGTCAGCAGGAACTTCACCAGTCTGCCATGGCTTACAACCAGTTTTGATTAGCTTCTTATTAATATGTATGCCCATTTTAAAATAATATTAATAACTTTTAGTTATGTATTGTTTAAAACTATTTTTATGTGACCCATGTTGGCAACCTCCAAGTGCAAAATGCTTCTATCAAACACCACTCCAGCAAAACTTATTAATGTCCAAATGTCCAGTCTTATAGAAATGTCGCTTGCATTCCGTGCGAGCGGGACAGGACGACACATCAATATGATGCAAATCCAAATCCAACTTTAATAGGGAAGTTATGCACCTTATATACTATTCAGAGTCCCGTACATACGACCACCTACCCAGCATGCATACAATGATTGGTCAATTTATCTTAATCACGTGCCTTAAGCAGAGTAATAATTGGTAGAAGCAATAGTCACTCTTTCTACGTGTAGCTACTGTTATCAGACACCTGCTTCCATTTTTGCCACAAGTATGCTGTTGTTTTCTGGGAAACATCCTCTTGTTTTGTGAGAAAGTATCCTGCCTCTGCAGGCACTTGTGTAACTTTCACAGTGTCTTTACTCTTTAACTGATCTATCTTACTTCTTCATGATCATGCAGCACAGCCTGGTCCCTGACATAGAATCACAGAACGGTTTAGTTTGGAGGGGACCTCAAAGCTCAGGTCCCTTTCTGCCTGGCTGCTCTCCAGCCACTCTGTCCCCAGCTTGGGGTTGTTGTGGCTAAAATGTAGATCCTTGTACTTTGTCTTGTTCATTCTCATCCCATTGGCCTCTGCCCACCCATCCAGCCTGTCAAGGCTCCTCTGCAGGGCTCTCCTACCCTCCAATAGATCAACACCTGCTCCTAGCTTGGTGTCATCTGCAAACTTACTGATGATGGACTCAACCCCCTTGTCTAGATCATCGATAAAGATATTGAACAGGACTGAGCCCAGCACTGATCCTTGAGGGACACCACTATGATCTAAGTTATGGTTTTAATGTCTCCCTAAAGGATTGCTTCGTTGGTTTTGTTTTATTTATTTATTTATTTAAATGAGCATTTTTCAAGTCTATCTGAAATAAAATAGTTGAGGTATGCTGTATGTTTTCAAACACTGCAAAGACAGATAATATCCAGAATTTTTCCTTTCATAACTCAGATCCAGGGCAGTCCTTCTGCCCCTATACTCAGCACTGGTTAGGCCACACCTCAAGTACTGTGTCCAGTTTTGGGCCTCTCAATGTAACAAAGATGTTGAGGTGCTTGTACGTGTTCATAGAAGGGCATCAACGCTCGTGAGGGGGCTGGAGCACAGCCCTGTGAGGAGAGGCTGAGGGAGCTGCGAGTGTGCAGCCAGGAGAAAAGGAGGCTCAGGGGTGACCTCATTGCTGCCACAATTACCTGAATGAGGCTGCAGACGGGTGAGGTTGGTCTCTTCTGCCAGGAACCCAGTGACAGAACAAGAGGACACAGTCTTAAATTGCCAGGGCAGGTTCAGGCTGGATGTTAGAAAGTTCATCACAGCAAGAGTGATTGGCAAAGGCATTGGCTGCCCAAGGAAGTGGTGGAGTCACCATCTCTGGATGTGTTTAAGAGGACGCTGGATGAGGCACCTGGTGCCATAGTTTATTTAGTTAGAAGGGTTAGCTGAGAGGTTGGACTCAATGATCTCAGAGGTCTTTTCCAGCCTGGTCAATTCTGTTATTCTGTGTCCCAAAGATTTTTTTCATATGTTTTACTGGTGATGACATATAATATTATGCATATACAGTATAGTGTTCCTACAGATTTTTACAACTTTTGATGTGGCTGACACATTTTATGGGTAGGCAGGACATGTTCATGCATTTAGTTTGTGCCAGGGTGCATTTCTTGCAGTGTGCAGCTTATGCAAAGGAAATCTAGGTTTTAGCCTGCCTGTTTCCTTGTAGCCTGGGTATCAACATCACTTTTTCATGATAAATAAGCGTACACTGATATAGAGACTTCTTATGAAGATTAGCATATCTTTCATTTCTTTTAATAGATTTTTTTAATCCTTTTCTTGTTAATTTGATATGAAGGGGAAATAGAATTATCAAAGCAGCTCCTCTAAACCAAGATTTTAGTCTAAATCACACTGTTCAACACTTAATCCTTTGTGAACTAACATAATTTGACTTACTGACAAACTTACAAAAGATGATCCTGTTGCTAAACTGTTTCCTGGGTCCTGCCCCTAGCCACTGTCAGAATATTTGCCTTGTTCCAGTGTACAAGTTTTCATCAAGTTATTTTGGCAAAGATAATTAATATAATTCCTTTGAACCACGACTACTCCTAAGGCAAAGTAAATAAGCATTTCACTCAGTTTCAGCTGCAAATAATGATGGTACCACACCCTCAGTGTGATCCCCATTGAACAAGGCTGGTGAGGGGACTGGAGCACAGCCCTACAAGAAGTGAATGAAGGAACTGGAGGTGTTCAGCCTGGAGAAGAGAAGGCTCAGGGCAGACCTCATTGCTCTCTACAACTACCTGAAAGGAAGTTGTAGCCAGGTGGGGTTGGTCTCTTCTCCTAGGCACTCAGGGACAGAACAAGTAGACACAGTCTCAGGCTGTGCCAGGACAGGTTCAGGTTACATGTTAGGAAGAAGTTCTTCCCAGCATGAGTTATTGATGTTGGAATGGGCTGCCCAGAGAGGTGGTGGAGTCACCATCTCTGGAAGTGTTTAAGAGGAGGCTGGATGAGGCACTTAGTGCTATGGTTTAGCTAATTAAAAGGTGCTAGATAGGTTGGAGTTGATGATCTTAGAGGTCTTTTCCAATCTGGTTAATTCTGTGATTCTGTGAATGAGGTCTCTGACCTACAGAGCCCACTCATAAGATCAGTAGGGTTCCACACAGACTTCTGCTTTGTGTATTGCATTTTTGTATCAACCCTATTTTTTTTTCTCCAGTTGCATGCGAAAATACTCAGTATATTTATAAGAAAAACACAAACACAACAAAGCCTTCATATCCTGAAACACTGCATAACACACAGCAGCCTGCAGCAATTCTGTATGCATCAACCTGCACACAGTTCTGAGCAAAACTAATTGCTCAAAGGCACAATTTTGTAAACCAAAGCTATTATTTGAAATTTAAACCTATCCCTTCTTGGCTATTAAGGCACAGGCAAGGTGATAGCCAAGGTCACAGATTTTTCTGGAAAGGTGGAGGGAGAAGGCTCAGATACTTGTCTGAATGTATTGCTCGGGAACAGATTGTGAAATAACATTTACAGGACCTAGACAATTTCCTTCTTCCGGAATGCACAGAATAAGAATGGAAGGTTATGAGTGTGCTGACATTCTTACTATTGACCTTTTGCTAGATGGCTTTTTAAAATAGTGTTGAATACCTCTAAGGATACGTTCAAGATGCCACTGGGTAAGTTTAGACTGGACATCAGGAAACATTTCTTTCCCATTGTGATAGGTTAGAGTGCATCCCTTCCTCAGTAAATTCACTAGAACTCAGAATTTTTCAAAGTCAGAGGAAAAACGAAATTGTATTGTTGTACAGTTTAAATATAATAGTATAAGAAGAATAAATGACTACCCCATGGAGATGGGGTCAAGCAGCAGCAAAGCAGCAAAGTAGCAGCCAAAACTGCGTCAGGGGAAGATAGCTGCCCAGGGAGGTGGTGGAGTCACCAACCCTGGATGTATTTAAAAGCTGTTTGGATGCAGCACTTGAAGCTATGGTTTAGAGAGAACCTTGTAGAGTAGGGATGTCGGTTGGACTTGGTGACTTGAGGAGCTTTCCCAATCGGAATATTTCTGTGATTCTGTGAAATGTGATTTCTTCAAAACACAATGATTCTGTACTTTAACTTGATGAAAGTTTCTCTGCAAAAAGCAGTTTACCTTTTCTAATTCTGACATGTCTTTTTCATCAATAATTTTCCTCTTTCTTTAACTTCTTAGCATGGGTTAAGGGGATTGAAGCTGAGAAAGCAAGAGAAGTTTTCATAAAACGTCCGTTTTTGGTATTGATTAATGGTTTGTATTAGAGACGATGCTTTAGCAGGTGAAAGACTTCAGCTCGTCACTTGTTACTCAGACAAGGAGAATTAAGAATAAAAGATTTCTGAAAGGTTACTATCTGTCCATTTATAGACACTCCAAGATTTGTCAATGCTTTCAGAGAACACCACCTTCTATTTTTGGCAAGCGTTGAAAGTGTTTAATCAGCAGCAAGGCTGGTGAAGGGCCTGGAACACAAGGCTTATGAGGAGAGGCTGAGGGAGCTGGGCTTGTTTAGCCTGGAGAAGAAGAGGCTCAGGGCTGACCTCATTGCTGTCTACAACTACCTGAAGGGAGGTTGTAGCCAGGTGGGGCTTGGTCTCTTCTCTCAGGCAACCAGCAACAGAACAAGGGGACACAGTCTCAAGTTGTGCCAGGGGAGGTATACGCTGGATGTTAGGAGGAAGTTGTTGCCAGAGAGAGTGATTGGCATTGGAATGGGCTGCCCAGGGAGGTGGTGGAGTCACCATCCCTGGAGGTGTTCAAGAAAAGCCTGGATGAGGCACTTAGTGCCATGATCTAGTTGATTGGATAGGGTTGTGTGCTAGGTTGGACTGGATGATCTTGGAGGTCTCTTCCAACCTGGTTACTTCTATTCTATTCTAAGTGTCATTCCCTCTTCAGGGGCTGAGACCTTTGTGACAATTTTATTTTTCCATAGACCCTAACACCTAAAGGTACTGGGAGGAAACATGAGGAAAAAAGAAAAAAAGTTCCAATCTCCAATTTCTGTGTCTCTTGCCTGAGACTTAGTAACTTAGAATCATAGAATGTCAGGGGCTGAAAGGGACCTCGAAAGTACATCCAGTCCAACCCCTCTGGCAGAGCAGAATCACCTACACTAGATCATACAGGAACATGTCCAGGTGGGTTTGGAATATTTCCAGAGAAGGAGACTCCAGAACCCCCCTGGGCAGCCTGTTCCAGTGTTCTGTCACCCTCACAGGGAAAAAAAAGTCCTCCTCATGTTTAAATGAAACTTCCTATACCTCAGCTTCCACCCATTGCCCCTTGTCCTCTCATTGGGCATCCTGGCTCCATCCTCCTGGCACTCACTTTGTACATATTGATAAATATTAATGAGGTCATCTCTCAGTCTCCTCTTCACCAAGCAGCAGAGCCCCAGCTCCCTCAGGCTTTCCACATAACAGAGATGTTCCATTCCCTTCTTCATCTTTGTGGCTCTGTGCTGGACTCTCTCAAGCAATTTTATGTCCCTCTTGAACTGGGGGGCCCAGAACTGGACACAATACTCCAGATCAGGGCAGAGTAAAGGGGCAGCAGAATCTCTCTCGATCTACTAGCCACAGGCCTTCTAATACACTGCAGAATGGCATTGCCCCTCCTGGCGACCAGAGCACATTGCTGGCTCATGGTCAACCTCCCATTCACTAGGACCCCCAGACCTTTTTCCCTTGCCCTGCCTTTCAACAGGTCAGTCTCCAGCCTGTACTGATCCCTGGGGTTGCTCTTTCACAGAGGAGAGACTACACTTGCCTTTGTTGAATTTCATTCAGTTTCTCCCTGCCCAACCATCAGCCTGTCCAAGCCTGTCTGAATGACAGCACAGCCTTCTGGTGTGGCAGCCACTCCACCCAGTTTGGTGTCATCAGCAAACTTGCTGACAGTACACTCTGTTCCACTTAAAGAAAGTAGAGGTTAAATATTTGTTGTGTGATAAAAATAATTGTTTTGTAGCTTTGTAACTGAGAGGAAACAGATCTTGATAGCTCCCAGCTAAACATCTTCATTACTGACCTGCAAATGCTACCCTTATGGGGCTCCCATGAGCTCAGAGGTTTGAGCACATTGATGAAAGGCAGAAGGTTTTGTACAAATTTGAGTGTCTACATAATGCTTACTTCAGACTTTAGACAACCTTACCAAAATTACATCAAACCCTAAAAAATTACCCCTTAAACAATTTTGTCCAGTTATCATAAGTCTTCATTTACTCTTTTTGCTTTGTACACTTTCATTGAGTTATTGTGAGGGTTAATTATTTTAAAACCATAGATTTACTTTATGAATAACCTCGCTTTGTCTCCAAAATGGATACAAATATGTATTACACCTGTGGATGTGGACTCTTATTTCTGCATCTAGGAAACTGACATAACATTTGGAAATATGTCTTTTTTTATAAAGCAAGCATTCAAAAACCCAAAAAGGCCAACAGACAAATCAATATATGTTTTATTTTACATTTGAAGAATATTGAGTGCATCATAAAATGTCTATACTCTTTGAGTTTTGTCTTCAACAATGCTTATGGTGAAATTCTACACAGTATTAACTATAGAAAAATATAACTAACTTACTGGACAGAAAACAGTCTAATTGGAAGAAGTTTAATTCAGGTTAACGTGAGATGTCTAATTCTTTACTACATAACCTTAGATAAATCTTTTTTAATAGCTATTGTCTGGCCTTTGAAAAAATTATTCCAGAAAGAATTCAAGTCTGTGTCCTAGTATCTTGCAATCTGGGCTTAAACATGTCATTCAGTTTGAAAAAGGTCTCTAAAATAAGATATTTTTTTTTCATCTTGAACCTGGGCTTTGCCATGTTTCCTTATGATTGTGATATAAGAATTGGTGGGAAACAACCACATTCTTGAGGCATATTTTTAATGTTAATTTCATAAATCTCTGATTTGACAGTAACATGATGCAAATTTAACATTTAACTTTTGAAGATGTTGGATATCTAGGACTGACAGTAGTTCTTGTTCAAGTGTGATACCTAAATTAGCCAAGGACTAAAAATTAATTTCCCAAGACAGGAAAATTGTCCATTTAAAGATAATGCTTTACAGAGATCGAGAATGTTTAGGGGACTGGAGCACTGCCTTACAGGGAGAGGCTGAGTGACTTGGGGCTCTTTAGTCTGGAGAAGAGAAGACTGAGAGGGGATTTAATAAATGTTTATAAATACCTGAGGGCTGGGGGTCAGGTGTGAGGGTAACAGGCTCTGCTCACTTGCTCCCTGGGATAGGACAAGAAGCAATGGATGGAAGCTGCAGAACAGGAGGTCCCAGCTCAACACAAGGGGGAACTTCTTTCCTGTAAGGGTCACAGAGCACTGGGACAGGCTCCCCAGAGAGGTTGTGGAGTCTCCTCTGGAGACTTTCTAGTCCTGTATGGATGTGTTTCTCTGTGACCTGAGCTAGATTGTATGGTCCTGCTGTGGCAGAGGGGTTGGACTCGATGACCTCTTTGGGTCCCTTCCAACCTCTAACGTTCTGTGATCTTGTGAACTGGGACTGAGCGACAACTTTCAAAACATATAAGCTTTGTGTTTGTTTGTGATCTGATATGCTAGGCTCAATGACTACAATATTAGGCCCATTTATTTAATTTAGTAAATCATGTAGCTGTTCAACATGATTCAGTTTAATATTGCTATACTCTTCGGATGGTATGTTTCATTCAATGTCTAATGGCTTTGATGCATCAGGTAGAGTGATTCTGATTCAATAGATTAAGTGTCTGATTAGGTAGGTTATGTATCTCATTTGGAATATGGGTGGCTTAAACGACTTTTTATCTCTATGTAATCTGCAGTAAATTGTCAGTTTATTTAATTCAGTATGCGATATATTAGCAATATATGTGATTGTAATTAATGTGTTTACGGGAGTATGTATCACAGTATCACAGTATCACAGTATCATCAGGGTTGGAAGAGACCTCACAGATCATCAAGTCCAACCCTTTACCACAGAGCTCAAGGCTAGACCATGGCACCAAGATGTAATTCATCTGCAATATTTCCAAAGTGTGAGTAAGCGAACTCAAATATATGCTTGGAGCCTAGAAGGTAACTTTCATGTCATGATGCTAAGAATATAGAGCAAACTCATCTGTGGCAAATATTACTGGATACAGTTCATGGTTTATAAATGTTGCTGCTTTGAAGCATCTTGAATTCAAAAAGCCTTCACAGTTCCACACCACTATGCTTTGGATAGTATCTTCCAAAATTATTGTTTTTATAGAAATAATCTATGAAAGACCCTTGGCAGCAATGCCATAACCTTCTCAGCAGACATACCTGCAGCTCTTCTTGTAGTAAGCCTTTAAATATAGCAGAGACAGTAATCCCCCAAGAAGCCCAGAATACCCAGGTAAACATGCAGCCATGCTGCTCACGGGAGATCCCTATTTCTGCTCTCTGGATTCTGAAATTGTATAACACAATTCAATACCTTCACAGGCTTTATAAAGTAAGGCCTAAATTAACATTTGACCTCTTCATAGTCTGCAGTAAGTCAGGCTAAAGACATTACAGAATTCACAGCTACTTATAACTTAAAAGAATGGTCTTGCTTGGCCTGCATTTGTGTGTATGTGCTCACCATAGTTGGATATAGGTATTGATTCATGACCTGTCTGAATCTTGCTGTGCTGTCTCCCACCTTAGATTGGATAGGGCTAGGTGATAGGTTGGATTGGATGATCTTGGAGGTGTCTTCCAACTTGGTCGATTCTGTGATTCTGTGATTCTATTTAATTACCGTAGTTTAACACCATCCTAGTCAACAGTGCACTTCTCCCACACATGCCTGTACACAGCCAAAAAGAGCTGCTGAGGGTTTCCATTTCTAATCCTCCTCCATGCATTTCTGTAGAGCAGAAATATGAAAAATGCAGATGTCCCTTTAGAATCAGCCTCAAGGGAGCCATGACTGCTGATGGAATTTAACTTAACACTAAGGCTAATCTAAAGATAGCTACTGTAAAAACTTGCCAGCTTGGCTTCGTCTGTCAAAGAACTGATGACTTACCTCTGACCAACACAGAGTTGCTGGCAAAAGTTAAATTTAGATGTAGTGAAAGAAAACAACTAAAGAGTACAGACCAACTTCCTCTGGTAAGACTTTACATCTTCCAGAAGAACTAGAATGAATAGCTACAAAAGAATAATTCTGCTGATAGCTGTCAGCTTCATGGGAAGGGTGGCAATTGTCTCACCTAGCAGCTGATATCAAACAACTGCTGTCAAATTGTAAAATGCTTCCACAAGATCTTCTCTGAGTCAACAAGGAGAAACAGGCACAATTAGGTAACAATTCTAGCTGTATTTCAGGGGTATTTGAGGCAGTTACCTAACTCTTAAACCTTTACCTTTACAGGAGAACAAATTAATCTTGGTAATATTTACTAACAGTGCATTTCAGAATTGAAGTATTGCTAATGGTTTACAAGTGTAGACAAGACCTAATTTTAACTTAAAGTGCAATGACTGACTTTTTTATTGTCATACCTCTGTAGTGGAGGGCCACATAAGCACAAATAGGCTTATGTATGCCTTGCCTTGCCTGGACATGTTTTCCTGCCCAAACATGTTTTTCTGCCCAAACCAGAGGTGAACACATTAAACGGACAAAAGGGGCACAATAGGCCTGGTGCCACGAAGTCTGGCCTGCCCAAGGTCCAGGTTGTATGAGGTGTTACGTAAGTGGTTGCGTAAGCCCACGTGCTTAGCGTGTGGCCCACCCATGGTATCCCCATATTTGGGGGTACTAGACTTGTTATTTGGGAGTACTAGACTTGTGGACCCTTCCTAATTTGGTGTGTTTTGGCCTGCTGCCAGAAGCCTATTGGACAATATTGTGGCCAAAGGACCATCAATCTCGGCCCACATCTGATAAATAGGGCAATCCAGGTAAACAGGATGCTCTTCCCACTCTCTTCTGCTCAGCTCTCCCTGCCTGTTTGCTGCCTGGGGCCACTACCTTCGTTCGCTTTAGGTGACCCTTTGTTCCACGACACTCTGCACCGATCCAGTGGATGGTGGAACGAGGCGTTCCCGGCCGGCCGCTGCTCCAGCCTGCCGCATCAGCCCCATCGTGGCCATGGAATCTTCTCTGACAGCGCACCCCAATTCGAATTGAACTATCGGCTCCACGTGAAATCAACCACGTAGCTTCCGCTATATATATGTTTTGGGACAACAGATACTGAGCCTTCCAACTAGTGAGTATTCAGACTCTCTTGATGCAAGTTGCTAAGGAATTTTATTAACTTTACCAGCGGCACTTTATGCTGCCAGACTCTCTGACCAGAACATTTCTAAAACCTCTACCAAGTTGCTTAATTCTGCTGTAAATAGACATGCTGTAGAATAGTTTCACCAACTGTGCACAAAGAATTTGTGTGGGTTAGCTGTACATAAGTTTGGGGGAAAGTTCTCTTTGTACATACTAATAAATTATTCAATAGCCTTTTAATCAGCCTCATATTTCACCCCAAACTCAGACTCAAACCCTTGCACAACAACTTCATCCCAATATAATCAATTTTGTGCTTTGAGGATTTTATTATGAAGATTAAAGCAAGCCTTGCTTAGCATTTCAGCTGAGTATCTTCTGTCATGGGTACAATGCTTTAAATTCCTTCTTATTCCAAGATTTTTTTGCAAACACTTCAGCAAAAAGTCAGGCGTAGACTTCCACAGGATTCTGGTAAGGATTTTTTTTTTTTTTTTACTGTGTTTTGCAAATGAAACTAATTTGTGATTTGCATTGGAAAAGCCCTCTACTTCCACTAGACATTTGAGTAAGATGATGTCTTATGATTGCACAGAATCTGTTGGACACTGAATAGAAACCTAATAGTTTGTTGTTAGTGTTTATATCATAATCAGGTAGTAGCTATTTCCTTATCTGATTCAAAAGTTAAGCACCATAAGGATAGATGTATGCTGGGCATAATAAGCAAAAATCAGATATCACATAGTACTTAAGCAGAGATACCAAGTACAATTTTAATTTCTTTTAAATATACCTTAGTGATCTCTTACAACAGAATCACAGAATTAACGAAGTTGGAAAAGACCTCTAGGATCATTGAGTCCAACCTATCACTTAATCCTTCTAATTAACTAAACCATGGCACTGAGCACCTCATCCAGCCTCCTTTTGAACACCTCCAGGGACAGTGACTCCACCACCTCCCTGGGCAGCCCATTCCAATGCTAATCACTCTTGCTGTGAAGAACTTCTTAACATCTGGCTTATACCTGTCCAGGTGCAGCTTGAGGCTGTGTCCTCTTATTCTGTCTCTGGGTGCTTGGGAGAAGAGACCAACCACACCTGCCTACAACCTCTTTTCAGGTAGCTGTAGAGAGCAATGAGGTGTGCCCTGACTCTCCCCTTCTCCAGACATGTTCAAGCACTTCAACATCTTTCTTAAATTGAGGAACCCTGAACTGAACACACCACTCAAGGTGTGGCCCAACCAGTGCTGAGCACGGGGCAGAAGGACTTCCCTGGTCCTGCTGGTCACGCTATTCTTGATAGAGGTCAGAATGCCATTGGCCTTCTTGCCCACCTGGGCACACTGCTGGCTCACGTTCAGCAGCCAACCAGTACCCCCAGGTTGCTCTCTTCCCAGCTGCTCTCTAGCCACTCCGTTTCCAGCCTGTAGCACTGCATGAGGTTGTTGTGGTCAAAGGGCAGAACCTGATACTTGGACTTGTTAAAACTTATGGCACTGGACTGTGCCCACCTATCCAGCCTGTCCAGGTCCCTCTGCAGAGTCCTTCTACCCTCTAATGGATCCACACTTGCTCCCAGCTTCTTCTTGTCCGCAAATTCACTGATGGAGCACTCAATCCCCTCACCTAGATCATCAATGAAGATATTAATCAGGGCTGGACCCAGCACTGATCCCTGGGGAACACCACTAATGACAGCTACCAACTGGATGTGGCACCATTCACCACCACTTTCTGTGACAGGTGATTTGAGAATGCCAAGCTTCTGATAATTTAACAGAAGTATCTGAAGTAAACAGAAGTTTAAATAATGCATTTACTGAACTGAAATTTACTTGGAATATTTTTTGCTTATTATGTTAACACCTAAAAATTAAGCTTATTTGAACTCTACCAAAAATCCTAGAAGTTGCTTTCTCGTTAGCCTGTTGGCTCATTTGTATTTTCCAACAGTTGCACTGGAAGCTTACACAGCAAAAAAAATAATCCAAAAACATATTACAAGAAATCTAACACTGCCTCTTCAAGATTTAGAAAAATCTAAAGAGGATTCCACATACCTATTCTAATAAGTTGGTTAATTAGTAACTTCCAAAGTATCATCAGTGTGTCTCAAACTGTTCCAGGGCAGGTTTAGGCTGGACATTAGGAAGAAGTTCTTCACAGCAAAAGTGATTGCCCATTGGAACAGGCTGTCTGGGGAGGTAGTGAAGTCCCCATCCCTGGAGATGTTTAGGAGGAGGCTGGATGAGGCACTTAGTGCCATGGTTTAGTTAATTAGAAGGGTTAAGTGATAGGTTAGACTTATGATGATCTTAGAAGTCTTTTCCAATCTGGTTAATTGTGTGATTCTGTGCTTTAAATTATCATCAACTTAATTTCAAATTCTGTCAACTATTTTTATTTTAGGAGTCTGGTGAGTTAAGCAAGTGTATTTCATGAGTATTTTTGCAAACTTATGTGGTGCTCCATTCCACCAATGGCATAGACACAGATTTCAGTTATTACCTGCATTGGTAACAACGATGTTTAATGTTTAGCCTTTCCAGGCTGTGATTCCTTCTGACTTTGCAGAGCTATGGACATAACACCATTGAATATCCAAGTACTCGCACAGATGACTGCAATTAATGTTAAAGGGAACGGGAGATTTATAGGTGACACTGCCATTACTGCTAATGGAAATTTCACATGTAAATTGCCATGCATGGAAATAATGTGCTTCTCAGTATGTCTTACAGTATGACTTATAAAAGTCATCTGTGCAAGCAGTCGTTTTAAATCACAAATTCAGCCGTCTTACACCACGGCAAATACACCTTTTTAAAGAATCAACTTATTGATTTTAATGTTGAGAATTGTCTTTATCTAAATTAATGAAAATTAAAGGCTAGTGTATGCCTGACTGTGACATGCAGCTCCGGTTGATTTCTTGACATTACAAGGAAATGCAGTTTAAACACAACATTGAGAGCTTCAGGAAGTGGATGCAACCCAAAAATCAACTATTTTCTGGAATTCAAAAAAATACCATTAAGGAAAAGCACCATATGTATACCACAAAAGTCCTTTTTTTTTTTTTTTAAATCAAAGTTGTCACTGTAAAATATGTACTTGTGGAAAAACATTGTTAATAGCCTGTTTAAATTGCCTCTGCAGAACTAACTCATGTTATAGCATCAGAAAGAAAAACACTGTTATTCTTTTCTACATTTATACATTTATACCACAAGATAGATGAAGAACTGGCTTGATGGCTGCACCCAAAGAGTGGCTGTCGATGGGTCCATGTCCAAGTGGAGACAAGTGACAAGCAGAGGCCCTCAGGGATCAATCCTGGGACCAGTCTTGTTCAACATCTTTGTCGGCAACATGGACAGAGGCATTGACTGCACCTTCAGCAAGTTTGTCGATGACACCAAGCTGTGTGGTGCAGCAGACATGCCAGAGGGAAGGGATCCATCCAGAGGGACCTGGACAGGCTGGAGAGGTGGGCACAAGCCAACCTCCTGAGGTTCAATAAGACCAAGTGCAGTGTCCTGTATCTGGGTCGGGGCAATCCCAAGCACAAATACAGGTTGGGCAGTGAGTGGCTGGAGAGCAGCCCTGAGGAGAGGGACCTGGGGGTGCTGGTGGACAAGAAGATGAACATAAGCCAGCAGTGTGCACTTGCAACCCGGAGGGCCAATCAGATCCTGGGCTGCGTCAGGAGAAGTGTGGCCAGCAGGTTGAGGGAGGTGATTCTCCCCCTCTGCTGCGCTCTGGTGAGACTCCACCTGGAGTACTTCATCCAGTTCTGCAGCCCCCATTACAAGAAGTATATGGACATGCTGGAGCATGTCCAGAGAAGGGCCACTGGGTTGATCAGTGGGCTGGAGCACCTCTCCTATGAGGACAGACTGAGGGAGTTGGGGCTGTGCAGTCTGGAGAAGAGGATGCTTTGAGGTGACCTTATTATGGCCTTCCAGTATCTGAAGGGGGCCTACAAAAATGCTGAGGAAGGCCTTTTCAGGCTATCAGGGAGTGACAGGACTAGGGGGAATGGAGCAAAGCTGCAGATGGGTAGGTTCAAAATGGACGTGATGAAGAAGTTCTTCATCATGAGAGTGGTGAGAGCCTGGAATAATTTGTCCAGGGAGGTGGTTGAGGCCCCATCCCTGGAAGTGTTTAAGGCCAGGCTGGATGAAACCCATGGCAGGGGGGTTGGAACTAGATGATCCTTGTGGTCCTTTCCAACCGTGACTGATTCTATGATTCTGTGACTCTTTCGAGTGTAGTTAAACAGCCTTACAACTCTACATAGCAAAACTGGACAAATATATACAATTATTTTTATAGTTCACTTTTGTGTGTGTGTGTGTGTGTCTCTGAATGTCCCAGATGAGCATTTTAAATGTTTTGCTCTGATCAGGGGCACAGAAGCACAGAATTACAGAATTGCAGAGGCTGAAAGGGACATTGAAAGCTAATCCAGAACACATCCAGGCAGGTTTTGAATATCTCCAGAGAGAAAGACTCCACAACCTCCCTGGGCAGCCTGTTCCAGGGTTTTGCCACCCCCACAGAGGAAAAATTCCTCCTTCTTTTTAAATGAAACCTTCTATGGATAGAGCTCCATCCTCCTGGCACTCACATTTACATATTGATAAACATGGATGAGGTCACCCCTCAGGCTCCTCTTCTCCAAGCTTCTTGTTTTACATTTGACTGTACTCTTTTATGTGCCTGTAAATGTGGAATTTCATAGTCTCCAGATTGTTGGGGTTTTTTTTGTTTGTTTGATTTGTTTTTATACAGAAACACACATCAATTTAGACTCCTGTAATGGTTTACTTTATAAACTAAATGTTCACTTAATTTCCAAGGCTAAAAAGAAGCAATATTAAGATATTAAGAACTTGGTATTAAAGAACACATTTTCACTGTGTAAACAAAACCTTGTGCATTTTTGCATGCTAAAGTGTTCTAGCTAAAGCTTAACAGAGAGAGCATCTTTTACTTAACTCATTAAGCACATTTATGAAAACATTATCTTTTATCAGCACTGAATGTGTTACCTAATGAGCTTAAACGGACCTCCAAGGTTCAAATAATGTCATAATGGAGGTTTAGACATATCCACACACTTTTCTTTTCTGTTTTTTTAGAAGATTGTGCCTTTGGATGTTCAGGAAGTGCTTAAAATAGTAAAACTCTCACTGTATGAGGACCAGACAATATATTTAAAGGTCATGTGCCTGCTCCTGCTCAACATGCTGAGAGCAATAATAAAGTAAAATATTCTGGTGAAGTTATGCAGATATTTAATAATATAAAAAAAAAAAGGCATCCCAAAACAAACAATAAACCCAAAACCAAACCAACCAACCAAACAAAAAAACCCAAACCAGATCAAAAATTTTTGTTTTACTTATGTAATGTAAAATGCATCTGTGTTGAGGCAATCCCAAGCACCAAGAGAGGCTAAGCAGTGACTGGCTTGAGTGCAGCCCTGAGAAGAGGGACTTGGGGGTGTTGGTGAACAAGAAGCTCAATATGAGCTGTCAGTGTGCTCTTGCAGCCCAGAGAGCAACCAGAGCCTGGGCTGCAGCAAGAGAAGTGTGGGCAGCAGGGCAAGGGAAGTGATCCTCCTTCTCTTCTCTGAACTTGTGAGAACCCAGCTGGAGTACTGCATCCAGGTCTGGAGCCTCTGTTACAAGACGGATATGAATGCGCTGGAAGGTGTCCAGAGAAGGGCCATGAGGATGATCAGAGGGCTGGAGCTGCTCTGATAATGAGGCGAGACTGAGGGAGTTGGGGCTGTTCAGTCTGGAGAGGAGAAGACTCCAAGGTGAATGCATTGTGGCCTTTCAGTATCTGAAGTGGGCTACTAGAAAGCTGGGAAGGGACTTTTCAGGATGTCAGGTAGGACTGGATGAAATGGCACAAAGCTAGAAATGGGTAGATTCAGACTGGATGTTAGAAAGAAGTTCTTCAACATGAGGGTGGTGAGAACAGCCCCAGGGATGGCGACTCCACCACCTCCCTGGGCAGCCCATTCCAGTGGCCAATGACTCTCTCAGTGAAGAACTTTCTCCTCACCTCAAGCCTAAACTTCCCCCGGCGCAGCCTGAGGCNCCACCTGGGCACACTGCTGGCTCATGTTCAGGCGGGTATCAATCAGCACCCCCAGATCCCTCTCTGTCTGGCTGCTCTCCAGCCACTCCGACCCCAGCCTGTATCTCTGCATGGGGTTGCTGTGGCCAAAGTGCAGCACCCTGCACTTGGAGCCATTGAATGCCATCCCATTGGACTCTGCCCATCTGTCCAGGTGGTCAAGGTCCCGCTGCAGAGCCCTTCTGCCCTCCAACTCAGTCACATCTGCCCCCAGCTTAGTGTCATCTGCAAACTTGCTGATGACTGACTCCATGCCCTCATCCAGATCACCTCTCCACTCAGAGCTTCTATTTCTAAGTTTCTCTGTTCCAAATATTTTTATGTCTGAGCTAGAAGTCTAGCTCAAATGACCACAATATATATATACACACACACATGATTTTACGTAGCTCACACATTGGAGTAGGCTTTTAAAATTATCTCACTCGTGAAATAGTTAGATAAGGCCACACTTTCCCTAAAGCTCTGTCAAAATTTAAAAAATTGCCATTGCAACTTCACTGTTCGTTAACTATGAAAAGCTTCTACTTTATCTCCATAGCAAAATACAGGATATTTGTTTTTTTTTTTTTTTATTTCTCTCTCTCTTTTTTTTAATTCTAATTAGTTGTTTTTTTATTTTTTTATCTTTCCATGTA
The DNA here is from genome assembly GCA_013400475.1 of Tricholaema leucomelas. Lineage (NCBI taxonomy): Eukaryota > Metazoa > Chordata > Aves > Piciformes > Lybiidae > Tricholaema lacrymosa > Tricholaema leucomelas. The sequence continues at coordinate 21,960 of WAAF01015521.1, forward strand.
TAAAAAAGTATGAAGGAATTCTAGCTTTCTACTCAGATTTGGTTTAACCTAATATGTCGATTTAGTTAGTCAAATGTCGACTTCAAAAATAGTCATCATCAGATGTTAATTTCAACTTTCTAGTTCTAAGTGTTCCATATGCAATCTTGCTGGATGTTTTGTGATGAAGCTTTGGAATTTTTTTAAGATAATGATACTATACCAAATTTCTGCTTAAAACTTAGGGAGTTACATTGTTAGTTCGTAAATGGAACTTTTATTGCGGTCTCATTTGTTGAAGGTACAGTGAAACAGCATAAAGCTCATATGATGACGATGAAAACAAAACACAGAAACTGCAAAAAGCCATGAGTTGCATTCTTGATTCGCTTTTATTGCCAAATCTGAGAGGTTATCTAGAAAATTAATTTAAACATCCTGCTGGGGAAACAGAGCTATGGACTAGGTTTTGAATTTGCTTGGTTTACAGTCCCCTGAATCCCTCTTCCTGTCCGTGGTATCAAAGGCTGAATATGAAAGAAGTTTAATGAGTTTAATGTTTTATTTTGTTTAGCTTTTGGGATTTTTTTCTGTGTTTCTTTTCTGTTTGTTTGTTTGTTTTTTTCATTTTGTTTTTTTTTTTGGCTGTTTGATTGCTTGTTTTGTTTTGTTTTATTGGGTAGAAAGATGTGCTTTAGTGTATTCTATGCAGTTTCTTAGCAATGTGCATTTATTTTGAAAGCAGAATTTCTCTGTCAAATGCAGAAGAACACAGATGACTGAATGCAACAAAAATCTTTCAATAAAGGAAGCCATTTGTAATTTTGGAGACCCAAAGTGTTTCTTGCCCAATGGACTTAGCTTTTTATTGAGGACAGTCATAAATAACTTTAAAATATTCCGGTGTGATAGGATGGAGCTGCAGATTAGGTCATTATGGAATTATAGTTCCCTTGCGTAATGATTTTACAAAATTGCCTGGCAATCCAACAAAGAGAAGGAGCACAACGTGTTGCAGGCTAATTAAACCAATAATTGCTTCTTGTTGTGTTCCCAGATAATGTGCCCCTGATAATTTTAAATGGAGTCTTGAAGCTGACTTCTTGAATGAAATGCTGTGCTAGTTAAAGCTTCGCTAACTCTCCATGTGCTCAGAAACTGGCCTACTTCTCAAGGTCCCTTGCATTGCAGTGTGCAGAAGTGCACAAGAATAGCTTTCCTGTATGTTAGGTAGTGGGGCCCTGGATTACTGTGTTTTCCCTCTTTGCAATATTGTGACTAGATCATCTGATTTCCCTTAGTAATTCTGAAATTAGAGGCTGCAAATTAAGTCTTTGATCTTCAAAGTTTTGCCTCCCCTTTGTTTTTAGGACTTAGGAAAAGATGAGACTCTTGACATACCCCAGGAACAATACTGTAAATTTAGGGTAACTCCACTGAGATTTGTGAGGCTTTTTAAATTCATTTTTCAGTTACATCTGTGTGAAATTCAAGTGTGTGACTGTTGACTGGCATCTGTCTATTGAATTCGGGAAATACTTCAGGAGGTCCCCAAGAATTTCAAGGTGATCTTCAAAAATATATGAGGAATAATCTGGGAACTTCTAAAGCTGAATTTAGAGGATGAGTTGTTATCAGTTAGTCAGGTAGAAGGACTTCTTCAGATGAATGGTAAGTACAAGAATTGTAATGAGTGTTGTAAGGGGAGAAGGACTTGGGAGTCCTGGTGGATGGAAGAATGGCCATAAGCCAGCAGTGTGTTTGTGTGGTCAGGAAGGCCAGTGCCATTCTGGGGTGTATTAGAAGGGCTGTGCTTAGTAGTTTGAGGGAGGTTCTCCTGCCGCTCTACTCTGCCCTGCTGAGGCCTCATCTGGAGTACTGTGCCCAGTTCTGGGCTCCCCAGCTCAAGAAGGACAGGGAGGGTGACAGAGAACTGGAACAGGCTGCCCAGGGGGCATGTGAAGTCTCCCTCTCTGGAAATATTCAAGAACCATCCGGATGTGTTTTTGTGTTATCTGATATATGTGATCCTGCTCTGGCAGGGGTGCTGGACCAGATGATCTTTTGAGGTCCCTTTCAGACCCTGACATTCTATGATTGTATGATTCTGTGAATCCTGGTACAATCTGTGTATTCTCATGGTGTTATCTCGCCTCACCAAATAAAAGCATGTCATTTGTTAAACAATATGTATTTAGGGTCACATGTAGTCTAACTGAACTCCTATTTTAACATGAGTTACAACTTTATGAAACCACAGAAGTAAAGAATCCACTCCTTTATCTCAGTCCTATTTGATAGTAGATAATCTTGAGTACATGTCTCTTTTCTTCATTGATGCTTCAGGATTTGCACTCAAAGTTTGGACTGCAGTTTAATATGTTTCCATATTTGTTTGTTTGGGGTTTTTTGTTTTGTTTTGGTTTTTTTTGTTGTTGTTGTTCTGCATTACCATTGCAGTATCTGAATGAAATGACAATGAGCCACTGCCATCAGGACCTTCAAAGTTAGACAATCTGTTTCAGTATAAGACAAGGTGTGAGGTATTAGACTAATCTAAGTGTGCAGTGCATGGTTTTGGATTTATGATTGCATTTTAAGTATTTTCCAAAGTCACTTCTATAGGAAACTAAACATTCAAAATAAGGACATGGAAGTAATTTTATAAGTTTATTTTCTGCTGGTGAAAACCTATTTAAAATCACGGTTTCTGGAATAGCAAAGAGTTGTCAGTCGTCACTAGTACCTACCATGTCACAAAATGCACATATGTTGTGTCCTCTGCAATCTGCTAACCTGCAATAGCCTAAAAACAAAAATCAGAGCCCGTTGGGTCATATGAGCTAAAATTCCCATTGGAAATGACAAAATAGTACTCAGTTCTGGCATATCTTCCCAGTAATCACTTTTGTATCAGTTCCTACAATAGATGTCCATGACTGAAATCTTTAACTATACAGCTCATGAAATTTGTCATCTTGTAAACTGAGAAGTATACACTTATGAGTTGTGAAAATGCATTTATTTGTTGGATTTTTAAGGAGAGATAGGTCCAATATATCTTAGCTGGCAGCAACTGGGCAATGAAAAGCAATATTGCTAGTGAAGGTTTTGTTTCTGTTTGCTCTGTGTCTTGTTAAGCTTTGTTGATAAAAACCCATCTGTTTAAAAAGCTGTAAAAATAAGACTGCCAACTCACATAAAAATTAAGCACAACAAAATAGTCTTAATATCTACTGGCTGATAAATTGGTGCAATATAAAATGCCTGATATGGAGGGATGGATTGAGAGGAAGACAATTAGCTAGGTGGTGACAATTAAATGGCTGCGTTATTTATGATTGTTAGTAATCACTTCTTTTGTCTTTAGTGAATATTTATTTGCACTCCGATAACATTTCCTCATCTTATATTATCCTTAAATGACTTTAAATGTTACATACAAGTATACTGTTGGAATATACATGGCCTAAATATAATGCAAGACAGAAGCAATTTAAGTTGATAATATAAATATGCAAGCAATAATATCACACATACTAGGACACTGAAAAGCTTAGGGTAGATTGGATGAACCATCATGTAAGTGAAGAAGAAACAAGCTGAAACAAATTACCTGATGTCAGCAATTTGTCAACAAAAGTATTTCCCAATATGTGCCCAATGTCCCACTGTGTTTTGAAGTAATACTGGCAAAATGAATGAGATCTGTTACAGTTAGAGTCATTTCTTTATAGCTCTTTATTTCTTCATTTAGAGCTCTTATCCAAAATTCATTAGAGCTGGCTGTAATTATTTTTCATAAGACATAGTTATGGTTCCAAGAATGAGAAACAGATAAGAAAGTCTTGCATTTTATTTGCAAGGTCTTAATGACAAATGCATTTTAACCATGCAATAATTATATGAAGCTGATATAGAATTGTGCATAGGAGGTAACTTTTTTTCCTGCATAGATATACTGAATAATTTCTTCCCTCATGAAAAGATGATTTACTAATCAACTAAGTTATTTACAGTGATTGTTAAATCATAGAATAACCTACAAGCAACAATGCTCCCAATGCCTAGAAAGTGGAAATGTAGATTTAGCAGTCTTCACTGTGAGCTAACCAATATAAAAACAAAGTTTTCAAGGTTAGAGTAAAATATGCATTTTGACTATTCATACATGTGCTGCCGTATTATCTTCCACAAAATATGCATTTTTATTATTCATACATCTTACATTGTATTATCTTTCATAGGATATTACAGGGCTTGGACTAGATGATCTTTTGAGGTCCCTTCCAGCCCCTAATATTCTGTGATTCTGTTATATTATCTGTCAGGTCATATGTAGCTTATGATTAAAATACTGAGAACATTTCTGCAGGAAATTGTGAGAAAATATAGATACTTTTTAGCAATAAAATCAATAATTGATCAATAGTGATAAATGCTAAATCAGGCCTTTATTTGTTGTTCCCTAGCATGATGTTGAGATGCTGGAATGTGTCTAGAACAGGGTATTACCTGAAATGAAGTTGTCGCCAGGTGGGGTTGGTCTCTTCTCCCAGGCACCCAGGGACAGAACAAGAGAAGACAGTCTCAAGCTGTGCCAGGGCAGGTTCAGGCTGGATGTCAGGAAGAAGTTCTTCTCAGCAAGAGTGATTTGCATTGGAATGGGCTGCTCAGAGAGGTAGAGGAGTCACCGTTTCTGGAAGTGTTTAAGAAGAGGCTGGATAAGGCACCTAATGCCATGGTTTAGTTAATTAGAAGGTGTTAGTTGATAGGTTGGAGTCGATAATCTTAGAGGTCTTTTCCAACTTGGTTAATTCTGTGAGTCTGTGATTCCGTGACCACAGTTCCAGTGCTGTCAGTTAAAAGAGGACCAAGCAAACAAGAAAAGAAGAGGAGCAGTAATACAAAAGAAGGGAAACCATGGTGCAAAGCACTTTTAGAAAATATAGAAGAATCATTGTCGTTCCTAGATCATATAAGATAAGCAATATTGACTTTGATTGATGCTCATGATTAAAGATTTTGATGTTAAGAAAAGATAACCAATGAAGCATGTATTTTGGCTGCAGTTATGTGATCTGTGAGGAAGAATGTAACAGCAAAAATAATGCATAAGTAGTGATAGGAAATGAAACTCTACCTGAACACAACTTTGAGATATAATTACTGGAGTATTGTATCTCTACTTGTGTCCACACCTCATGAAGCATGAACATTTTCAGCTGGAAAGCGCTATATGAATGATTCAGCCTGGGAAATATGTTTTGTACTAAAAAGATTGATCTATTTCATTTTTCTGAGACAAAAAGAAGTGACTTGACAGCCTATAACTACCTTTCTCTGATTTATGACAGCAGCTTTCTTATTTTTCAAATAGAACAGACAGAATGAAATCTGGAGTCAGACTAAAAATAAAGAGACAAAAGCTGAGATAGTTAAGCATTAAACATTTGGTTGCTTACTTATAGGCAGCAGGATTTAAAGGTTTCTATTACTCTATATGGACACAGATGTTAACGTGGTTAATTTTAACTTTGAAGGGTATGGATTTCAAATGCATATGATTAAAATGTTCAACATGGATTTAATGCTTTAAAATATGGCTTAGTGATTTGTTTACTCCTTCCACTTTCATAGTGTTTATTTTTCAAAATTACAGTGCTAAAAATCCATGTCTATACACACGCTTCCTCTTTAGGAAGGCTTTAATATATATTTGTATTTATTTTTAATAGCTAAGTAGCAGATGGTTAGACTTAAAGCACCATTCCCTTGGGCATTTAAAACAGGCAAAGATATGAGAAGAAATGAAAGGGAGATGAGCCAAGCAGATGTTGTGAAGCTCATGAGACACTGGAGGATAAGCAGATGCCTTACAACTTCACCAGTCAGTTCTGCAAGGGTGTTGACCACTTGTGAGAGATTATATGATGGCATTCTTTTCTCTGAATATGGATGAAGTGTTTGTCTAGGCTTTGAAAATAAACTGAAAGGAAATAGACCCCTTTGCATTCAGACTTGAAGCTAAATTGAAGAGACTGACACCTGTAGTTCCAAATACTGTTTACATTGCTCACTGATGAGGAATCTCAGCAGTCTTAAACCAGGCAGCTCTAATGGTGCTATAACTTGTTTGCCAAGACTGAGCTCACCTCAAGTTTAACAAACATTTTATTTCTATGCATAAGATGTAGACATTAGCAAAAAATGTGTTTGTTTGTTTCTGCTGGTTCTTGACTAGCACCTAGCCGGAGAAGCAGAACAGTGAACACACAATCCAGAAACAATAAAGTGAGTGGGAGAAGACAGAGAAAGATGAACAGCGGTCTTGACAGTACTAATGAAATTCCAACTAAGTCTAAGGGCTGAGCTTATAATCTTTGGCAACATTCAGAATATATGATGGCATCCTGCAGGTGAAAAGATTTTGAGGTAATACAGCAGAAAAATGAATATACACATGCAAAAACTTACCAGTTTGCCTTGAATTAAACCCACAGTCTGGTAGTGACAAGTTATCATCTGTGAAAGTATTAATATGCAACCCCAGACGCTGCAAATAACTGACTGAAAATAGCCTCAGAAATGTCATTCCTCTCTTATCTCTAAGATGCATGAGCTACTGATGTTCATTTCCTTCCTGAAACCCAAGGAATTTACACATCTTGTTATGGAGTTATATGCTATGTATCAAATATTTGGCAATGATTCATGGTCTAGTTAATTCACAGAATATCTTTTTGCATGAAGCAAGATAAAAGCAAAGGAAGTAAGCAAAGAAAAGAGAAATCATCATCTTTCTTGTAAAACTATTGCCATAGCTGTTTAAATAAGTAAAGCAACTTACAAAAGATACTCAAGATTGGAGAATGTGATCTGTGGTGAGACACAGGAGTTAGAATGAAGCAAAACATCAACACACACATAAGAAAAAAAAAGGTTATATTTTTGCATTGAAAGTAAACATCAAACAGATTCCTATCTTTTTAAGATTTTACCATGTTTCCTTTATTTATCTTTATGGCTTCCCCCATGTGCTTCACGGATTGGATCAAAGGGCTGACATCAAACTTGAGCAAGAAGTTTTCCCCTGACATTTTTTCTTGTATGATTTCAGAAAGCATTTAGAAATTCACAAGGAAAGTCTTTGCTAGTGCAATCCCTTGGCCACTTTGTGTCTCTAGCATAGTTCACATTTGCTGGCGTTGCACCTGGGATAAAATGACTCTTGGTTCACCAATGTGGTTAGATGGTCATTCTCTGCTTTATTTCCGTGATACAGTGACTTAGCTGCTTTCTTAGAAGAGGCTGCACAACTAACTTAGTTCAGGGTTGGTTACATATGGATAGCTCCAGTTGGTCCAGGGTTACAAGCATGGCATGGATAGGTGATTTAACCACAACATTCTGAGGGTCAGCCTCTGGGGCTGGCTAACTCTGCCCACATGCAGCTGGCACTCCACCCCCTGCAGCTGCATGTGGAGGGTGCTACCCAGAGCCTGGTATCTTAAGTCCCAGGATATACTCAAGGACACTTCCCAGCACAGGTTGGTCATGTTTATCTTTTCATGTCCTGTTAGTAAAAATCTCTCTACACACATTGAATCGTCTGGAGTCCTTCGTAGGTAGGCCTCGACCATGTTGGTCTGTGAGGCGTGTTGTGGCTCCCACAGCAAGCAGAGATTTACGAGCAGCACTAAAGCTGCACCACAACACCTGAGCTAAAACAACAACGCACAACCTCCCTGGGCAACCTGTGCAGTGTCTCACGGCTCTCACTGGAAGGAACTTCTTCCTAACATCTGCTTTAAATCTCCCCTCTGCCACTTTAAACTCATTACTCCTTATCCTGTCATCACAAGATCTTGTCAACAGTCCCTCCCCAGACTTCTGTAGCCCCCTTCAGATACTGGAAGGCGACTCCAAGGTCTCCTCAAAACCTTCTCTTCTCCAGGCTGCAAAGCCCCAACTCCCTCAGCCTGTCCTTATAGCAGAGCTACCCCAGCCCTCTGAACAGCTTTTCCTTAATCCTAGATACATTAATTTGGCATGTCTGATACAAACTCTATTTGCAAGGAGGTTGCTTTTCTTTTGCATGTTCATTTGGGTTTTTTTCCTCTGTTTGTTTGTGAGGTTTTTTTGTTTTGTTTGTTTTTTTTTTCTTTTTTCTTTTTTGTTCTCGTATTTTTTTTGTTTGCTTTGCTTTGTTTATTTGTTTTCTTTTCAAGGCAGTGTCACTATTATACCAAGGTTTCAATCCAGGAAAAAAAAAGCTTGCCGTGGTAGCCTTACCCTGTACACTACAATGCAGTACTATATAGTTGTATTTTAATGATAGAATTTTATTTATTGGCTTGTTTGTTTGCATGTCAGTTTGTTCAATGACATCTTCTTGAGTTGCAAGTAGGATAATCCCATGCATTCTAGAAAGAAGTTCTTCACAGTGAAGGTGCTGAGACACTGGCACTGCTGCTCCCTCCCTGAAGGTGTTCAAGACCAGGTTGGATGAGGCTTTGAGCAATCTGTTCTAGTGGGAGGTGTCCCTGCCTATGGTGGGAAGTTGGAACTGGATGAGCTTTGAGGTCCCTTGAAACCTAAACCATTCTATGATTCCATGATCTACACAGGCTGGGACCAGACTGTTGGTTAGGATCTGGGATGAACACTACATTAGACATGCCTTAGTAAGTTCTTACTGCAATTAGGCAAGATGAACTACCTATGAATTAGGAGATTCATGGCCAGAATAACATCAGAGAATATTTTCTCTCTCTATTCATCATTGCTACTTAGGCCAGAAATGCTGTTGTCCAGCTCAGGAAGCACATCAAGAGTTTGAAGAATCCAGTAGAAAGCTGCACCTCCAGTGAAATAAGGAAGCAGCAAGAGCATTCTGTTCTGTTTTATTCTGGTGTGGTCTATTGTGTTCTGCTTTGTTCATTCAGGATATAGTTGACTAAGGATGGGAATACCCAAAAGTGTTGTGGTATCTCATAGAATCATAAAATGACAGAATGTCAGGGGCTGGAAGTGACCTTGAAAGCTCATCTGGTCCAGCCCCCCTGCCAGAGCAGGATCACCTAGAACGGATCACACTGGAATGCATCCAGGCAGGTCTTGAATATCTCCAGAGAGAGAGACTTCACAATGTCCCTGGGCAGCCTGTTCCAGTGCTCTATTACCCTCACAGGTTAAAAATTCTTCCTCAGGTTCACATGGAACCTTCTATGCCTCAACTTCCACCTATTGCCCCTTATCCTATCACAGGGCACCACTGAGAAGAGGCTGGCTCCATCCTCCTGGAACTCACCCCTTGTATTAATAAACATTAATACTTATTTCTGAGTATTTTATAGACTTGGATGGACAAAGTCAAGGCTGACTGAGCCCTGTTAATCTGAAAGCAAAATGTCATTTACAATCCATGCTTTTATAGTCAGCAAATTATATACATTTACTACTGTAATTTCTGTCAGGGCACTTAAAGAATTTGTGTCTTCTAGAAATAAAAATAGGTTAGTTATTGATTTTTCAGAATGTGGAAGCTTTTAAATTTTCATATTCATGAGTCCAAAAATAAACAAAAGTTGTGAACATTTAGTATTGTAGAACGTAAACCTATAGAATATCCAAAGATTTCATTCTTGCAAGAAACTGGTCTTCTGAGATTCTGACAGCTCATTTCTTCTGTTTCTACAGAGTGAAATCTTGTGCCAAAAACATGCTCTCTGGAGAAAGACAAGTGTACACTTATGTGCTGGTTTGAGACTAATTGGAATATTTTACTGATAGAAATTAAATCTTTAGCTGTGAGAAAAATAGAAAGAAAACAACATGTACCCTATGTCACCCATTCTTCTGCTGAGAAATGCAACTAGGCAAAATATAGAGAAGAAGGGCACTTCTCACACACTGCTCAGCTCTCACGTCTGGCTGTGCCTTCTTTCTGGCAGTCTGGTCTCTGTGGCTGCCTTAACTCTAATCCGATCTAACCCTTTTTCCTCTACCCTCCTTGTTGTCTTTTTGACATCTCACCTCAGATCTCCAGATTTATCACATGAGATACACATGAGTAGATCTAGTTATTTCTGAAGGGAGGGAAAGAGGGAGGGGGAAGGGGGGGATTGGGAGCCCTCCTGGGGACTTTGATTGTTTCTGGGAGGGGTATTGTGTTTCTGTATTACTTTTAACTTGCATATAACTGTATATATTTGTATATATATGCTTACGTATTTTGTTAAGCTGAAAATATAGCTTCACTCCTTAACTTTCAGCTGGCTGAGTCTAGTCTGGGTGATTTTCTTAAGTGGAGGGGGGGGTGGGTAACTCCCAAATCATCACAACTTATCTATATACTTATTATATAGTAAGGAAATGGGCAACCAGCAACAGACCAAGGGGACACAGCCTCAAGTTGTGCTGTGCAAGTTATAGGCTGGATGTTAGGAGGAAGTTCCTCACAGAGACAGTGGTTGCCATTGGAATGGGCTGCCCAGGGAGGTGGTGGAGTCACTGTCCCTGGAGGTGTTCAAGAAAAGACTGGATGAGGCACTTAGTGCCATGGTCTGGTTGACTGGATAGGGCTGGGTGATAGGTTGGACTGGATGATCTTAGAGGTCTCTTCCAACCTGGTTGATTCTGTTCTATTCTGTGGCATGCCTTTTTTTGGTGTGCTGATATTATTTTGACTGTGGACATGAAAGGGGATGACTCCAGATTTAATAAGAGACACACCTTCATTCTCAGTCAAATTTTACAAGTCTGTTATTTGAAAATTATTCAAATTACTTTCTACCTCTCTGATTAATTTTTCTTCCCAAATGACCAATTATGACTTACTGTTATTATTAGGCAGGAAATACGTCCCTTATAATTCTTCTCTTTTTCTGGTTTGCAGAAGCCAAGAGGCTGTAAATCTGCCATTTGCTCACAGTTGCTGTGTCATCTCTGTTACACTGATGTCATAAATAGATTTAATTAGCAGAAATCAAAGGTAGGGCAAAATGGGAGAGTTCTTCTTGATTTACGGTTATCAGGAAAAAGAATATAATCCACACAGAAAATAAGACAACAAATCAAGATAAGAGTCCTGTGAGGGTTAGCACTTTTGTGGTGTTGTCTTGTACTACACCTTTGCAGGGAAAAGGAAAGAGCAGTAATTATCTTCCATCATGATGTTATTGAAGACTTCAGCACTATTTGGCCCAGGTCCTGATATAGAACTAAATATTTCTAATAGAAAAAGCAAAGTGTAGAAAGAAAACTTGTAAGATGAATCCTAGAGCAGCTTATGAAGTCCAGCTTCACCAGTGCTAGAGAAAGTCCATTGGAGGGCTACGAGGATAATCAGGGGACTGGAGCACTGCCTGATGAGGAGAGACTGAGGGACGTGGGGCATTCTAGTCTGGAGAAGACTGAGAGAGGACTTAATAAATGTTTATAAATATCTAAGGTCCGGAGGCCAGGGGGAGGAGAACAGGCTCTGCTCACTTGCTCCC
>WAAF01015523.1:0-26542 GCA_013400475.1 Tricholaema leucomelas
AACCTGCTTGATTCTATGATTCTATGCTGTTCTTGAGGGCTTCTAAGAAAGTAAATCTTGAGAGCATATTTAGAAGTAAATCCTGGCCCACCTGAATGAGTGTGGATCTTGCCTTTGTTCTAGCATTTACTGCTGGTACTGCCTGCAGTTGTCTGAGCCATCTGCAGGGCATGGCATTGTCCAACCCAATGGAATTCAGCCTCCTATCTGTTCTGACTCACTGGCTATGCAGATGAACTTGTTCTGCACTGCAGCATCTGCTGGAAAAGCAGAAAAATGACTCTGAACTTCTGAGCAATGCACATTCCCCACCAGTCTCATTTTTCATTTGCACTTGGGTTACATGTATGAATGGTTTATAGCAGGGTCTAACTTCCTTGATCTCTCTGATCATGGGTTTGCAGTAATTGGTCTACTGGGACTCATCCCTGTGCAGATACAAAATGAAATTATTTTGGCACCTTACTTCCAGACTCTTAAGAACAATTCTTAAAGCTATGAAATGCTAAAATGCAGCTATTCCCAGTGGTGCCTAAGCTCAATTCAAAGACTTATGAAACTAAAAAGATCTTTCAAAGAGTTCGAAAACTTAGGCTGCAGTGTGGGCAGCAGGTGGAGAAAGAGGATTCTGCCCCTCTGCTCTGCTGAGACCCCACCTGTAGTGCTGCATCCACTTCTGGTGCCCTCAACACAAGGACATGGAACTGGTGGAAAGGGTCCCGAGAAGGCCACAGAGATCACCACAGAGAACCTCCTCTGTGTGGACAGGCCAAGAGAGTTGGAGCTGTTCAGCCTGGAGAAGAGAAGGCCACAGAGAGGTGTCAGAGTGGCCTTCCAGTACCTGAATGGAGCTACAGGAGAGCTAGGGAAGCACTTTTTACATGGGCTTGTAGCAGTAGAATCATAGAATCACAGAATGGTTTAGGTTGGAAAGGACCTCAAGGATCATCCAGCTCCAACCCCGTGCCATAGGCAGGGACACCTCCCACTAGAGCAGGTTGCTCAAGGCCTCATCCAGCCTGGCCTTAAACACCTCCAGGGAGGAAGCATCCACAACCTCCCTGGGCAATCCATTCCAGTGTCTTACCACTCTCACTGTAAAGAACTTCCTAATAACATCCAGTCTAAATCTCCCCTCTTCCAGGTAGGATGAGAGGCAATGGATTGAAGCTGGAAGAAGGTTCATTTAGGATGGAGACTAGGAAGAAATTCTTGACAGTGAGGGTGGTGAGACACTGGAGCAGGTTACCCAGGGAAGCTGTGGAGATTCCCTAGCTGGAGGTGTTCAGAGCCTGGTTGGATGAGGCCTTGAGCAACCTGGTCTAGTGGGAGATGCCCTTGCTCCTGGCAGGGGGTTGGAACTAGATGATCTTTAAGATCCCTTCAAAAAAAACCTTCTTGTGATTCCATGACTAGCTTCCCAGCCTTCCTGCTCTGGTTATATTAGGGTTGCATCTATCTTCAGCCACGGCAGTCTTGAATTTTCCTTATCCTTGACATGTGAAGTGATTTTCTTCTTCTTTTTTTTTTATTTCACTGAAAAGGGGAAAAATAATCTAATGTTATTGTGCCACCTTCTACAACAGCAAAATAAGAGCCTGGACCAATGCTAGAGCTGTAAGCAACCAAGCAGTCTGCTGCTTATACGCTGGATGGAACATGATAAATTGCTGGACATGGTCAGTGTGAGAAGCAGACAAATTGCAGCGCCGTGGGAGCAGGCTGGGTTGCACAGATGGTCAAGGGAGTGGTACCTGATAGCCACTGCTCCTTGGGAACGTTGTCAGGTAGTTCTGTGCACTGTCACTGCTGATGGAGCAGAATCAAATTTGCTCCTCTCATTATATCCTAGGGGCTTCTGAAACCAGAAGAAGAAGGGTAGGAATGGGCTGGGGAGCTTTCCCTAGCTCTCAGGAAGGAAAGAGGGAACAAAGTGACAAAAAACTGCAGTGAGTCTAGTGGAGCCTACAAAGATGCTGAGAGTCATGGAGCATCTCTGTGGGGAGGAAAGGCTGAGAGTCCTGGGTCTGTTGAGCCTGGAGAAGTGTAGCTTGAGAGGGGGCTATGATCAATGCTTAACAGAAGAATGGGGCAAGGCTCTTGTCAGGGGTGCCCAGCAACATAACAAGGGGCAGTGGGCACAAACTGGAACTCAGGAGGTTTCATCTGAAGATGAGGAGAAAATTCTTTGCTGTGAGAAGCCCTGGAGCAGGCTGGCCAGATAGGTTGTGGAGTCTTCTCTGGAGAGATTCCAAACCCACATGTACATTGTGATCCTGGGCAAGCTGCTGTGGGTGACCCTGGTCTAGCAAGCGGTTGGACTGAGTGAGCTCTACAGGAACAGTGTGGCCAGTAGGACAAGGGAGGTCATTCTTGCCTTGTACTCAACACTGGCCAGGCCGCACCTTGAGTCCTGTGTCCAACATCTCAAGGGAGATGCTGAGATACTGAAATGTGTCGAGAGAATGGCAACAAAGCTGATGAGGCGCCTGGAACACAGTCCTATGAGGAGAGACTGAGAGAGATGGGGGTGTTTAGCCTGGAGAAGAGGAGGCTCAGGGGTGACCTCATTGCTGTCTACAACAACCTGAAGGGAGGCTGTAGCCAGGGGGTGGTTGGTCTCTTCTGCCAGGCAACCAGCAACAGAAGAAGGGAACACAGTCTCAAGCTGTGTTGTGGGAGGTCTAGGCTGGATGTTAGGAGGAAGTTGTTGGCAGAGAGAGTGATTGGCATTGGAATGGGCTGCCCAGGGAGGTGGTGGAGTCGCTGTCTCTGGAGGTGTTGAAGAAAAGCCTGGATGAGGCACTTTGTGCCATGGTCTAGTTGACTGGATAGGGCTGGGTGCTAGGTTGGACTGGATGACCTTGGAGGTCTCTTCCAACCTGGTTGATTCTATGATTCTATGAAAACCCAGACAGATGAATTTATCATCCATGCAAACATGAAACTGCCCCTTGTAAGTCAGACAGCACCAGCAGTTTTACACCGTCTGTTCCACAGAAGGGCATGCAAAAGTCTCCTGCTCAGCTGAGGTTGGACACATATCCACGGAGAATGTCCACTCACAGCTGTTTTGAAGGAACTCTTTACCAATGACCATTTGTCAGTACCATTAGCATAATATACCTCTTGCTGCATGACAGACCCAGCTGAAAAACAGCTTCAGCTTAACAAGGCAGAGGACTCACTCTTTTCACAGGGCTTGTCCTATCAGCTTATTTCTGATATCAAATCACCCTGTACTCTCCTCAAAGCAAAAAAGAAAATCATTACTGATTAATTATGTCAACTTTTGCAGGAAATAAGCAATTAGAACTTGCACACAGGGCAAAAAAAATCAATGATAGTGGTCAACTATCTCCAACAATTAATGTCTGGAAGACAGGAGCACTGACAAGCAGGACTAATCTGGAGCTGCCAAACCCGAAATGCTTAATGAAACGACGAGGCTGAGAGCACCTTATTGTAGGAGCCTGTAAAACAACAGCAGCTGCAACAAAAGATGTAAAGCCAGACAAGGTAAAGCAAATCATTAAACACTCATTGGAAATTAATGGTGGAGAACTTTCTGATGAGGAATTGTCCACCTCAGGATGAAAATAATACCATGTGCTGGTCACTCCTGAGCCAGCATCAGAGTACAGAAGGGAGAGGAGGCTTGAATGATGAAGTTGCTGTATTATAGAATGATAAAATGGTTTGGGTTGGGAAGGACATTTAAAGGTCATTCAATCCAATGCCCTGCAGCCAGCAGGGACATCTTCAACTAGAGCAGATTGTTCTGCCCTACGTCTGGAGCATTCATGGGAGTGTTGCAACCCAAGTGCAAGACCCAACTCTTGGCCTTGTTGAACCTCATACAACTGGCCTTGGTCCATCGATCCAACGTTCTTCTTGATCTCAGCAGACCTTCCCACACTCAGAACCTCACTTTACATGGCAGTTCTGAGAAGGGTGCTGGCTCCTAATGCCATGCCAAGGGCTTTCTCTGCAGCATCGTTTTGTGTTTAGTGTGTTCAGGTGGGGGTTGGTCCAGCAGAAGTGGTTTTATTGCAGTGTGAAGTTGAAAGTGTAGTTTAGTAATGCTGGATGGCAAGGCTCCGTCTGTTCCCTACTGTATAAAGGGCATGGCAGAGATCTAGTAGTGCCAAGGCAGAAGCAAAGAGACCAAAACTGGTAAGAGGCCTGGAACACAGCCCTGGGAGGAGAGACTGAGGGAGCTGGGGGTGTTTAATCTGGAGAAGGGGAGGCTTAGGGGTGACCTCACTGCTGTCTACAGCTACCTGAAGGGAGGCTGTAGCCAGGTGGGGGTTGGTCTCTTCTCCCAGGCAACCAGCAATAGAACAAAGGGACACAGTCTCAAGTTGTGCTGGAGGAGGTCTAGGCTGGATGTTAGGAGGAAGTTGTTGGCAGAGAGAGTGATTGGCATTGGAATGGGCTGCCCAGGGAGGTGGTGGAGTTGCTGTCCCTGAAGGTGTTCAAGAGAAGACTGGATGAGGCACTTAGTGCCATGGTCTAGTTGATTGGACAGGGCTGGGTGATAGGTTGGACTGGATGGTCTTGGAAGTCTCTTCCAGCCTGCCTGATTCTATGATTCTATGATTAAACAAAGAAACAGAGTAGTTTTACAAGCTTTCAGGATTTCAACACATACTGTTCAGTTTCCTTTTCTGCTAACACAATATAGCAGATTGTCAGAGCAAAAGCTATGACACCTCACTCTGTAACCTCACAGAGAATGACAAATCAAAAGTTCTCTCTTGTAGAGATTCTACCACAATAAAAACTGTACCAGGGAGGGCTGTGCTTTGAGTATCCACTAGCAAGAACTTCTGACAGGTGTCTGTTATGGAAAATACGAAAGAATCTGAAAGTTAAAGGATAAAACTATTTCCATCAGCTCACACAATTATTTTCTTTACTCTGTTTTTCTCTTTCAAGTGTAGTGACATCCTACACAGTACACACACACACACAAAAAGGTTAACATAATGATGTGGGACACAGAACAGATAACAGGTGCTGTTGAGAAACATCTACAGCAACTTGTAACCAACTAATGGGAAGAGGACCTAGGCTGTTTTTATCTTCATCAGCACCATCACCGATGTCTGACAGCACAGCCAGCTCCTCAAAAGTGCAGTGCAAGAGATGGCTCTGACATTTGAGTTATGACAAATGTTCTTTCTCATAAAGCCATGTCTGAAGTAGTTCACACTGATGTAGCATTGACTCCAAGGACAAAACTTCCAAATACCTGTTTGGAACTCTGCTAATGGTATGTGCTGGAGTTCTCAGCACACATCTCTTAGGAAAGAAAATCACTGAATAGAGAAATTGTAGGGTTTGGTAGGGACCTCTAGAGATTATCTAGTCCAATCCCCTTGCTACAGCAGGGTCACCCACAACAGCTTGCCACAATGTCCAGGTGGGTTTGGAATCTCTCCAGGCAAGACTCCACAACTCTGCACCAGGGCTTCAGCACCCTCACACCAAAGCAGTTTCTCCTTATCTTCATATAGAACCTTCTGGTTTCCAGTTTGTGCCCATTGCTCCTTTTCCTCTTCCTGGGCACCACTGGCATGGCATGATCCCATTCTTTTGCTGAGCATTGATCAGATCTCCTCTCAGACTGCTCTTCTCCAGACTCAGCAGCTGCAGGTCTCTCAGCTTTTCCTCCTCACAGAGATGCTCCAGGCCCCTCAACATCTCTGTAGTCTCTGCTGGGACCCTGTCTGGATATTCTTTTAACGGAGAAGCCCTGTTCCATCTGGATTAATGCATAGAACGGGCTGGTTGTTAAATCATCTTGAAGTAAGAAAATAATGATAGCATCAGAGAATACTGCCACATCTCCATTCTGGAAATGTCATCATTAGTAGCTAAATGAGCATTGAGGAGAAGAAAAGTTTATTCCCATCATTGCCAAAATGTTTAAATGAAAAATCTAGAAGCTCTTCTTTCCACCGTGTCTAAACTCAGGGTTTGATTCCCTCTCCTGCTCAACCAGCTGCTGAAAGTCTATTTTATGGGCACACTTTTGTGAGATTTAAAACCTTCATACTACCAATAACAATGACAATTTAATCTTGGGTTTACCTTTCTCATGTGTGCCATTTCTTTTGCACCAGGGATGGTATTTCCACTGGCCACAGGTGTGCTTCTCTTCTGTTTGTACATATTCACACACACATATTAACTCTTAAACATTTGTGCACATACTTCCATATATTCACCTCATTGCTGTCTACAACTACCTGAAGGGAGGCTGTAGCAAGGTGGGGTTGGTCTCTTCTGCCAGGCAACCAGCAACAGAAGAAGGGGACACAGTCTCAAGTTGTGCCAGGGGAGGTCTAGGCTGGATGTTAGGAGGAAGTTCTTGCCAGAGAGAGTGATTGGCATTGGAATGGGCTGCCCAGGGAGATAGTGGAGTCACCGTCCCTGGAGGTGTTGAAGAAAAGCCTGCATGAAGGCACTTAGTGCCATGGTCTAGTTGATTGGCTAGGGCTGAGTGCTAGGCTGGACTGGATGATCTTGGAGGTCTCTTCTAACCTGCTTGATTCTATGATCTATACAGATATTTACATTAAAATATAAATATATACAAAGACAAAATTACTTAGACTATTCTTCATCTGCCAAGAAATTATATACATTTCTGTGTATCTTTTCTCTCAGATTAATAATAGAATAGAATAGAATCAACCAGGTTGGAAGAGACCTCCAAGATCATCCAGTCCAACCTAGCACCCAGCCCTATCCAGTCATCTAGACCATGGCACTAAGTGCCTCATCCAGTCTTTTCCTGAACACCCCCAGGGATGGTGACTCCAACACCTCCCTGGGCAGCCCATTCCAATGGCAAATCACTCTCTCTGTATTGGATTGTTTCTATTCTTTGATTTATCACCAGTTATATGTTCAGATTTAGATCTGGCTGAGTTGAAGGGGAAGCCTTCCTATCTGATCTGCTCTAGGTGAACCTGCTCTGGCACGGAGCTTGGACTGAATGACCTTTCAAGGTCGTAAAATCATAGAACCAGGTTCTAATTCTAAAACTTACAAAAAGGAAGTGTGCTGCACTCAGTGTTTATTGGTATCAGAACACGATAAAGACTTTTAAAATGAATCTCAGATTATATTTATCTGTGCTTTACTTTAAACACCTGGCAGATGGAGTCTCCAAATTCATGATGAAAGTCATACCCTGTCTTAATTATTTAACAACACAACATTGGTTATTCTTTGACCTCACATGTTAAGGCAAAGCTGATTTTTACACCTGAATTTTAAAACATTTCCCTCCAGCAATATGATGGAGATCAAAAATTAGGTTCCAAAATTCCCAGTGATGCAAGGGCTAGGCAATGTCATTGGGAATGCTGGTAGCACCTCAAAACAACTGAGTTGAAAAGGAAAGCCTCTGAGCTGACAGCTCTGGCAGTTGCTAAAAAGGAACTGGGAGTGAGAAAAATTCTGCAAGGCAAAATGGAGGAAGCAATGTGGAGCTTCTCCTTAAATTATGCAGGTTATGTTTTCACCCTTCACTCACTATGTTTTCATCTCTGGGACTCAACACTAAAAATAAGTTTTGTTGGAAGGGACAAAACAGCTGAAACTCAAACAGGGAAGTGTTAGGGATAGCTGGATCTGGTGAAATAGGGATTCAGGGGATCCCTGTCTTTGTGTCCTGAGCAGTAGCTTGCCTATGTGTGATTACCCCTTTCATCTCCTTTTCCCTCTCTGCTCCATCATAATTCCTTCCCCAACTCACCATGATCTCTCTCTTTCCATACCATCAGTATTTCTTCTAAATCATAGAATCAACCAGGTTGAAAGAGACCTCCAAGACCATACAGTCCAACCTATCTCCCAGGCCCATCCAATCAACTACACCATGGCACAAAGTGCCTCAGGCAGGCTTTTCTTCAACACCTCCAGCAACAGCAACTCCATCACCTCCCTGGGCAGCCCATTCCAATGCCAATCACACTCTCTGACAACAACTTCCTCCTAACATCCAGCCTATACTTCCCTCGGCACAACTTGAGGCTGTGTCCCCTTGTTCTGTTGCTGGTTGCCTGGCAGAAGAGACCAACCCCCACCTGGCTACAACCTCCCTTCAGGTAGTTGCAGACAGCAATGAGGTCCGCCCTGAGCCTCCTCTTCTGCAGGCTGCACACCCCCAGCTCCCTCAGCCTCTCCTCACAGGGCTGTGCTCCAGGCCCCTCACCAGCTTCGTTGCCCTTCTCTGGACAGGTTCCAGCACCTCAACATCTCTCTTGAATCGAGGAGCTCAGAACTGGACACAGTACTCAAGGTGTGGCCTGACCACAGAGGAAAAAATAACCTCCCTGGGGCTGTTCAGTCTGAAGAAGGCTCCAGGGAGACCTTAGAGCAGTCTTCCAGTACATGAAAGGGGCTGCAGGAGTGCAGTAGGGGAGGGTTTTTTTACAAGGGCCTGTAGTGATAGGATGAGGGGAATGTATTGAAGCTTGAGGGAGGGAGATTTAGACTGGAGATTAGGAAGAAATTATTAACAGTGAGGGTGGTGAAACACTGGAACAGGTTGCCCAGGGAGGTCATGAATGCCCCTTCTCTGGAGATCAAGGCCAAGTTTGAGGAAGCCTTGAATAACCTTGGTCTAGTGGAAGATGTCCCTGCCCATGGTGGCTCTGTCTGTGTGTGTGTAATTAGATGATTTTTAAGGTCTCTTCCAACCCAAACCATTCTATAAACCTATGATGAAGACTCTGTTGAAAGGCAAACATAATAATGAATGTGCTATGCTAATGAATTATTGCTTGTAAGAGACTGTTCGATCTTGACATTAATGGTATCAAATGAGCTGTGGAATGTATGGGAATTAAATTAGAGTATAAAGACACTTCAGTATTTAGAGCTACAGGAGGCACTAAACTACAAAGGAAGAGGCAAGAACAGGGGTTTAGGCAGAAAAAGAGGACAGCAAATGCAGAGAGAGAGATGAGTCACATTCCTGCACGGGTCAGATTATTTGGTTGGTTAGGTAGCAGACCATCCATTTTAAAAACATATTTGTTTCTATTTTAGTGAGGGATGTGTTAGGTTGAAGTTTTCTCCTCGGTCAGTGTCAGGGCAAATGTGTTCTAGAGGCCTCCTGTAAAGCCTGTGTGTGCATTTGATATCTACTGGCTGACAAATTTGTGTGTAGGTGTAATGTTCTGAGTGGTGGTGGTCAGGGATTGTTCACAGCAGCCTCAGCTTGGGATTTTCTTCCCGGGTCGGAGGTGTGAAAGCAATGCTGGCAGCAGAAACCATTAAGGTTTCATGGTCCTTAAAGCAGAGGGTTGCACCCTGAGAGTGTTTTGATTATGTGGGTGCTGCTTTGTGACTTCAGTGAGCTGGGGGTGCTTGTGTGGCCATCCCCACCAGGCCACATGGACCTTTTCTGGAACTGGGCTGTGCACATGTTTTAGAACTCAGGATTTCCACGGAAGCATATCCAGACCCAAATGCTTGGAAAGAAATGCTGCATTCTACCCACTATAATCAGTATGACTATTGAATTACTGAATGCACTCACTTGGGATGAAATGTGTTGTTAAATCCAATTAGAGAGACAAAGTCAAACTACTGGAGCACTTCATACCATCAGAGTCATGAACTCCATGTTCACAACCACTGCAGGTGGCCATTGGTTGTAATTTCTACCCTGTCACTATCACAGACTCTTTCCTCCAGTGTAAGCAACAACAGTTTAAAGGTGTATCATTTTCTAAAGCCCAGCCTTGAAGACACTTTCAGATTTGCTTTTAATTTTATTACTTGTAAGCAATTTAACTATGAAAACCTCTTTTGAATGCACAACTCAAGACAAGCCCTGCTACCAAAAAAGGTAACAAATATTAAATGTAGAGTTGGTAAAATTCCAGTGAATCAAACTGGGGCAGATCTTAATCTGTGATAGAATCACAGAATCAAGCAGGTTGGAAGAGATCTCCAAGATCATCCAGTCCAACCTAGCACCCAGGCCTATCCAATCAACTTCACCATGGCACGAAGTGCCTCAGCCAGGCTTTTCTTCAACACCTCCAGGGATGGTGACTCCACCACCTCCCTGGGCAGCCCATTCCAATGCCAATCACTCTCTCTGCCAACAACTTCCTCCTAACATCCAGCCTAGACCTCCCCCTGCACAACTTGAGACTGTGGCCCCTTGTCCTGTTGCTGGTTGCCTGGCAGAAGAGACCAACCCCCACCTGGCTACAGCCTCCCTTCAGGTAGTTGTAGACAGCAATGAGGTCACCCCTGAGCCTCCTCTTCTGCAGGCTGCACACCCCCAGCTCCCTCAGCCTCTCCTCACAGGGCTGTGTTCCAGGCCCCTCACCAGCTTCGTTGCCCTTCTCTGGACACGTGCCAGTATCTTGACATGTCTCTTGACAGTACCCATAAGGAATGACAATAACTACAGATTGCAAGGTGCAGGGATTCTCTGCATGAATTTTAGCTGGATCACAGCATTGTGAGCACTGTGTCCTATTTTGGGGCCCTCACAAAAGAGACAAGCTCCCAAGATCCCATTTTGTTAAAATTACTTTTTCTAGTCCTTTGGTGGTAGCTCTTTAAGCAGCCTAAATTACATGTTCACACCATGTTTATCCACTTAAGAGACTGTACACAAGATCTGTTATTGAGTTCAGAAGTCATTTGAAGGCTTAATGAAACAATGATTTCCTAATCATATCAATCTTAAGCTTTAAATTACAGTTGTGGGTTTGCTTGATTTTGTGCTATTTTTGGTTATTTGGAGGTTTTTTTTTTGGTTGTTTTTTTTTTTCCTTCTAGAGCTTTATATTAGAAATGGAATTCTCACATTAATTTGATGTCACCAGAGGTAGTACTGAGCACCAGCACCTGAAAAAGTTGGAGTGTTTTGGGCTCACAGAGAACAAGGCTGAGAGGTGACCTCATTGCTGTCTGCAACTACCTGAAGGGAGGCTGTAACCAGGTGGGGGTTGGTCTCTTCTGCCAGACAACCAACAACAGAACAAGGGGACACAGTCTCAAGTTGGGCAGGGGGAGGTCTTGGCTGAATGTTAGGAGAAGTTCTTGCCAGAGAGAGTGATTGGCATTGGGATGGGCTGCCCAGGGAGGTGGTGGAGTCACCGTCCCTGGAGGTGTTCAAGAGGAGACTGGATGAGGCACTTGGTGACATAGTCTACTTGACTGGCTAGGGTTGGGTGCGAGGTTGGACTGGATGATCTTGGAGGTCTCTTCTAACCTGCTTGATTCTATGATTCTATAACATCACTATCTTTAGCTGCTGACACTGGATACATTTAAAGATTTGCTCTATTTAAGAGTAGACACAAAGAAGAGTTTCGACAGTAATAAAAGAGATTGTCTAGAATGAGAATGTAGAGGAACTATCCCCTGTTTGAACCCTTTCCTAGGTCTAAAGATAGAAGTCAAGGACATGGCCAAACTCTGATGTTCACAGCTTCATTTTATTTTACATACACAAAAATGTAACATTGAATTCAATGTATTAAAAAACCTCATACACTAAAAGGGGGTTTTAAAGACTAAAGAATCTGAAATCTCAGTACAGCAGTGCACTGCTTGCTGGCTTTTTTAAGCCAGAGTAATTCTCTTCCCTCAAACTCTTTCCTATAGCCAGATAATTACATTTTCAAATGCTTTACTGGAATATGTATCAGTAATGGAAGAAAAACTGTGAACAATAAATACTTTACAAATCTTCATTATATGCATGAAGTCTTCTTTACAATATCTCTCCTCCCTGCCTTTTCCAGGAAGACATTGTGGAATGATCTGGACCAGGGGATTAAGTCCAGCATCAGTAAGTTTGCAGATGACACCAAGCTAGGAGCAGGTGTGGAGCTGTTGGAGAGTAGGAGAGTCCTGCAGAGGAACCTAGACAGGCTGGATGAGTAGGCAGAGTCCACCGGGATGAGATTGAACAAGGTCAAGTGCAGGCTTCTACACTTTGGCCACAACAACCCCAAGCAGTGCTACAGCCTGGGGACAGAGTGGCTGAGAGTAGCCAGGAAGAAAGGGACCTGGGGGTAGATAGTAGCTGAAGATGAGCCAGCAGTGTGCCCAGGTGGCCAGAAGAGCCAATGGCATCCTGGCCTGGATCAGGAACAGTGTGGCCAGTAGGACAAGGGAGGTTATTCTCCCCTGTACTCAGCACTGGTCAGGTCACACTTTGAGTACTGTGTCCAGTTCTGGGCTCCTCAATTCAAGAGAGATGTTGAGGTACTGGAATGTGTCCAGAGAAGGGCAACGAAGCTGGTGAGGGGCCTGGAACACAGCCCTGTGAGGAGAGGCTGAGGGAGCTGGGGGTGTGCAGCCTGGAGGAGGCTCAGGGGTGACCTCATTGCTGTCTACAACTACCTGAAGGGTGTTTGGCCTGGAGAAGAGGAACCTTATTGAATTCAGAAGACTGTACACCAAAATAACCACAGGGAATATATTTTCCCAATTTCACAACCACATATTCAAGGCCAGGCTTTTTGGAGCCTTGAGCAACCTGCCTCATTGCAGGAGAGTTAGAACAGGATGATCTTAAACCTTCACTTCCAGTCCAAACAAGAAGGACATGGAACTGCTGGAGCGAGTCCAGAGGAAAACCACAAAGATGCTCAGAGGGCTGCAGCAGCTCTGCTATGAGGACAGGCTGAGAGAGTTGAGGCTCTGCAGCCTGGAGAAGAGAAGGCTTCGAGGAGACCTTAGAGTGGCTTTCCAGGATCTGAAGGGAGCCTACAGGAAGGCTGGGGAGGGACTATTGACAAGGTCTGGTAATGTCAGGACGAGGGGGAATGGGTTTAAACTGGCAGAGGGGAGATTTAGACTGGATGTTAGGAGGAAGTTCTTTGCAGTGAGGGTGGTGAGACACTGGCACAGGTTGCCCAGGGAGGTTGTGGCTGCTTCCTCCCTGGAGGCGTTTAAGGCCAGGCTGAATGAGGCCTTGAGCAGCCTGCTCTAGTGGGAGGTGTCCCTGCCTATGGCAGGGGGCTGGAGCTGGATGATCCTTGAGGTCCCTTCCAACCTAAACCATTCTATGATTCTATAATTCTATGCTATGAATTCTGTGCCTCTCCATTCTTTAGTGCAGGCCTCTTCAAACTACGGCCTGCGGGCCGGATACGCCCCCCGCCCGGGTCCTCACTCCGCGCCGCCGGTGTTTGCAGAACCCTTTCGTCCGCCCCCCCCTCCCTCCGCCGGCGGTTGGGCGGGAAACCGAACAGCCGCTTCCTGCCACTGAATCCGCTCGCCGGACGCTCCAGCACCCGCCGGCACTGGGCTGGAAGCAAACTATAGTTCGGCCCCCGACACTGCTGGGCTGGAAGCAAACTATAGTCCGCCCTCCGACAGCGTCTGAGGGACAGTGACCGACTCCCTGTTTAAAACGTTTGAGGACTCCTGCTTTAGTAGCTGCAGGACTTCATTCCTCCTTTTGTTCCTTCCTGTGTATTGCACACGAGGATCCCCATTACACTACTCAAGTGAAATATAAATGAATCTGCTTACTAACATGTTTATGCAAAGCAACTTGGATCTTCTAAAAGGAGAAGGAGTCTTTTAAATGCATTACATAGGCGAGTTTTTGTTAGCCTGAAAGAAAAAAACTGAGGCACCGAAAGCTGGCTCCACTGAAATCAGTGAGAGAAGCTACAGCAGCAGGGTGCACTTGTGCCTAATTCAATGAGCACGGGTTGGAAAGCGCTGGGGTTCTTTTGCTCCTTTAAATTAGACCAGTAATTGGCTTCAGTTAGCAAAGCTATCTCCTCCACCACCATTTATCTACTCTCACAAACTGCTAATTTCTTGTCTTCTTCCTGAATTTTGAATTTGGCTTTAGGGTGATAAGAAAAGATGCAATTTCACCTGACGGGTTTTACAAGAAAGAAATCACAGCATGGGGAAATAAGAATCCTAGAGGTTTAAGAGGGACAGCTCAAATTAAAGGGTTGTGTAGTTGAATGGTGTGGTTCACCTTGTTCTCAAGCTCAACACAAAATCTTTGACTGTAGGCAAGTTTCTTGGCAACTCTGTGGTAGTATTAAAGACACATCCACACAATACTGCTAATGCTTCTTTAAGTAGGCCACTGCAAAGCGTCATCTGGGGAAGCTGTGGGTGCACCCTCCCTGGAACTGCTCAAGACTTGTATTCAACACTGGTCAGGCCACAGCTTGAGTCCTGTGTCCAGTTCTGGGCTCCTCAATTCAAGATGTTGAGATACTGGAATGTGTGCAGAGA
Source organism: Tricholaema leucomelas (assembly GCA_013400475.1). Taxonomy (NCBI): domain Eukaryota; kingdom Metazoa; phylum Chordata; class Aves; order Piciformes; family Lybiidae; genus Tricholaema lacrymosa; species Tricholaema leucomelas. The sequence continues at coordinate 14,272 of WAAF01015523.1, forward strand.
AGGGCAACAAAGCTGGTGAGGGGCCTGGAGAACAGCCCTGTGAGGAGAGGCTGAGGGAGCTGGGGGTGTGCAGCCTGCAGAAGAGGAGGCTCTGGGGTGACCTCATTGCTGTCTACCGTCTACAAGTACCTGAAGAGAGGCTGTAGCCAGATGGCGGTTAGTCTCTTCTGCGAGGCAACCAGCAACAGGACAAGGGGACACAGTCTCAAGTTGTGCTGGGGGAGGTCTAGGCTGGATGTTAGGAGGAAGTTGTTGGCAGAGAGAGTGATTGGCATTGGAATGGGCTGCCCAGGGAGGTGGTGGAGCCACCACCTCTGGAGGTGTTGAAGCAAAGCCTGGCTGAGGCACCTAGTGCCATGGTCTGGTTGATTGGCTAGGGCTGAGTGCTAGGTTGGCCTGGATGATGTTGGAGGTCTCTTCCAACCTGGTTGATTCTATGAAGATCAGGTTTGAGGAGGCCTTGAGCAAACTGGTCTAGTGGAAGGTGTCCTCACCTATGGCAGGGAGGTTGGAATTAGATTATCTTTAAGGTTCCTTCCAACCCACACTATTCTACAAGACTGTGAAATCTGTTCATTGCCCACTTGAAACTTCTTCTTGCTTTCTCTTCTTTCAACCTCCACACAAATTAGATGCCAATAAAGTACATTCTGACATCTTTGTAATTAGCATCCATGATTTTTTAAAGGCCTCAGTGACTTGGAAATGCTTTTGCAATAGAAGTCTGATCAAACTCCAACTGCGTTTCCTCATAAATTAATGTCCTGGCTATCCTGCAGAGGTTTTAATTAGAAGTTATTAGTATGAATCCTATAAATCACAGTATCACAGTATCACAGTATCACCAAGGTTGGAAGAGACCTCACAGATCATCAAGTCCAACCCTTTACCACAGAGCTCAAGGCTAGACCATGGCACCAAGTGCCACGTCCAACCTTGCCTTGAACAGCTCCAGGGACGGCGACTCCACCACCTCCCTGGGCAGCCCATTCCAGTGTCCAATGACTCTCTCAGTGAAGAACTTTCTCCTCACCTCGAGCCTAAACTTCCCCCGACGCAGCCTGAGGCTGTGTCCTCTCGTTCTGGCGCTGGCCACCTGAGAGAAGAGAGCAGCCTCCCCCTGGCCACAACCACCCCTCAGGTAGCTGTAGACAGCCATAAGGTCTGCCCTGAGCCTCCTCTTCTCCAGGCTAAACAATCCCAGCTCCCTCAGCCTTTCCTCGTAGGGCTGTGCTCGAGGCCTCTCACCAGCCTCATCGCCCTTCTCTGGACACGCTCAAGCATCTCAATGTCCCTTCTAAACTGTCTTCACAGAGAAAGTGATTTGCCATTGGAATGGGCTGCCCAGGGAGGTGGTGGAGTTGCCATCCCTGGAGATATTGAAGAAAAGCCTGGCTGAGGCCCTTAGTGCCATGGTCTAGTTGATTGGCTAGGGCTGGGTGCTAGGTTGGCCTGGATGAGCCTGGGGGTCTCTTTCAACCTGCTTGATTCTATGATTCCATGTCTTCAGATTGGCTGATCCAGCCCATAAATAAACCAGTCAGGGATGGACTTAAAAAGTGGACCTTGAACTTCCTGAAAGCTGGGAATTTAAAATTTTATCTGAAGATGGTGATATGGAAAACGATCACTGCTCAGCCCGTGGGTGACACCATTTCTTTATGGACATTTTCATATCAGACTGGTTTCATAAACTTGAAGAATTTTCAAAGTAAAAGCCAAACTAATGTAATTTTTCTCACTCAGAGGCACATATCTGTCTTGCTCTTCCCTTCCATTTTGAAGGATCAGGTTCCCAGGAAGTTACCATCCTTGCATCAACGCAGGATTGTAGAATTCTGTCAGTTGGAAAAGCCCTCTGAGATTGTCAAGTCCAACTATCAACCTAAGGCCACCATGGCCATTAAACCATCTCCTGAAGCATGTCCACACAGTTCTTGGACACCTCTGGTCCCTTCCTGCTTCCTGCTCAGCTCTCTGAAGCAGTGAAATACACCAGGTAGAACAAATGATGTGATTAACTGTCCTGGCTGCTTCTTTATAAGAGGTGGAGTTAATTGCATCCAAAGATCAATAAAGAATTTAAAGGACCTCCAAGGCTGCAATGAATTTAATAAATTAGAAGTTGGTGGCTTGTAGGTAATTCTAACAACTTGCTTCCTTCTGATCATCTTTTCAGCCTTGTCGACATCTTTCTGTTGGCTTACTTCAACATAAGAATTGCAAAGTCATTTCAGAAATGAGAAGACCTGAGGAAGGTGAAAAATCAGGGGGAAATAGCAACAATTGAAAAAAAAATAGGAAAGCTCAAACGTAAACAGGGTCTTTTTCATGAAATAAAGGAAATGCTAGCAAGTGGCTGACCATGCATCCTCAACCTATTCATTTTATAGAGTCATTATCTGATTAATTTAGCTTTGGAAACAGCAACTTTTTTTTTTTTTTGCTTTGGTAGACATTTGAAAGCATAACTATGGCCTCACCAGAATCAGTCAATGTTAACAATTGTGGATAATTTCCTTATTAATGCTGTTAATTCCTTAAATTTAGTGCCTTTATGGTGAGGTAATTCTTTTTATCTTGCCCTTTATTAACCTATTACATTAATCAGCATCTACACTGCTGTTAGAAATTTCTACCTTTCTGGCCTCCAAGGTAATGAGATAACCTCCAGTCTGGTCCCGTTAGTACTTGGCCTTTTAAGAGGAATTTGTGCTCAATTCCAGAATGCAAAGAAATTATTTACTCTAAATACTCTTATTTGAAATAGTGACTCTCTATCTTCAGTCTTCCAGGAGTTCAGCAGTAGGGCTTTGCTCTTGGAAGTTGGTGTCCGTAGAAAGGAGCAGCCACTTCTCCACGCAGTGAAGAACACCTCAGTATTTTTTACTGTGATAGGCAAAGCAAGGAAGTTTAGTGTGAGACATTAATGCAATTATTCCTCTCTCTGGGCATATAGAAAACTCCTGTTCAGCTCCAGATTTCTTTGGTATGCTTGATAGTGTGTGTGTGCTAGTTTGAGACTAGCTGGGATATTTTGGTGAGAAGAATTAGATTATAGGCTGTGAAAAAGAAACAATGGTGATGGCTACTGCACTCATAGGCTTGCTGAGATGGGTAAGAACAACACAAACACAGATAACAGAGTTGCTCTCTGTCTCTGGGGGGCTCTGCATGAACTTCTCTCTCTAACCTAACTTGCTGCCTGACTAATCCATCTGCTTCCTAACCCCCCTGGCTGACCCTCCAAACTCACCTTGAACATAAGACAAAGTATGGGGTAAGGTAGAGAGCTGAGAGGAAAGTGGAAGTGTGGTTGGGAGCCCCTCCTGGGGACTCTGGTTTCTGGGAGGGCTGTTGTGTTTCTGTATTACTTTTCAACTTGTCTGTTTCTGTCTGTAGCTGTATAAATTGTAAATATCTGCTTGTATGTTGTGCTAAGCTGTAAATACAAAGCTTCATTCATTCAATTTCCAGCGGCTGAGTCTAGTCTGGGTGATTTTACTTAAGGGGGGGGGGGGCAGGTATCACCCAAACCATCACAGTGTGCAAGAGCAGCCCACAGTGGAATAAGGAAGATAATGGATTTCTTTATTCACATTTAATATATACTGTGCATTTAGGCAAACAATCTATACCAGAATTGTGGTTTAGACATAATCTGAGCCAGAATTAATGTGCACTGTGGGATTTAACTATTCAGAAGTAATACAGCTGTGTTCTTTTAACTTTTGTTTATGCAGTAATCATTCTCTTACAGAATCCTAGAATGGTTTGGGTTGGAAGGGACCTTCAAAGGTCATCTAGTGCAAGCCCCTGCAGTCAGCAGGAACATCCTCCACACGTGTCCATGTCAACATGCTGGTCTTGGGAAAGATTTGGGATGCTGAACACTTGCTGTGGTCTCATCTCCCATTCTTCTGAAGGCAAGAGGTCCCTCTATCTTCAGGACCAGAGAACGGGATAGAACTGTAAATATTCTTGTAATTATAAAGCCACTGATAACCATTCTTAGGTTAAACCAAAAGACTTCATAGATACTAAGAAAACTTAGCCTTAGAATGTGCTTAGTCTCGTGGATGTCATACTGGGGATCAAGCTGAGGGCTCACCAGGGCAAATCTCTCTTCAATGGCCGGCATCAAAGAAGGTCTGTTGAGTCATCAGTCCTCTTCCCTGTGTTCCTGAATCCAGTTCCAGAACCCAGCTCTTCAATCCATGTCCCATCTGCTGCTGAGTTCAGTCCAGGACTTACTCAGTGCTTTTCCCCAGCCTCAGTGGAGCCATTGGTGCCATCATTGCCATGAGGGTTCAGTTTGGTTCCTAGTTTGTGTCTCTTTGTCTCTGTTCGGTGGAATTGTTGTTCTTTCCACTCCAGCTGGTTTAGTTTCTTTTCCTGCCCATTAGTATCTCTCCCTTCTTCCTTTTCAGAAGGCAGAGGACTTCATGGAGAGCTTCTGGCACTTATCTGACAGCTGATCCAGGCCTGAGCCTTGACACTGACCTGTGATTTCCAGTGCAGCATCCTGCAGATATTCCAGTTTTGTCTCTGGAAATTAACTGCTTTCTTCTATCCATCCCCAGCCCTGATACTGCTACCACTGTGAACCCAGCCCTCACCACTGCCCTCTGACACCTGATGTTACTCCCTAAACCCTTCTCTGAAGAAGCCTGAGTCCTACACCGCCTCTCTTCACTAACCCTGAGGTTAGCCAGCAGCTAACTTTATAGCTGTTTCCCAGTTTGGTTTTGAGTATCCCTAGTGAGCCTGAGTCTCTTCTTCCAGAGAGGTTTAGAAAGACTGCCCTGAAGAAAGCTGAGCAGCTTGGTGTGGTCTTTCTAGTGCACTGCCAGCTGATGAAAGTTTAATATAAGCTACAGAAACAGTCCTCAGAGGGACAGCCAGAACAGCAGCACAAACACTCCTGCCTCTGGGTCATGTTCTGCTCGTTGCAGTTTTCTCATGGATCACATTAATCTTTCACTACCTGCTGGCAGAGCTGCAGACATCAAGACTGCCCTCCTGAAAATCTTAATGACCGAGTTTATGCACTCAGGAGGAGGATGTTGATTTTCATTACCTCAGATGGATGAGAAAATTTATCTCCCCAACCAGACAATGCTCTTGTGCATTCTAAAATATAGGACCATACTATGATATGATCCCTCCTTCCCTTGGCTCTCCTGGCAGCACTGTCCTGTATCACACAATATTTGAAGATATTCCATCTCTCCACCACTACTTGAAAGGTGGTTGTAGTGAAGTGAGGGTTAGTCTCTTCTCCCAAGTAACAAGCAAGAAAGATGAGAGCAAATGGGCTTAGATTGCACTACAGGAGGTTTAGGGTGGATATTAGGAAACTTTCCTTCATTGAAAGAGTAGTTAAGCCCTGGAACAGACTGCCTAGGAAAGTGGTAGAGTCACCATCCCTGAAAGTGTTCAAAACCCAGGTAGACATGACACTGGAGATATGGTTTAGTGGTGGGCTTGGAAGGGCTGGGTTAACAGTTGGACTCAATGATCTTGGCAATCATTTCCAACCTTTAGGATTCTATGATTCCCACAACTCTATTTCCTGTCTGCTCACTTAAGATGTACTTTACCTTGAATGCAAACAAACAAACTCCAGTTTGGAAAAGAAGATTTACAACAGACAAAGCAGCTGGGCTAAAAGTAGATAGGGATTACTTCCCCACAGGACTGAAGTAGTTCCTTCAAAAGATTCCTCAACCCCTAAAGTACTGGCGGTAAAAATCCTGAGATGTTTTTTCTGTTGCTGTCTGAAAAGAATAAAGAATAATCTCTTAGCTCAGCTTTTGGACTTTCTTGTTCTTTTCACTAGTCAAGTTTCATTTTCACATACTTTCAGCCAGCAGCTGGTTCAAGAAGCAGAGTTCTCATCTGGGAGAAGCTTTGTGGATTCACAACTCATACGGTTTTCTCCAGGCTTAAAAATCCCTGTGGCAGAGTTTCCTTACTTGGAAGATAAGAGACTTGAGAGTTTCTACTGCTTGTCTAAAACAGACCAGGAAAGAAGTCAGCAAAGAAGCTTTGCTGAAACACTATAGCCTTGAAAACCATTAAAGCTCAAGCAGAGCAGACACAATTGTCTAGAGTACAGATATCCCTGTAAATGAACAAGCTTTGCAATGGCTGGGCACAGCTCAAGGTTCTTTCCTTCTTTCAAGGAGATGCAGCTGGAAGAACATAGACATTTTTGTGCTCTCAGAGGAGCAGCCCAGTAGAAAGCCTTCCTCAGAACCTGTGCTCATCCTGCAGTGGATGGCTTCAAGAGGTCACTCAGTACGAGTGTGTCTGCAGCCAAAGCCAGTACAACCTATAGATATATGCTACCTTCCAGAAACAAACAAACCCACTACGAAGCACTTTGTACAGTAAATTTCTGTTTTCCTTAACAAGGAGCCTGATTTGAGCAAGAGCAGAACCAGTTCTTATGGGAATCTAACATAAGAGAGAATATTAATGAGCAGTGTATAAGCATTTTGACCTTCATTCCCGCAGCTTCAGGATGCCTCCCATGGGAGGGAGGAAAAGATAGTAGGACATCTGGCCCAGGGGAAAAACAAGACATGATGTATGTTAAAGACTGGGCTGTACTCCCCTGAATTATGCTAATGTGTTGTTTGTATGATGGGATAAAAGGAGTCACCATGAGGGTGAGGAGGCCTTTTTGGTCTTATGCTTTTGGTCCTCTGTCCTGCACGGGTGTTACACTTACACTGGACTGGAATAAAGAACACCTGCTTCAATCCAAAGTGTGTTGTTGCATCTGTCAGATTCCTGGCAGATATACGTGGTGGAGATTGGAGGTAATGAGAGAAGGAGGCAGCGACGTCAGCAGCAACAAGTTCTGTTCAGGGCTGTCACTTCCCAGCTGAGCCTCTGCTCAGTGAGGCACTTTCTGAAGTTCAGGGCAGATTTGCACAGCCAGGGGCTGCTTCTAGCAGGGAGAAGCTGATGGGCAGAGTTTCTGCCAAGGGCTGGGCAGCAGAAAAGCTCTGCCTTAGACTTGCTCCTCTGCACACCAAAGGCACTGCCTTTGCCTATGCGCCACCTTGTGGGGCAGAAAGGCAGAGGTGGCACCTGTGGACAGGTGACCCTCAACAAAGGATTACATCCCATGGATGGCATCTTCAGGCTCGAGCTGAAGAATCACCAGGGTCCAGGTTTATCTTCACTGTCTGGAGTCCCAAGAGGACTCTCTCCCTTCTGCCTTTGATCCTGATCCCTGTGTTCCTGAATCCAGCTCCTCAATCCATGCCCCATCTACTGCTGAGTCTAGTGCCTGCCCCCACCATCAGTGGTGTCAGTGGTACCATCGTTACCTTGAGGGGTTAGTTTGGCTCTTAGTTTGTATCTCTTTGTCTCTGTTCCGTGGGATTGTTTTTTCCATTCCAGCTGGTTTAGTTTCTTTCCCTGCCCATCAGTCTTTTTCCCAACTTTCCTTTTGGAAGGCAGAGGACTTCATGAAGAGCTTCTAGCACTCTGGTGGCTGACCCATCCCTGACTCTTGACAGAACCCTGCAGTGGGATTGTCCTCAGTACAGCAGCATTGGAAATGAGCTGTGATGACCAATATCAAAGCTGTTGTTTTTCTCTTTCATAATTAGCATTCTTTGTCCCCACCTCCCAGTGCCCCATTACTACACAAGCTGCAGTAAGGCCAGAGTGGTGAGGGAAGAGGCAGCCCTTCCTCAGCTGTCCTGGCTTTGTCCCCTTGATGTTTGCTAGAGCTGCCTGCCATGCTGTGCTGAAACACCCTACAGGCACATTTAGCAATATTCTGCTCCACCATCTGGAGAAGACTTTCACCGACTCCAGACTGACATGCTTGAGTGCCCCATCTGCTGTGATGTCTCCAAAGCATAAATGGGTCAGAGACTGCCAGTTTATGGCAGCTTTAGAAGAGAAAGAAAACCCAGTAATGCTTACTAAAAAAAGCCCACATTAAATGCCTGAAAGGTTTTGGCAGAGTTGAGCGGGCTTGAAGTAATCATCTGCACATGGCACCTCTATTCAGGAGGTCTCCATGAGGTTCTAGGTTCCCTCTTCCAACAGACAAGCTGTACAGCCCTGTAAAACTGACAGGGATCAAACATTGATTTCACACACACATCTAACATAATGTGTGTATCTTATAGAAGGAGGCATCACTCTTGGCTTCAGGAACACCACCAGTAACTGGCCTGCATTTTCACAAAGCAAGAAGACCAAAACCAGGGAGTAGCATCCTGCATCCTATTCCTTGAATAAAACATGGGAATTTGTTAAAATTAATCATAAAATAAGAATTAAAAGAGTAGTAGGTGAATTATTTACAGCTTTCATATTATCATGGAATGCTGTAGACTGGAATGCACCTTTAAAAGTCAAGCAGTGCAATGTCTCAGTAGTCAGCAGAGACATCTGCACTTAGGCCAGGTTGCTCAGATCCCCAAGCATCCTGAATGATGGCCTGGAATGATTCCAGGATGGGGCATCTACCTGGCAAAGTGGGACAGTGTTTCAACCCCTGTGTTGTTCACTTACACTGCTTATTATGGCCTGTGTCAGGAACAGTGTGGCCAGTAGGACAAGGGAGGTTATTCTTCCCTTGTATTCAACACTGGTCAGGCCACACCTTGAATCCTGTGTCCAGCTCTGGGCTCCTCAATTCAAGAGATATGTTGAGATACCAGAACATGCCTAGAGAAGGGCAATGAAGCTGGTGAGGGGCCTGGAACACAGCCCTGTGAGGAGAGGCTTAGGGAGCTGTGGGTGTTTAGTATGGAGAAGAGGTTTAGGGCAGACTTCATTGCTGTCTACAACTACCTGAAGGGATGCTGTAGCCCCTGTAGTAGGGGTTTGGTCTCTTCTCCCATACAACCAGCAACAGAACAAGGAGACACAATCTCAAGTTGTGCCAGGGGAGGTCTAGGCTGGATGTTAGGAGGAAGTTCTTCACAGAGAGAGTGATTGGCATTGGAATGGTCTGCCCAGGGAGGTGGTGGAGTCCCCATCCCTGGAGGTGTTGAAGAAAAGCCTGGCTGATGCACTTAGTGCCATGGTCTAGTTGACTGGATCGGGCTGGGTGCTAGGTTGGACTGGATGATCTTGGAGGTCCCTTCCAACCTGCTTGATTCTATAATTCTATCCACATCCCTACTGAGTAAACATTATTCTGATTTTGTCATAGTCTTCTCCTGCCTTGGTCTTACTTTTAGGAAAAGGTTTGGGCTACCTCATGCAGCTCTTGTGTTCTATCCTAAAAAATACTTTACCTTCCCCTCCCCTCCCCCTTTTTTTTTTTTTCTTCTTGTATTCCCATGTTGAAATGATTCTGCACTATTAGTAGCATTCTTGGTACAACCTAGCTAGATATTCATGGAAAACAATCTTAGAAGGAGCCATCTGGGCCTATTGATAATTTTGACTTCAATTAAGTTCGCTATGGAAAAGATTAAACAGTGAAAGTGAATTTACTCAAAGTATGAGCATGTCAGCATGGATTACAGGGCTATGCTAATTGCTGACTTAAAAAAAAATACAGGCAGCTAAGAGGTTCATGTTTACAGGAACATTGTTCTGGAATCAGAATGTTAGGAGTTGGAAGGGTCCTCCAGACATCCTCCAGTCCAACCCCCCTGCCAGAGGAGGATCACCTAGAGCAGGTCATGCAGGAATGTGTTCAGGTGGATCTTGAAAGTCTCCAGAGAAGGAGACCCCATAACCTCTCCAGAGTTGTCACTGTAAAGACTCATGTTGAGTTGGAATTTCCTGTGTTCTAGATTGTACCTGTTGTTCCTTGTCCTATCACAGGACACCACCAAAAAGAGCCTGAGACCTTCATCTTGGCACTCACCCTTCAGATATTCATAGACTTTGATAAGATGCCCTCTTAGCCTTCTCTCCAAACTAAACTGTCCCAGGTCACTCACTCTTTCTTCGTATGCAAGATGTTCAAGCCCATCACAGCTAGTTAGTTTGTATTCATAGCTTTAAAATTCCCCCACTTTAGCAAGGCTTCTTGCACAGATTCATCTCCTCATCCTTCAAAGGATTTCTGTGATTGTTCCAGTTAGCAGACTTCAGCACAGGGGTCATCTCACAAACATTAAGCAACAGGCTTGGGTCATCCTCTGTGTGAAACCCAATTTAGCATCTTAATGTGTATCAAGATGAGGAAAGAAATAATTGAAATGTTAGAGCTGATAAAAGAGATGTTAATTGTGACTCTTGTAGATACACTACTGGACTAATTGGCCTGCTGTCTAGCCTGCAGCTACCATCTCATCTATTTCAGCTATCTTCAAGTGCATGTGAGATTTATTTTCTGTGCATTGCTATTTGAATGAACATCTGTTGCTCAAAAACAAAAGTATCAGAAATCACTGAGTTAGTATTTTAATGGAAGTCTGGTTTGCTACTGCTTATGTTTAATAAGGGTCACAATTTGCATTTCTATCAGACCCCTTTAAGTGACAATTAGGAGCATACGAAAATGTGAAAGGATCAACACAAGCTTAATCTCCCTTTCAGGAGCTGTTGGATGCAGGTTAAAAACTTGTTTCTGTCCACATTGTTCTTGCACAATAGGATCTCCTTAATTAGTTATTATTGACCACAAATTTGATTATAAAATATAGAGAAGGGAGGTTGTAGCCAAGTGGGGGTCAGTGTCTTCTGCCAGGCAACCAGCAACAGAACAAGGGGACACAGTTTCAAGCTGTGGTAGGGGAGGTCTAGGCTGGATGTTAGGAGGAAGTTGTTGGCAGAGAGAATGATTGGCATTGGAATGGGCTGCCCAGAGAGGTGGAGTCGCCATCCCTGGAGGTGTTCAAGAAAAACCTGTGTGAGGCACTTAGTGCCATGGTCTAGTTGACTTGACAGGGTTGGGCGATAAGTCGGACTGGATGATCTTGGAGGTCTCTTCCAACCTGGTTGATTTGATGATTCTCTTTGTCCTGCTGTGGTTAACTGTTTGGGGAAAATGTTGAGGCAAATAGGATTATTTTTTTCTATCTACCATTAATGGCTGCATAAAGAATACACTAAATGGTTTAATATACCTTTGCCAGTCAGTGACTAAACCATGACAAGGTTAACAGCTGTTAGAAAAATCTTTCCCCTATCAAGCTCAGCTCTGTCAGAGGCAATATTTTTTTACCAGCAGCTCCTGCACCTATGCACCTAATTTAGTTTCTAGAATCTTTCTAGGCACTTCCTCTTAAATAGCCTCCAAAAAAGTAGGGCTTCACCTGATGTGTGGCACAACCCACAGAGACCGAGCACACTACAAACACTGGCCCTGCAAGAAGATGAGCTGGTGGTGATCTCCCCCAGCCACCGCAGGAGCATGTTTTGCCTCTTGTCAAGGAGATACAGCCACAGGCACAAAGCCAGCGAGCTGTGTGGAGCAGTGACCAACAGCAAGCTGAACTTAAGCTAGGAAATATTTTGCATGACTAAGCACTACTTCAATAGGAAAATAAGCCTTGAATAAAAACCACCCAAACACACTTATCTCGGGTGTAAAGATTCCCATCACAGAACATGATGGGAAAGGGGCAGATAGGGTGGAAACGGGGAAGTGGTGATGAAAGGAGGAAGTTAGAGAGGAAAAGGGTGGAAATGAAAAGAGGAAGATAGGGGAAAAAGAATGAGAGAGAGGAAAGGAGAAAGAAGGAAAGGAAAGGAAGAAGATGGGGGAAAATAGGAGATGTAGGAATGGAGGAAGACAAAGGAGAAGGAAGATTTAAAAAGGAAAGTAAGACAAATGAAAACTGTCCTGTAGAGTTTGCATTAAAACCAGCCTTTTAATGACCAATATTATGTGTGCTGCCATCAGGAGCACAACAGAAACACAACCAACGTAGCATGGAATAGGAGGGAAGGTTGCACCTTATGCAATTCAGTCTTAATGCTCTTAGGTCCAGTTGTTTGATGTGGTTGGAGAAGCCAACAGAGGGTGAGAACCAGAGTGATTTACATTTTACTTCTTATCTAGAGTAGTGCTGTGCATGTTACTCAAGCCCAAAGCAACTGTTAGCATCAAAAACTGAAGCTTATGAAGTTTAGTATGAAGATGAGCTCATGTTAAACTAGCTAGGGGCAAGATGGAAATTTGGGGTGCTTGAGAAATGAAGCCCAAAGCTGTCTGTGCAGGTGACTTGCTCTCAGTCAGAACTTGTGGTAGACACATATGGAAGCAATGGAGCAAGTAAAAGTCAGGGTGTCTCAGTTCTGGGCTCACTCTTATGCTTGTGACACA
>WAAF01015524.1:0-30033 GCA_013400475.1 Tricholaema leucomelas
TCTCTCTCTCTTTCTCTCTCTCTCTCTCTTAACGAGATTACTGCTGCGCAAGTTTCTTCTGTCAGGCTAGATGCTGGAGGTCTAGTAAGATGCTTATGTAGAGGGGATTATTTTGGCATTCCTGCACTGAGCTTCAATTAAAAAATGCTTCAGTTAGAGCAGGAGAAAGGGAGAAGGAGAGGCCTCAGTGTGCCTCTGAGTGGGCTGTAAAGAGTGAGAGGGTTTGGTGGATACCTGCTTCAATCTTGCTGAACTAATAACTTTGTCAGTCTTGTGCTCTGAGTAAGGCAGCTTTAACTTTTCAGTTTACTCCTGTGTGGTAGTCTGATATCACAAGCTCAGCATAGATAGTCCACTCCTATGCTGGAAAATCCCCTCCAGATGACTCAGTCAGAGTCAGATCTTTCTCCCATCTTGTTTTGGACAATAGTAAAAATACTTTTTTTCTGGGTGGGACCCTTGGTCTTCACTGAGTGAGATTGTCTTGAACTATGTATCTGCTCTTGCCAGACCCCACCTGGAGTACTGTGTACAATTCTGGAGCCCTCAACATAAGAAGGACATTGAACTGTTACAGTCAAGTCCAGAGGAGGGCCATGAAGATGCTCAGAGGGCTGGAGCAGCTCTGCTATGAGGACAGGCTATGAGAGTTGCAGCTCTTCAACCTGGAGAGGAGAAGACTTCAAGGAGACCTTGTAGTAGCCTTCCATTATCTTAAGGGGGCCTACGGGAGGGCTGGGAAGAGACTACTGACAAGGTCTTGTAGTGACAGAATGAGGTGCAATGGGCTTAAACTGGCAGAAGGGAGATTCAAACTAGATGTTAGGCAAGGGTTCTTTCCAGTGAGGGTGGTGAGACACTGGAACAGGTTGCCCGGGGAGGTTGTGGCTGCTCCCTACCTGGATGTTCAAGGTCAGGTTGGATGAGGCCTTGAGTGACCTGTTCTAGTGGGAGTGTCCCTGCCTATGGTGGAGGATTGGAGCTGGATGGTCTTTGAGGTCATTTCCAATCTAAACTATTCTGTGATTCTCAGAAACAGGACATTTTTCAGTACTGCAATGCTATGTCCTCTGCGTTGCTGGGGAGCTGGCAAGAGAGTGTGAGGGTATGACCCTACTGGCAAAATGCCCAGGGACTATGCCAGAGAAGCATGCCAAAATGGCATGGTGTCATCTCTGCTGCTTCTTGGAAACATCACCTGAAAAATGCCATCCTGGAATTGTTTGGAAAAGCGTAGTTATAAATCACAAGCATGCCAAAGGCTGCTCCAAAATGTTATCATATGAGCAATGACCTTTCAGCATTCTGAGCACATGCCCTGCTCATATTCAATTTACTGGTACAGACCTAGCTTCTGTTTGACAAATGTTAGTCTTGTCGTTGTTTCCTGAGGTTAGAGCTCAGTGATGTTATGCAAGTTTTACCTAGAAGAAAGCTGCATCTTTTTTCCTAGATTCTGGTGGCCAGGATTTTAAAAAGAGAATAAGAAAATGCTGCATGAATTACCTGGGTTGCTCAAGGGTTTTGTTATAGAAGTTGCACTGGGTTCTTCACTGATGCCCTTCACACAGAGGGCAGCAGTGAGACAGCTACAGAATTACTCCTTTGTCACTATTTCAGTTACTAAGGAAAGAGTTTGGATGAGAAAAGGCTGGAAAAGGAATGGTGGTCACTATATTCCATGTATTTTTTTTTAAGGCTGCAAAAGCCTTTTTTTGGTCTACAGCAGCCTTAGACAAACACTGTATGGCAGCACTACTCCTGGTTAAGAAGGATGGAAAGAGGATTCTTTCATTGTAGATAGGTTGGTGCCCACCCAGTCTGTCAGAGTGAAAACACAGTAACTGATTGCAAATAAACATTTCTTTACTTAATGATGGCAAATTTTCAGCTGTGCTTTGCTTGTAAATAGAAAGATATGATGAAATTTCTGCCTCTTACATTATTAATTCTGTTTGTCTGGATTGATACCATCTGTTTCTTTATGAAGCCTGTGGAAATGGATTATCAGAGAGTACTTCACTCACTTCCCAAGGTCTTGCAGTTAGTTAAAATCTTATGTGTGTTTTGTGTGTTCATCTGTTAGATCTCAGGCAAAAGTAATTAAACTAAACGTTGGCCATTTTCATTTTAGAAATGAGGATCGTGCTCCTTCAAGCCTTGGGGGAGCAGGACAGGTTTAAAAACACACTAAAGGGAAGATCAAAGCATACCAAAGGGTGAGCAAGTGGAGTGCCTAGAAGGCACTGTCTCAGACAAAGGATACATTGCCCCGACCACAGACAGCTGAATTGTCTGAAAGTGTGCTAAGCTCTGTGGACTATTTAGCTTCCTACTAAGTGGGCTCATGACAGGTCAAAATAAGACGAATTACTTCCGACAGACCTCTAGTCACACTGCTGTAGCTAATCTTGTGCTAAGGTCAGGGTGGCTGCAAGTGCATCTCACTCTTCCAAATGATGTGATTCAGTGAGTTATATATGAGAAAGCATAGGTTAGATGTGCACACTCTGATCAGCCTCTAGGTGAGCACTTTGAGAGATTCTAATTTCATTCATTGACTGAATGCTGGGGAGGTTGTTAAAAAGCATGGGCTGTGTGAAAGTAGCTGAGAGTTTTTAATATAACCTTATTTATAGCAAACCTCGAGAGAGACAGAAGTGTTTATTATGTCCAAAATGCTTCCAGCCAAAAGAAATGTGGAAGATACAGGCAGACCTTGGGAGCAAGTAGTTAGCACCTGTCTCTGTAGACAGGCTGCTGGCAAGGTCACCTTGGCTGATGAAATGGACTGCTCAGCCATCCTTGTGATAGAGCCAGGTAGTATTGCTATGTATAAATGGGTTGTATTTTGTGAAGAACAGAGCCATTCAAAGCTTGCTTTGGGTATGGATTGCTGATATAAAAGCAAACAAACAAAGAGTTGCAATTGACTTATTTTGTAGTTTGGTACATTAAATACATGGAAAATTTGGTACTGGCTTATGATTTTTGTTTTTTTAATTTATGTGTCCCTCTGCAGTTTGATAGTCTGGTTTTCTGAAAGGGATGTTTTTATTTTGCTGTCAGAAGTTTGATACTGTTCTATACTGGTTACAAACTACTTCCAAGTTTATCAGTGGTTAACTGAGTCCATAAACAACTATAATGGGAGATGGATGTGTGCTAGTTTGAGCCTAGCTAGAATGTTTTGGTGAGAAGGATTAGATCACAGGCTGTGAAAGAGAAAACAAGGGTGATGTCTACACTCATAGGCTTGCTGAGAGGTATAAGAACAAGAATCCAAACATAGATAAGGCACTTCTTCTGCTTGGGAGCTCTGAGCTGCGTTTCTCCCTCTAGCCTCTCTGCTGTCTCTCTGATTGATCCATTTGCTTCCTAACCCCCCCTGGCTGAACCTCTATTCTCCCTTGGGACTGGGGGAGGGGTGGGAGAAGGTGGAAGGGCGGTTGGGAGCCCCTCCTGGGGACTCAGGTTTCTGGGAGGGCTGTTGTGTTTCTGTATTACCTTTTACCTTGTATATTTCTGTATATAACTGTATAGACTGTAAGTATCTGCTTTTCCAGAGCTGGCTGAGTCTAGTTTGGGTGATTTCCAAAGTGTGGGGGGCCAGGGAACACCCAAACCACCACAGGATGACAGGCTTTTTGTCCTTTATTCATTCAGTCATTTGGATGTCTTTCTAGTATATGCCAAATGAGTTGCATGTTACTGCCTCGACACAAAACTTATGTTAAGTTCTCTTACAATATCTAGTTCAGACTGCAGACTTTGTGAACTCAAGGCCTGAGTGTCAGCAGAAGGACAAAGGTCTGGAGTGAAGCCTGCTGAAAGTGACAAGCTCAGCCTTGGGCACTGAAGATGAAAAACCAGAGTGTGTGGGTGAGTGTGCTTCTACTCTGCAAATATGCGTGAGCTTTTAGGTATTCTTGGTTTGTGGTGTGCTTAGTCTTAGATTGCTTTTGACAGGAAAAATCAGAAAAGTGACTGCATAGCTCAGTTGCTAGGATCCTGTCTACTGAAGGAAATGTCTCCTGACATTACTTACAGAAAATATAATGACTACAAACAGGGGTTAGATAGAGAACATCATTATAGAAAAGTCTGAAATATTATGCACTCTGCTGGTCTATGGGAAGCTGAGGTTTATGTTTGTCATTTCTGTCAGTGATCTGACAATTAAACTGATCATTTAGAGTCATGGTCTCATTCTCTGGCTGTACCCTGAAACTTCTTGACAAAAAATGTAAAGGAACTCCTGTGAAGACTGGTAGGATTTCAAAAACACTGCCACAAAAAGGGATGTTCTCTCAGCTCGTATAGACAGCTGGTGCCCTCATCCACTCACTATATGCCTTTCATAGTTAAAACCAGTGATAACAAGCTATGGAGCAAAGCTGGAGGTGGGTAGGTTCAGACTGGTCATGAGGAGGAAGTTCTTGACCATGAGAGTGGTGAGAGCCTGGGAGGGGTTGCCCAGGGGGGCAGGACCTCCCATCCCTGGAGGTATTTAAGATGAGGCTCTGGTCAGCCTGATCTAGGGTAGAGGGTGTCCCTGCCCATGGGAGGGGGAGTTGGAATTAGATGATCGTTGTGGTCCCTCCCAACCCTGACTGATTCTATGATTCTAAGCTGTCAGAATTCATGTTAAGCATGACACCATCAGAGATTTTTGTCTAGTAGCAGTGCTGATGAGCTATAATCCTTTACAGAATGGTACCTAATATCTGGCATTTTTATTCTTGCTGGCTACAGCTTTACAGGAAAGGTATTGTGATGTGCTATCACTGCTGTTGTGCTGTTGACTGAAACCCATATGTTGTGATATGTGTGAGTTCTGGAATGCTTACTGATATATGCATTAGACTTCAGATTCACTCTGTTTTCCTCAACCCTATGTGAGGCCCTGATCTGTTGCATGCCACAGTACATATTCTGAAGCAAAAGTTTGCTGAACTATTTTAAGTTCCTTAACATTAGGAGCACACACAGCTGCACATAGTCCTACATCTGTGCTATCCCTTCAAAGCAAAGAATTCTTGAATACCATGTTGTGCTTCAAGTTAAAAATGGATTTCAAAGCTACTCAGAGATCATTTTCTTTCTCATAGTGATGTTAGACATATGCCAGCAGAATATCAAAGTGAGGGGGAGCACTTTTTTTTTTTTTAATAGAGGTAAAAAGATTTTTCACTTATTCTCAAAATTGTTTCCAAAGCCACTTGGTAAATTCCTTGTTTCTGGTTGACCTCCCAAGTGTGTATATAGAGAAATCATGGCCTAGCTGACCTACACACTTTACACTCTTGTACTTATAATGGTATCTAGTGAAAGAGCAAGTAACTACCAAACACTGGTAGCTGGCACTATTTCTGTACTTCTAATAAAACAGAGGAAGTTCTTCACAGAGAGAGTGATTTGCCATTGGAATGGGCTGCCCAGGCAGGTGGTGGAGTCACTGTCCCTGGAGGTGTTCAGGAAAAGCCTGGATGAGGCACTTAGTGCCATGGTCTAGTTGATTGGACAGGGCTGGATACTAGGTTGGACTGGATGAGCTTGGAGGTCTCTTCCAACCTGGTTGATTCTATGATAATTCTCTAATATCCAGAGCATTTAGCTCTGTGTTTCTTCCAAGCTTCTGTAGACCAGGACAGAGTTATAATTGTGTGTACATTTGTGTGGAGGAGGAGACTGTTCTAACGTGTCAATAGCATGAAATAATGTGTGGATAGTGTGTAACTCAAAATATGTGTTGCATGCTGTGAGATGTGGCATGCAGGCATATGGGCATGTTTAAGATAGTAAATCCTGCTGCAATGATGCTGGAGGATCACATAGAGGGAAAGGAGCCCAAATTTGGTCTTTCCTTTTCTGTCCTGACTACTGGGAACTGTCTTTAGCTTGTTCAGTGCCAGCTGTTCTTGGACATTGTCCAGAGGGAAAGCTTGTAGACAGACCAATGCAATGTAGGGAAGCTGGCTGCTAAGGGAGCTCTTGGCATTGAGAGGGCCTGGAAGATCCATTTTTTTTCCCCTGGCGTTTTGTTTTGTATCGTGTCATAGATCTGTTTTGACAGATAAACTCTCTTCTGTAGTCAAAATGTAATGCCATATCAAGATGCAGCCTGACTTTTGAATTGTGGCTACAACACTGTATCTGCCTAGCTGGTGTGTCTAGTGCCATAATGCTCCATGCAGAAACGTTCAAGGTGGCCCCTCCTCTGGCTAGGTGGAGTGATGCATTGACTGACATTGTTTCTTTTTGTAGTGGATGGGCATCTTTGCACAACACCAGGCCATGTGAGCACTGCAAAATGCTCAGTGAAAAGTTAAAAAAAAGTCTTTTCCCTACACTTTTGCCTTCCCTATGCAGGCTGCTCCAGTGTTGCTTTGCAAGGACTAGTTTCTCCCCCAGCGGATTTCTCCTCAGACTCTGTCCATGCCATCCTGCCACAGGCTGTTCCTACTCAGGCTAATCCAGCAAAGAGACAACAAATCCCACAGTTACAGCTCTGGTGTCTCTGACTGAGAGATTAGACACTGACCTTTTAATGTGAGACCAGGCCAAAGATACTTAACTGTAAAGAGTGCATTTTGACATTTTAAAAAGTAAATGTCAAATACTGAAGTAAGGAGGAGAACACACAGACTACTGTTACAGAAGACAGAAACAAATTAAGGCCTCATTGATTAATCAAGAGTAAGTGGCACCTCAGTGATACCTCTGAGGTACCCAGGCTGCTTGAATTCCTGCAGAATAGAAGAATTGGGAAATCCATCTAGTGCTAATCCAGTGATAATTCAGTGTTTCTTTTAGAAGCCACATGTAAAGCTGTAGTTCTTTGTCACATTATGTATGGAGGGTCTAAGAAGTTTTCACAGTATTACAATTTTCCCTGGTGTCCACTAAGTTACAACTGTCAGCCAACTGGGCCCAGCAGTTTAGGATATTTTAACTGTTTCTTAACTGTTTTACATATTTGAATAATTTGAAGCTTCTCACTCTGAATTTATTTCACCTAAGTGAAATGAGGTGCTGTCTCACCATTCTAAATGATGGAGGTAGCATTTAGAATCACACTACTAGCCTTCTCAACAAATTTCTCACTCTAACACTGCCACTGGTCATCAAATGTTAGATTTTTGAGGCTTATGCAGTTACAGGATCAGTTATGTAACTGCTTTTGTATTTACCCACAAGTATGAATTACTATCAAGTCACATAGTTTTACTGAAGCTTAATAATAAGAATGGCTTTTAACCACTTAAAATTTCAGAAGCACATAATGTGGCCAGCAGGACAAGGAAGGTTATTCTGCCCCTGTACTCAACATTTGTCAGGCCACACCTTAAGGACTGTGTCCAGTTCTGGGCTCCTCAATTCATGAGAGATGTTGAGATACTGGAACGTGTCCAAAGAAGGGCAAGAAAGCTGGTGAGGGGTGTGGAGCACAGCCCTGTGAGGAGGGGCTGAAGGAGCTGGGGCTGTGCAGCCTGGAGAATAAGAGGCTCAGGGGTGACCTCATTCCTGTCTACAACTACCTGAAGGGAGGTTGTAGCCAGGTGTGGGTTGGTCTCTTCTGCCAGGCAACCACCAACAGAACAAGGGGGGACAGTCTCAAGTTATGCCAGGAGAGGTCTAGGCTGGATGTTAGGAGAAAGTTCTTGACATAGAGAGTGATTGGCATTGGAATGGGCTGCCCGGGGTGGTGGTGGAGTCACCATCCCTGGAAGTGTTCAAGAAAAGCCTGGATAGGGCACTTAGTGCCATGGTCTGTTTGATTGGCTAGGGCTGGGTGCTAGGTTGAACTGGATGAGCTTGGAGGTCTCTTTCAACCTAGTGGATTCTATGTTAGGAGGATAAGAAAATCAATCAAATATAGCAGCTGTCTACTGGGCTACTTTTTGTGGGGCAGAAAGAAATAAATCAAAAATTTGAGTGGTATTATTACTTACCATTACAGGCAAAAACCTTTGATTTCAGTTGTTTATAGATTTTTAAAAATCAAGCTGCACCTATACCTTTAACATGTTAAAACTGACATAAGTTCTCATCATTCAGAGATTGAGTTTGGCTCTCTTAAGATGCCCTTAAAACTTCATATTCCCTGATTTTCCATTCGTTCTATATATTCATATAGTGGGATGAAGCTCTTTTTAAACAAGAAAATCATCATCAGCAGTGAACGTAAAATCAACAAGTGGAAGAAACAAAGTGAGGCTTAATTTTCTAACTGATCAGAATGGATCTGGCCTATGCTAGGTTGTAACATAGGGCTTTCAGCTGAGAGGTCTGGGATTCTCTTGCAACTGGAGATGATGCTCACATGTTGCTTTGTCTGAGTTGAATTCATATTCATTAATTACCTAAAATTGTATAATCTGCAGTGTTCTCCAACAAACTGCAAACCCCTCTAGCATATCTGAAAACACCTCAGGAGGCCTATTGTGTAAGTGGAAACAAATTCAGACAAACTCCATGTAAGACTCACACCAAAGCCTGGATTTGTAGCTTTTGTGTTTTCCATGCAGTGCTGCTTCAGTCTTTGGATAAACAGAATTTGAGACTAGAATTACAGTGTTGCTGTTTTTCTGCAGTGGAAATGTGTATTTCTGAAAGGCTGCTACTCTTTTATTTATCTCATGCGCTCTTTAGATTTCATGCGGGGATAATCTGCTCTTTGAAAGCTCTAGAAGTGAAAAGTAGCCAACCCTTTCTCATCTGGGAATTAGCCTTGCTGGCTGAGTGGAACCCATGTTGTGCAATTCATGAGAAGATCTCTTATCAAATTAAAAACAATAGTAATTGATCAAGGCAATGTGTTCTTTCACTAATGTGTCTTTCCTGTGGCTCAGGACCTTTTTGTACATCTAAGATGACCAGCAGTAAAGGTGACTAATAAGCGTTAGCAGGGTAGCCAGCAATTCTCCATCACTTCCATTCTTTCTCCTCTCATTCTGCCTTTTTCAGCCCCAGCCACTATAATGTGGGCCTTTCTGAAGCTTGTGAGGCTTCTGCATCTATATGGTTTTTAACTCAATGGACTTTTGGACTGCTGACAAGATGGAGACCTGGGCAAGAAAGGTTAGGAGTCTGAATTGAGTGTGTTGGAGGTTTCTGGGTTGTGCTGGTTTGAGGCTAATTGTGATATTTTTAATGAGAGAAATTAGATCGTTGGCAGTGAAAAGAAAATAATAGTGATGTCTACATTACCCACGGGCTTTGCTTAGGGATATAAGAATGAGAACACAGAGATAGGTCAGTCTCTGTTGGCTGTTGCCTGCTTCACTATCTCTGCTAAATCAGCATAACCCAACTAATCATTAACCTCTTGCCGACCTTTTGCAGCTCACCCTTCACATAAGGGAGATTCTGAGATAAGAGAGAGGGGTTCGAAAGAAGGAGGAAGGAGTGGAGCTGGTTTGAAAGCCCACCTGGGTGGCTCTACTGGTTGGGAGGGGTATTTTTACCTCTGTATTACTTTTAACTTGTATATTACTGTATGTAGTTGTAAATATCTGTATATATTGTGTATATATATATGCTTGTAAACTGTGCCATGCTATAAATACAGCTTCATTCCTTAACTTCCAGCCAGGTGAGTTAGTCTGGTGCATTCCTAGCCATGCAGAGTAGAGCAGATAACTCTCAAACCTGCACACAGTCATTTTGGTGCTGCCAATGATCTAATTTCTCTCATTAAAATATTCCAATTAGCCTCAAAACAGCACATGGGTAAATAAATTACCTGGACAGTGTGAAAACACACTCAGTGATATCCATTCCCTTAAAATTAATTCTAAGTGGAACTGAGTTGTTGTTCTCAAGTAGATTCCATGGACAACACAAACTACTTTAAAGCAGTCCAAAGAGGAACAACATGATCTTGTCTCTTCTGTCTGAGTTCAAGATGGAAGTGATCTGACACTTTCTTAATGGGAATAGTGCAAGAATCAGTCAGGGTTGGAAGGGACCACAAGGATCATCTAGTTCCAATGCCACTGCCATGGCTAGATCAGGCTATCTAAGACCTCATCCAGCCTGGCTTTAAACACCTCCAGGGATGGAGCTTCCACCACCTCCCGGAGCAACCCCTTCCAGGATCTCACCACCCTCATGCTGAAGAACTTCTTCCTAACATCCAGTCTGGATCTACCTATTTCTAGCTTTGTTCCATTCCTCCCAATCCTACCACTACCTGACAGCCTAAAAAAATCCCTCCCCAGCTTTCTTGTAGCCCACTTAAGATACTGAAAGGTCGCCTTGGAGCCTTCTCCTCTCCAGACTGAACAGCCCCAACTTCCTCAGTCTCTCCTTACAGGAGAGGTGCTCCAGCCCTCTGATCATCCTTGTGGCCCTTCTCTGGACACCTTCCAGCACATCCATATCCCTCTTATAATAGGGGGTCCAGAACTGGATGCAGTATTCCAGGTGTGGTCTCATCAGTGCGGAGTAGAGGGGAAGGATCACTTCCCTTGCCATGCTGGCCACAGTTCTCTTGATGCAGCTCAGGCTCTGGCTTTCTGGGCTGCAAGAGCACACTGATGGCTCATCCATCAGTGAGAGGTTCTCATCCACCAGCACCTCTTAAGTTCCTCTCTTCAGGGTTGCCCCCAAGCCAGATCATAAAACTGCACTGAAGACAAACATCTTAAAAGTTATTTTCTTTTTATAAGTTGGTCTAGGCTGAATGTTGACAAATTTTATTGTGTTAGTTTTACTTTGATAGACCCTTCTGTGTTGTGGTGTCTTATAAATCAATATATTAAATTGGGGGGAAATCAGGTTCCTTGGACAGCAACAGAATTCAGAAGTCTGTTTCTCAGGGTTAATAGTTCAAAAAGCTTTCAAAATGCACTTCAGTATCATAAAAGAAAAATTGCTATTGGGCTACAACGCACATAAAACAATAGAATATTGATTCGTCAGGCTTTAATCCTAGGTGGGCCTGAAAAGCAATTTATTTTTATGTCTTTTTTTTTTGCAAATAAAGTGTTTTATCGATAGAATTTTGCTAAGGCTCTAGGAATAAATCTTTCCTATGAGGAAACTTAAGTAATAGGATTAGATTTTGGACCACATAATCTCATATGTTTTTTTTTTTCCCCTCTCTTAAAAGCCTATTTATGTTAACTGGTTTTAATTGAATTATTTTAGAGTACTCAAAAAGCCTGAATCAGGCCAACGTGTTAAGTGGGATGGATTTCCCAAGCAACAAATTTGATGATCATCTTTGAAAAATAGGCTAAGAGATAATCAATAACTCCCTAGGGATGTGTGTTCAGACTTAATGGATTTGAGCAGATTTTCCTAGTATTTATAGTTGCTCTTCACTAGATGGTAAAGAAAACATATGTTGTTTAACAGGAGAAAAAGGACTGAGGATAGTGAATTGTATAAGATTATTGGAATTGTATTATACATTTCTCTTCATTCCTTTCTCTATTATGTCTCCCTATAGAGACTTCTAGGGACCTTGACAGTCCATGTCCTCGTTCTGCTAGTGTTTTATTGACTGTAACAGGTAATTAAGAAGCAATAGGGACCACTACAGCCTTGTCCTGTACAATAGCTGTGGAAGCAAGGAAAGGCATTTCCCCCTAACTGAAGTGCGTGTGGCAAGGAAGAGCACGTAAGCACTGTCTGCATCCAGAGGGACATGTGGAAAATGAAGCAAAAGTCAGAAGTCAGGTAATCTGAGATGTTTCTTCAGCCTTCCAACATTGCTGTATACAACTACCTGAAGGGAGGTTGTAGCCAGGTGGGGATTAGTCTCTTCTCCCAGATAACCAACAACAGACCAAGGGACACAGTCTCAAGTTGTGCCAGGAGAGGTCTAGGCTGGATGTTAGGAGGAAGTTCTTGACAGAGTGATTGGCATTGGAAAGGGCTGCCCAGGGAGGTGGTGGAGTCACCATCCCTGGGGGTGTTCAAGAAAAGCCTGGATGAAGCATTTAGTGCCATGGTCTAGTTGACTGGATAGGGCTGGGTGCTAGGTTGAACTGAATGATCTTGGAGGTCTCTTCCAACCTGACTGATTCTGTGATTCTATAATTGACTGAATGTCTGTGTGCATGCCTAACATGAGCCATTCCTACGAGACTGATATTTTGTGTGCACTTATGGGAACACTGTACACTGGCTTATGGCTTGTGATGTATCACATAGATGAGTTTGAGAGTTATGCACTAAATCCTGAAATTAAATAACAACACTAATAACATAATAATATTATCAGAATTGCACTGAGTCAGTGAACCTCTAAACCATTACATTTTCATTTTTGTCATTTTAGAAACGGCTGTGTCCTGTGGTTTCCCCTCTATCCTTTTTCATTTCTTTTCACTTTGTACGAATGAATGATCTGCACCTAATGCCTCATTATATAAGGAACATTAGATAATAACCTTAGCTCATGTTTAAATAGCAAAGAAGAAAATTCACATGATCTCTTGCTGGTGACTTTGTTATGAACACAGAATCAGAAACATTCAGGTTGGAAAAGACCCTCAGGATCACCAAGTCTAGCTGATAAGAGCCCAGAGCCCTGTGGAGCCTCACTTGGAACATTCTCCGGGGATGAGCCTTCAACCACCTTCCTGAGCAACCTGTCCCAGTGTTTCACTACCCTTGTAGTAAAGAATCTGTTCCTAACATCCAATCTAAATCTGCTCTCCTCTAATTTGAAGCCATTTCCCCCCATCTTATCACTGCAGCCTTTGTAAACAGTCTCTCCATCCTTCTTGTGGGCCCCCTTCAGGCACTGGAAGGCTGCTATTAGGTTTCTGTGGAGCATCAGAGGTTTAGACACATTGGAGACAGTGAGCTCAAAAAGGAGGTAATATTATTTATTTATATATTCTCAATGAACTCCTGTTTCCTGAAGGAATCTTTTCGCATTAGGAACTCATGCTTTGGATTAGTTCTACTTCTGCAAGTGTTTAATTATTCAAACAAGTGTTTTGCTGAACCAACACACTCCATGTACAGGCCACTGACAGCCAATGGGAAAAAATAATTAATGATTGGATCTTTAAAAGAGGAGAGCACTGTGCTGCAGTACAGTTTAGGATTGCTATTTAGAAGGAATGTCAGGGAGTTTGATTACTTGAAATGATGAATTCTACACTAAAATATAGAATTCATGTATGGTTAATTTTCTGTTGTGCACTGAGTTGTCTTTGTGTCAAAGGAGAGGGAAGTAAACAAGCCAAAATGAAAAACAAAAAAACACCAACAACCCCCATAGGCTTATTGTAGTTGAGCAGTTGCACCGGGAGACTGCAAAATAGCTCAACCACCTTTAGTAGCTAAATTTGGCTGTGCTACATAATAAAAGATCAGCAGTTTTTAGCCTCCTGATTCAAATGAAACAATAAGTATAGAAAGGGGAAAAGTCCAGTACAGCAATCATCCTGCCATGTGCAGAGAGAACACCTATGTGACTGCTTGATGGAACCCTGGGCTGTGTTCCTCCTTAGAGAAGTTTATGGTCTACCAGATCTTATTTGTGATCATTTCACCCTCTGATGCTCAGGTCTCCAGAAGAGCTTAAAGGCTGCACTGAATTAAGTGTTTAGAATATTTTTAGTAGTCCTCCAGCATCATTTCCCTGTGAGTATGTATGAACTATCTGACATCTATGACTGCTGTCTGCAGTGTGTCAAGCTGCATGGGGAGTGTCAGAACAGTACCAGCAGGAGATATCAAATATTCTCTGGAGGAGAAAGCTGCTAACAGCAGATCTTTGAAGTATCTACCTCAGGCAACAGCACAGCAAAGTACGCGACTGAAGGGAAGAGGCCGAAGTGCTATGCTGTATCAAGAAACTGTGCACTACAGCACCAGGGCTCCATCGAAGCTTCTTCACTCAAGCCAGACAGACATCCACCACTTTGACCAGATAGGCATAGTATGTGGAGTGACAGAAAAGGAGAAAGTTCCAGGGACTGGTTTGCTGATGGGGCCAAGGGAAACAGGAGTTGTGATTCTGGAATGTAAAGTCCATACTCCATGTGTGAGATCTCAGAAGGGCGAGCTTGCTACCTTAGAGTCACAAAGCAGCTTGTGTCCTGTCCAGCTGCCTTATGTTGTGTTGGACTGTGATGATGGATATTGTAAGTTGCACAGTCAGCACTCACGCAGTACAGGTACACAAACAACTGCTGTTCGTCCTGCACTCTATGTGTGTTTATCTTTGGGAAACTTCCACAGAGAACCCTCTCTTGTGTACAAACCTGTATAGATACTCGGTGTCACTTTCTTATCCTCCTACAGCCATGAGCTTGATCCTAACCAAAGCTTTGGAGGAGAAAGCCTATGTTAAGAATCTTCTTTTCTACCGTAGCACACTCTGTATCCTTTGAAATGCTGAATCATGGAATGGACCTTAGACATCATCTACTCCAACTTCCCCAGCGTGGGCAGGGATGCCCCTCAACTAGACTCAGCGGCTCAAGGCCTTATTCAGCCTGGCCTTGAACACCCCCAGGGAGAAAGCATCCACAACCTTCCTGGGCAATGCGTCTCAGAGTATCACCTCCCTTGTAATGTAGAATTTCTTCGTATGATCCATTCTAAACTTACTGTTCTTTGGTTTAAAACTCATTGTCCCTTGTCCTATTGCTGGATACCCTTATGAAAAGTTCCCTCTCCAGCCCTCCTGTAGGATCCCTTCAGGTACTGGAAGGCAACTGTGTGATTCCTCCCAGTGTCTTGTCGTCTCTAGGCTGAAAGGAGAGAGAGGGTGAGGGCAGGGATACAATCCTGTGGCAGGAGGTTGCAGAAAGCACAACTCAAAGCATCGCCACTGCAAACAGCACAAACAGAAGTGCAGCGGCTGAGGGGAGACTAAGAGGTTAAACAACAGACAATTTAAGGAGAAACAAATGAAATCCTCCTCAAGGAGATTTTTAAGCTTACTGGATACTCCTAAGGAAGTGTCAGATCAAGAAATGCTGTAAAACTCCCTTAGCTTTCACATCTTGGAAATCAGTGGCCTTCCAGATCCAGGGCATTTTCTGAAAGTAGTAGCTTGATCCTTAATGACATTGAACAAGAGGCCCCCAGCTGAGGGTGTTTGACTGGCCAGAAGGAAGAGCCACAAAACTCAGCACCCTCAGGATCAGGCCTTAGATAATTGGCCAGTAGCCTGAAGGTTTGTGTCACATCTTGGTATCGCTATGCCTTTCCTGCTGATTTCTTTGAACTCATTACTCTCTCTTTGTAGAATCAAATGTGCAGTTTGACTCATTTAGTTATTAGGGCATAATAGGGCCTAGTGACAGAAAGGGCCATTTCATCTGCAGGAAAAGAACCAGCAGCTGGAAAGCAGGTAAATGCTCCTCGGGATGTCTGCAATTACACAGCTTAGAAGCACTGCTGGCCCTCATGCCACTCCAACTGTCACAGCTGCACCATCCACCAGCGAAAAATCCAAATCCTCTCTCATTCCACTCTTGCCCTCTGGAATAGGAGGAGGATATTTGAGACGGTGTTAAAATGATTGCTGTGCCTTTAAAGCTTTTGTCATGCTGAAAGCTGATGAGCATTCACAATTTCAAAGCGCTTTGGTGTAGCTCACCAGTGAAACAGAGATTTTTTTATGCCTACATTTAGAACGCAGGGACCGCCCAAGCAATTTAATTCTTTTCACAGCTTTCCTGAAATGGTTGCAATCTGTG
Organism: Tricholaema leucomelas; assembly: GCA_013400475.1. Taxonomy (NCBI): domain Eukaryota; kingdom Metazoa; phylum Chordata; class Aves; order Piciformes; family Lybiidae; genus Tricholaema lacrymosa; species Tricholaema leucomelas. Next base: position 15,684 of record WAAF01015524.1, read on the forward strand.
TGATTGGGGGGGGGGTGGGGGGAGCAGGAATTGTTGAGGAATTTTGCTGTTACAGCTTAGTCTCTTCTGTAGTTTCTGCTTGCATTTTGCTGTAGAGACAATTCCCTAAGGTCTGTTAAAAATAAGATTTTCTTTTTAAAATGTGCTTAATTTAGCTTTTGTACTCATTTGCACAGGATGAGTTCATAGATTCGTAGAGTGGTTTGGGTTAGAAGGGACCCTAAAGATCATGGGCCTTACAGATCATCTAGTTCCAACTCCCCATGGGCAGGGGCAGCATTCACTGGACCAGGTTGCCCAAGGCCTCATCCAACCTTGATGTCAACACTTTCCAGAATACTATGATCTTGTCTACCCTTCACTCCCGATGGATGGCACTGGGTACTGGTGCCATGTGGCAACACTGTGCATGAGAGAAATGTGGTAAGGGAATTGTATCTAGCAGGGTAATTTTCATGTATTTACAACTCATGGAGAGACCCTTGTTAATGTGTTCTGGTTTGTTTCGAGAGGGTTAACCAGTAAGAAGCATTGCAGAAAAGACCCCAGTCTCAAAAACTGAGTGTACAAATCATAGAATCACAGAATGGTCTGGGTTGGAAGTGACCTCGAAATGTCGACTAGTCCAACCTCCTCTACAGCAAGCAGAGGCATCCTCAACTAGGTCAGGTTGCCTAGAACCTTGTTGAAACTCACCTTGAATACATCTAACGATGGGGCCTCAACTACCTTCCTGGGCAACCTGTTCCAGTGTTCCACTACCGTCACGGTAAGAACTCGTTCCTAGCATCCAATCTAAATCTGCTCTTCTCTAGTTTGAAGCCATTGTCCCTCAACCTATCACTGCAGGGCTTTGTAAACAGTCTCTCTCCATCCCTCTTGTAGGCTCCCTTCAGGTACTGGAAGGCTGATATTAGGTCTCGACATAGCCTTCTTTTCTGCAGCCTGAACAAATCCAGCTCTGTCATCTTGTCTTTGTAGCAGAGGTGCTCCAAACCCCTGATCATTTTTGTGGCCCTCCTATCCAGTACTACAGTGGGTTGTCTTGATTACCCTGTGACAGAACACTGACAATGTCACATGTTGATCAGGGAAGCTATTATCCCGTATGCTTACTTCTCAAACTAAGTTAGAATTTTCAGTACTAAAAACTATTTATTTCCACTGTGTCTATCCAGCTCTGTGTGAAACAACTGTGCTGCAAGATCTGTCTTTAAACTTGCTAGCCTAGATTGCAGATGTCTTGGCAAAAGAGCTAATACAATCTGAAGAATCTGCCTGAGAAGCAGAGTGGGTACCTGGGGAGGCAGGAGGTGCATAGAATGGAGCTATGTTGGCTCCACTTTAAGAATGAGCAAAACATAACATAGAAAGATCCAAGTAGTCTGGTGCCCATCGTAGCCAGTGGCCAAAAGGTAGTTTCTAGGGACAGATGTAGGAGGACACGGACAAAAATGGTAAGGTTTTGGTTTTCTTCTTTTTCCTTTTGTTTTCCAAGCTGAAGACCTCTAATATGCCTGATCATTTCTCATTCTAATCCATTTCATGCGTTTGACAAATGTCATTGACTTCTGTGAGTCTTTTTGAGATGGAGACCAAAACTGCATTTTCCAGGATACATTTATATCACAGATTTAATTTGCCTCTTAATGTTGATAAGTAGCTTAGTTTGAAATGGTAAAACTCCATACTGTTGCTAGGTTTTATAACATCAGAAGACTTTGTTCTTCTATTTTTACTGTAGCTTTCCACAATCCAGGAGCATATTGCAGCATTTTTGAAGGTAAATAAAATACAGTTACTTAGCCTCACCAACTACCACTCACTACATGACTGCTTAAAAACCCTTTCCTGAACCCTTCCTGCTACAAAGCTCTTCAAATCCAGGAGGACATAGCTGTCCTATTATGGATGCCTTTATTCTGAATTACTAGAGAGCACTTCTCACACTAGTGGATGTTCTTAGTTCCTCTTAATTCTTTTTTCCAGTTTCCTTTTCTTTTACATTAAAGCAAACTGATACTGCTCTAGATATGTCAGTACATGGTTGGTTTATTCCACAGCAGACACTCTGCTAATAGATCATATCTAACAAGATTGGTTCACTGACTTTGGCTGGAGGTTTGAAAGAAAAAGCCTTGCATGCCATTAATTGCTTTTTAGAAAACAGGCTCTTTCCTGCTCTGGATCAAGGACAAGAATGAATGTCCAGATTTTAGGATTCTGACTTAAAAGAGGGAGATTTCAAGAGACTCTAGTTAATGCTCTGCTCTTGTGCTATTTTTAATATTTTGATTAATAGAGTTGACTGACCAAGGAAACAGGTGGACTAAGTGCATTTCCTGATGGTTTTCTTATTGTTTGGTTAGCCTGACCTAATTCTTTCATCCTTTTTACTATGGTTTAAGCTTAACTAATTGGATGACAGTATGGGTCACCAGCAGCATACAGGAGCTTTTAAGATTCATCATTGCTCGTATTTGGTCCTTTATCATACTTGGGGGAGGGGTGATGGCTGGCTTATCTATCAACCTATGTCAGTCTATCTATCAACGTATCTTTCTATCTATCAATCTATCCATCAGTCTATCAGTCTGTCTATCCATCTATCAACCTGTGTATCTATGTATCTATCGATGTCTGTCTGTCAGTCAGTCTATCTATCAAACAACCTACCTATCTATCAATCTACCTATCTATCAATCTACCTATCTATCAATCAGTCAATCAACCTGTCTTTCTATCTGTCTGTCCATCTATTTATCCATCCATCAACCTATGTATCTATCAGTCTGACTATCAGTCTATCTATCAACCTATCTTTCTATATATCTGTCCATCTGTCTATCCATCTATCTATCTTTAAAGGTGCAGAGGGAGTAAAATAATATAAAGGCACATTTTTACTAGAAGAAAAACATTGCAAGAATTCAAGTAGTAAAATTGCAGATAAGTCTTATCCAACAAAATGCTTTTCTAGCACTACAAATTGCAAATGAAGTGCAATATCGTTCTCTGCTTCTGTAATAAAAAGTGTGATACCATTTTATTGAAGTGAGCCCTCAATATTGCAAGTCTTCAGTTAGTCTTTAAATAGAACAAAGTGAGTCAGACTCAAACAGTTGCATTTGGAACAAAGAGATTTGATTACTCAGCCAGAGGCCTCCAGCTTTCAACTCAACACTGTAATTTTGAATCAGCACTTGCAGTGATCACTATAAATATTGCTTCATAGTTTAGTCTTCTCAAAGTCTTGTCAGGAAACAATTACAAAAGGCCAGCTGCAGACTTGGCATAATTAAATGAAGTGAGTGGAGGAGAAGGAGGGAAGGCATAATTTGACAGTGTGTTCATAATATACCTAATTGAGTATGTACAGAGCATGGTTCTGATATATTCTTTACTAGTAAGTACATATGCAAATCTAGGTTGGAACAGACCTTAGAGATCATCTACTCCAACCTCCCTGCTAGACTCCCCTCTACTAGACCTGGCTGCTCAAAGCCTTCAGCCCAGCCTAGAAAAGCCTCAGGGACAATCTTACCTGAAAACCTGAAGGCTCATTTCTTTTCCTGACATAATGTAGGATCTAGGGTCCTACTGGACAGGAGGTTGACCATGAGCCATCAGTGGGCTCCTGTGGCCAGGAAGGCCGGTGCCATTATGGGGTGTGTTAGAATGGCTGTGGCTAGCAGTTCAAGAAAGGTTCTCCTGCCCCTTTACTCTGCCCTGGTGAAACCACATCTGGAGTACTGTGTCCAGTTCTGGGCCCCTCAATTCAAGAGGGATATAGAACTGCTTGAGGCAGTCTAACACAGAGCCAAGGAGATGATTAAGGGAGTGAAAGATCTCTCTCACAAGGAGAGACTGAGGCAGATGGGCTTTGCAGAGTTCACTCTTTAGCTTGGAGAAGAGGAGACTGAGAAGTGACCTCATCAACGTTTATCAATATGTGAAGGGTGAGTTCCAGGAGGATGGAGCCAGGCTCTGCTCAGTGATGGCCAGTGATAGGACGAGGGGCACTGCATGGAAGCTGAAGCATAGAGACTTCCATGTAAACAGGAGGAGGAATTTCTCTCTTCAGATGTGAGGGTGACAGAATGCTGAAGCAGGCTGCCCTGGGGGGTTGTGCAATCTTCTTCTCTGGAGATATTCAAGACCTGCCTGGACACGTTCCTGAGTGATCTGGTATAGGTAATCCTGCTCTACAGGGGGGTTGGACTGGCTGAGCTTTTGAAGTCCCTTCCAGCCCCTGACATTCTGCGATTCTGTGATCTCCTACTCTCACCAATCGCTTCCTACCAGGCTAGATGGGTGTACCAGAGTAGCTGCATAGAAGACAAGGTCAATTCAGCAAGAAAGGTGCCAGACCATCTGTAGTGCTTGCTGCTGACTCCCCCAGCAGGGTGAATAGTTCACATTCTGTTCTGAGCTACCTTTTACTGCAGGACCACTTAGGGGATCAGCTGAAAGATATGGTTAATGTTGTGCTTCCAGGAGCAAAAAAACAGAAATGCACTTAACCACAGCTCCTAAGATTGTCTGTGAAGCTGTGCCAAAATGCAAATATCACTTTGTGAATTAAGGAGAGAGGGCACGGAAAGTAAGTTATAATGAACATGGTAACCAGCAGACTGAATAGATTATAGGAGCTGCCCATGAGTGGTCAAGAACAAGAAATGACTGAGTTTTATTAGATTTTTTAGGATTTCTAAACTCCAGCAGAATATATGGTGTGGGTTATCCCTTCTTTCTATGCATGCTTTTAATTTAAAAAGTTACTGTTTCCTGATGGCGATGTGATTGTATCTAGTGAGGAGTAAAAATTGAAAGCATGCATTTTGTGGGGAAGATTAATTGCTTGAAAGATTAACAAAGGCCATTATAAATGAGAAAGACAGCTTGGCAGGAACTTCTTGGATTAAGCAGTGAAATATTCTCACCATAACTCTTAATCGTAGGTTATTCACTGCTTCAGGAAATATGGTGTATGTGAGGCTTCTCCTCAGAGAAGCCTTGAAAATGTTCTGATTATGCTTTACCAACTAGCCTTAGAGCCATGCATCTACAGTCTATCCATTTAAAAATAGATCTAAGTCTTAGCATCTGCTCAGTTCAATTTTCTGCACAGACTAAAACTCAAGAGGAATTAAGCATTTTCTTTGGTTGCGTGGATGAGCTTCAAGAAGTCCATGTGGCTATACAGTTACGCTTTAATTAGCAGAGACTTTGAAGTTTTGTTAGCCAAACAGGTCTCTGGTGAGACCCCACCTGGAGTACTGCATCCACTTCTGGACCCCCTATTACAAGAGGGATGTGGAGATGCTGGAGTGTGTCCAGAGAAGGGCAATAAGCATGATCAGAGGGCTGGAGCACCTCTGCTATGAGGACAAACTGAAAGAGTTGGGACTGTTTAGTCTGGAGAAGAGGAGACTCCCAGGTGACCTTCTTGTGGCCTTCCAGTATCTGAAGGGCGCCTACAAAAACAGCCTGGGAGGGACTTTTTAGGCAATCATGGAGTGACAGGACTAGGGGGAATGGAGCAAAGCTGGAGGTGGGGAGAGTCAGAGTGGATGTGAGGAGGAAGTTGTTCAGCATGAGAGTGGTGAGAGCCTGGAATGGGTTGCCCAGGGAAGTGGTTGAGGCCCCATCCCTGGAGGTGTTTAAGGCCAGGCTGGGTGAGGCTCTGGCCAGCTTGATATAGGGTAGGGTGTCCCTGCCCATGGCAAGGGGGTTCAACTAGATGATCTTTGTGGTCCCTTCCAACCCTGACTGATTCTATGGTTCTGTGATTGGAAATGAATATCAGCTAGTGTGGCAGGAATGGAATTTTTGATTATTAGATGAATTAAGGAGGAATCAACTATATATAGATTCACAGTAATGTAGACATGCAGTCTTTATATGAGAATTATGACAAATACAGTTATTGTTCCCCTCTGGACTGTTCATTTATACACTTAACTTGCTTAGGCTTTTATGTGCAACTTTAATTTGATAATGCTTTTCTTAATGTCTCTAGTTCTTAGAACACAAAGCACTCTTCCACTTCTAGTGGAAAATAAATGGAGCTTTCCGTGGATGTCAGGATCCATGTCCTTGACTATTTTTCTTATTTTTATTACATTGATGCAAAATCTACTCAATGAGCATGGGCATTGGCAATAACTCTCATGTTCTGCAAAGTGTCAGGGAACAATATCCTATATCTATGAAAGATAAGGAAATACTGATGCTTCCATTTACGTGTGGGGAATTGCTGTGCCACTACTTACTCTTGTAATTCTGCCTACCTCCAAAAAGCGTTCTGGAAACTCCCACAAACTGCCACTTAGCTCCCCACTGCTGTGTACATGCTTCCAGTCACATGCAGTTTTACTCAGGTGTGTACTAAGGAGTTCCTCTGTCCTAACAGAGTAGAATTTCTCTCTTCAGGTGCCAAAGCCTTGTCCTTGAGAGGTCTGAAAGGCTGCATGGATTTACAGGCAGCCTCTCTCATTGCAGGGTTAGACACTAGTTGTTTTAAAGAAGTATAGAACCTCTTACAGAGCTTTTTAACCTCAGAAAGAAGCCCCTTGAAATTGTGTTAAGTATAACTGAGAGTCTGTGGAAGACTTCTGTTTGAAACTTCTGGAAGATATCAGCACTGTTTTCCCTAAACCCTGGATTCAGTGATGCTCAAGAAAAAGTCCTCTACCACCAGCCTGTTCAGACAGTGGCAGTTTGTGCAGTATGTGTAAGAACAGCTTAATCTAAGGAAATTTTAGTCCAAGAAAAGAAGCAGATAGGTATTTTAATTGCCTGGACTCGTGAGTTGGAACAATTTACAATAAAGCAGTTTGCCAACTTACCAACACTTGGCCAAGTTAGCATTTTCTGCCTTGTTATCAGCTGCATGGCTCACTGAGTTTCTTCTGAACTCCCATAATTTGCAGTCTGACATTCTAAAGCAAACCATAACTCATGCTCTGTGTGTCCCATAAACACATGCTTTATTTCAAGGCCTTGGCCTATACTGCCATTGTGCAGCAAAGCAAGCAAGTGCATGGCCATTTCCTTGGAGTCAGCGGGAATTGAGAGCAGAATTGAGGTAAAATATGCACTGAATGCTTTGCAAAAGTAATACTGTGCTACTTTTAAGATAGCTGGAATATTTTGGTGAGAAGAATTAGATGATAGGCTGTGAAAAGGAAACAATGGTGATGTCCGCTTCACTCGTAGGCTTGCTGAGATGTATTAAAACAAGAACGCAAACATAGATAACAGAGTTGCTCTCTGGCTGCCTGCAATTCTCTCCCTAACCTGCTATCTGTGTAACTAATCCTTCTGCTTTCTGACCCCTCTGGCTGATTCTCCAAACTCACCTTGAACATAAGGCAAAGTCTGGGATAAGGTAGAGGAGTGGAAAGGAGGTGGAAGGGTGGTTGGGACTCTGGTTTCTGGGAGGCCTGTTGTGTTTCTGTATTACTTTTTTACCTTGTCTATTTCCTTCTATAGCTGTATAGATTATAAATACCTGCTTGGATATTGTGCTAAGCTGTAAATAGAAATCTTCATCCTAGTTTCCAGCTCAGCTGAGTCTAGTCTGGGTGACTTCATAAGAGGTTGGGAGGGCAGGTAACACTCCAACCATCACAAGTACTCAAAGCAGGAGCCTTTTCTGTGTAGTGTTTTCTGTGAGGCAAACAATCTTCTGTATTACATTTCAATAATTCCACTGCATTGATAAATTTACGTAATTATTCTCAGTTGTAAATTTTCTTAGCTCCTAGATGTGTTGGTTAAAAAAGCAAAAAGTAATGCTCAGCACTGGGTTCATGAATCGTGGGCTGATGGGAGGGGAAAAAGAAAAAGCTTATAGTGGCTTTCTAAAGAGATAAAAGAATTGTGAGGCTCATTCAGCAAAAAGATTCAATACTGGTGTAGCAAAAAGAATTTCAACCTTCTCCTTGTTATGAAAACAAGAATTTTCTCTTAGGAAGTGGAAGGAATTACAGCCAAACAATTTAGCACTGTGCTGTCATTCTGTAAAGGATGGTAATGCCAAGGATTTCTGGCAGGTTTTATGTACAGTGCTTATAAAGAAAATTGCTGTGTCCAGTGCATCCACGGCAATGAAGTACAATGTGCTTAGGGTGAGAAAGGATGGAGAAAGAGGTTTTAAAAAGCAGAAATAACAACTTTCTTTTCTTTTCTTCTCCTAAGCAGTTGATAGATGTGTAATCCTTCTCAGAAAGATAAATTTTTCAACAGATGTACTTTACTAGTGCTTCTAGTATGCCCATTCCTTTCCTCCATCTGCCACCATCTTCAGATCCCCTGCACGGCCAGGAAAATGAAAAACATGTTAAATAAATGAAATGGTGGAATTGACTTTCTGAATTCCATACTTTTTTCCCCCAGTTGTTAAAGGAAAGTCATCATCTGGGTTTCTATGATTACTAAATAAATGTAAGAGAAGCCTTTTTTTTTTTTTTTTAATGCTGCATTAGTTATATAGTAAAAAATATAACAGTAGTACTCCTCGCCCGTTTCCCAGGTGACAATTCTTCACATTGGTTAGAGAGGAGAGTGATTTCTCTGTAGTAAAATTAGCAGAGCTGAGAGAATTTCAGTAAGTGTTACCTTTTAAAGTTGCCATTAAAATGATATATAATTAGTAGGCTTAGAAAATGCTGTCCTTAACACAGAGGTACCTGAAATCACCTAGACTGTTGCATCTGGATCTGATGCTCTCAACATAGGAAGGGCATGAACCAGATGGAGTGGGTCCTGAGGAGGGCCATAAAAATGACCAACCAGTGGGGACAGGCTGGTTTGGTTTTTTTATTTGACATTTCTTATTGTGATTGTTTGCATAGGTAAAGAGATGGATGCAACCTATCTGTATCTGAATGATATGGACTGGTTTATCTATGTACCCACAGATGCTTTTGTACCTCTGCTGGTGTTCTTCAGCCTGAAGAAGAGAAGGCTCTGGAGACACCTAATAATGTCCTTCCAGTATGTGAAGGGGACTACAAGAAGGCTACAAAGGGACTGTTTCCAAAGACCTGTGGTGATAGGATAAGAGGCAACAGGTAGAAATTAGAAAAGAGTAGATTTAGATTGGATATTAGTAACAAATTCTGCACTGTGAGGCTGGTGGAACACTGGAACAGGTTGCCCAGGGAGGTGGTGGAAGCGCCATCCCTGGATATATTCAAGGTGAGGTTCAACAGGACTTTGGGCAACATGATCTGATGGAAGATGACTCTGTTCACTGCAGGGGAGTTGAACTGGAGGTCCCTTCCAAACCAAACCATTCTCTGATAAATAATGTAAAGAAAGATTCTTCTGGGAACATCCTTGTCCTGAAATTATCAGCACCAAAAAAATACAACCCCCAAACCCCACAAACAAACAATAACAACAAAAATATATATATACACAGTATAAAATCAATATATTGGAAAAAAAACCAAATGCATCACATCAGAAAGCTGACAGGAGTTTGGTACTGGAAAAGAAAGGAAATTTAGGAGAATAAAAGTGATGTCACTTAGGGTTTAAATTTGTAAAACTATTGTTTTAAACACAATAGTCCAAGGACATAATGAAGAGAAAATCACTCTAGAAATTCTTATGGTTTTTATTGGCTATTATTGCATCTGTGTCACTAACTGATTCCAAATAAGGTAAAAGCGTTAGAGAGCACAGCAATTCTCATTGCTGCTTGTGGCATCATAGTATGACAACATTAAAAGTGGAAAAGAAGAATCATTGTAGGTAGAACGCTAAATTCATCAATAATTCTATTGTTTTTTTAATGGACAATAACCACAAGTAGATCAATAAATATACCTAAGCAGGGAGCTCTTGTTAAGTAAGATCGTAATTCTAGCTTCGTGTTGTGCTAGTTTGAGCCTACCTAGGATATTTTAGTGAGAAGTAGATGATAGGCTGTGAACAGGAAACAGTGGTGACGTCTACTTCACTTATAGGTTTGCTGAGATGTATGAAAACAAGAACACAAACAGATAACAGAGTTGCTCTTTGGCTTTGGCTGCCTCCCTTCTCTCTCTCTCTAACCTGTTGTCTGTGTAACTAATCCTTCTGGTTCCTAACCCCCCTGGCCGATTCTCCACACTCACCTTGAACATAAGGCAAAGTCTGGGATAAGGTAGAGGGGTGGAAAGAAGGAAGGGTGCTTGAGAGCCCTTCTCTGGTTTCTGGGATGGGTGTTGTGTTTCTGTATTACCTTTTTAACTCATCTATTTCTGTCTGTAGCTGTATAGATTGTATATACCTGCTTGTATATTGTGCTAAGCTGTAAATATAATTTCATTCTTTAATTTCCAGCCACTGAGTCTAGTCTGGGTGATTTTCTTAAGTGTGGGGGTGTGGGTAGCACCCAAACCATCACGCATGCTGAGAGAACTTTTAGTTCTGGAAAATATAATTGAACAATATAATGAAAACTATCTGGCATTTATAGATAGGCCTGTGCTACCAGCTGTCACTGTGCATATTGAAAAACTCACACTATATTTCTGGTCCCCTGCAGTCTATTTTGAGTCTACTTTAAGGCCATTTTTATGCTAATTTTGTTTTTTTTCTAAGCAGTGTGGTTGACATTTGCTTCATTTATTTCTCAATGTTTAAAGCAAATGCCACATGATTTGGTTAGGAATTGCATGAAGTTGACTGAAACAACTTGACAAGATGATTTTTTTTTTACTTATAAAACAAATACATTAAGCAGTCACACAATTAAATGAGACATTAAAGATTTATGTTACTGCAAATGTTCATTTTGGTTTTTTTATTTGACATTTCTTACTGTGATTGTTTGCATAGGTAAAGAGATGGATGCAGCCTATCCATATCTGAATGGTATGGACTGGTTTATCTAGGTATCTGTAGATGCTTTTGTACCTCTGCTTTACCTCACAAAGGATTAAAGAGAACTCTTAAATTTTACAGAATCACAGAAACATCCAGGTTGGAAAAGCCTCTCAGGATCACCAAGTCCAACCTAGAGCCGTACTCTGCGAGGTTCATCTTAAGCCCTAAGCATCACATCCAAACAACTCTTAAACACATCCAGGGCTGGTGACTCCGCCACCTCCCTGGGCAGCTCATTCCAGTGCCTGACCACTCTCTCTGGGAAAAACCTTTTCCTAATATCCAATCTAAACCTCTCCAGCCTCAGCTTGAGCCCATTCTCCCTTGTTCTGTCCTCAGAACTGAGAAGAGACCAGCAGCAGCCTTTCCACAACATCCCTTCAGGTAGCTCTAGACAGCAATGAGGTGTCCCCTCAGCCTCCCTCAAACTAACTAACCATCCTCAGCTCCCTCAATCATATCTCATAAGATTTATTCTCCAGGCCCTTCCCCAGCTTTGCTGCCCTCCTCTGGACCCTCTCCAGCACCTTCACATCTCTCTTGTATCGCAGTGTCCAAAACTGAACACAATACTTGAGGTGTGGCCTCCCCAGAGCCAAGTCCAAGGGGACAATCACCTCCCTGCTCCTGCTGGCCACAGCATTTTTAATCCAAGCCAGGATGCCATTGGCCTTCTGGCCACCTGGGAGCACTACTGGCTCTTATTCAGCTCCTGTCTATTACAACCCCCAGAGCCAGGCAGCTCTCCAGACACACTGCCCCAAGCCTGTAGCATTGCTTGGGGTTGTTGTGACCCAAGCACAGGACCTGGCATTTGGCCTTGTTGAAACTCATCCCATTAATGTCTGGATTCTGTACAGCATGTGGACGAAAGATCCTGAACACTAAATGAACACGTAGGGAGTTCATGTGGTTGAACCAGTAAACAGACTATTGCACCATACAATCAAGTTCATTATGCACATAGCAAATGAAGTGCTGAGTAAGTAGACTATTAGGAACCACTTGGACTGTTTTGTTTTGGTGGTTTCTTTTTTTTCCTTTGGTTGGTTGATCTTTTTGATTATTTATTTTGTGTTTGTATGTGTGAAACATTTTTCCTGAAATTGTTTAAAATCACTTCTGGGGTGACCTGCTGTGCTGCCCAACTGGCTAAGTGATTTCTGTTACTATATCAAACACTGTAATGACATTTAGAAAGGAAAAAGGAACTGTGTGGCAGTGCTACTTTGCTCCCTCCTGGAGCCTCACAAAATGTCATTTATGTCATGCTGAGTGCTGTTTACTTTAGAATAAGGGACATTTACACGTGCGATTCTTAAAGTACTTTGAGACAGTTGATGAAAAAGGCATGAACAAAAAGTAAATACAAGAGTTGCATGAGCTTAATGCAGCATCACCAATTCCCAGCAGCTGCAGAACTACCCTGTTTGTATTTTGTGAGACTGCAGAAGGCTGTCTTAGACTAGAAGATGAGGGTTTTTTTGCTTGCTGTGTGGTTTCACAATCAGGTAAAGTGGTCCTTACTAAAAGGGCGATCTTGTCTGCCTGATGCTTCTGCTCTCACTGCATTGGATCAAACTGTTGATGTAGCAGGGCTGAACAGGAGCTCTTCATCAGCAAAAGGAAGGCACAGGGAGTTTCATTTAAACATGAGGAGGACATTTTTTGCTGGGGGTGTGACAGGACACTGGAACAGGCTGCCCAGGGGGGTTGTGGAGTCTTCCTCTCTGGAGATATTCAAAACCTGCCTGGACATATTCCTTTGTGATCTGGTCCAGGTGATCCTGCTGTGGCAGGGGGGTTGGACTGGATGAGCTTTCGAGGTCCCTTCCAGCCCTGACATTCTATAATTCTATGAAATACAATTTAATATACAGTGCTCTAGGTGGCTGTAGAATATTTCTGCCCAGTACTTCCTATCCTACAACTTCCTAAACATTGTTATGTATTTAATATAACCATTATTATATAAACTGCTACCAGAAGCTGGGAGATTGTTTTGTTTGTACATTTTGATCTTGATTTGTTTTGGTTTTATTTTGCTGCCTTGTTTTCACAGAGATTTTCCTCTGTTGCATAGCATGCTCCATGATGATTTCAACTGAGTAAAACCTAAACTGGAAGAGCTGATAGATTTAGTAGCTTGTTTGGTATATTTTTTCTTATTGGCAATATTACATTTTACATTGAGAAAATAATGCAATGACAGCTCTACCTATGCAGTCAATAAGCCCCTGCATCTCAGGAGGTATATTTTTTTCTCCTTTGTAAGTCATACTGAATATAACAAAAGACTTCCTCTGTTTTTATTATCCTACAGAACTGAGCAAAGAATGAAAGCCCTGTGGAAGAGTTCGTGGCCTTTCAGGAATGTCTTACAGAAATAATTTAATAGAGAATGAAATTCATCATCTACCATCTGTTCAGGGCTGATTTTAGGTACAGAAATTTCTATTAATATCTCACTGAGATTATTTTTGTATGGTTTCCCCTCAAAGCTAGCTGATCACTTAATTTCAAAGTGAAATTGGAGTGGTGCACATCTGTGTCTTTCTAGGGCAACTGAGAAAAAGCTGTATTACAAATGTGCTCTCTTTGTGTTTGTCTTAATTACTGGTTCTTGATCTTGAAGTGTTGCTTAGCACTATGTGGAGGTGAAAGCATTTAAAGCATCATAATAAATATACCAATTTATGGCAATACTGGTGCTAAATGTGATATGCACAACGATGAGCTGAAAAGAAGGGGAAGGTAAATATGATAGTTGTAGTAGAGTGAACACAAGAAGGGAGAAGGAATTACTTAAAATGTTTTGGTGCACTTTTGAAGACCTATGCATGACCCTGGCTGTGACTCTCCTGCTTTCCAGCTCTTCTTAGCTCTATGTTATGATCAGCTTCAGGCATGATTTCACTGACCTGGGTTAACATGTTCCTAATTGCATTTTGCTTATATTTAAGATCCATATTTTGTCAAAATTTATAACAAAAGGAAAAATAGTTCCACTCTGGGACATTTCTCTGCTCAGTATTTGCTGGCTTTTGCCCTTTGTTGGTGTATCGTTACGAGCAACATGGGTGGGGGTGACAGAACTGCTTCTTCAATTCACAAACCAGTGAGATGTAGTTGTTACAGTGAGTTGTGTGCTCTAATTAGAGTATTTTAATGAGAGAAATTAGATTATTGGCTGTGAAAAGAAAATCAAGTGATGGCTATATTACCCATCTGCTCTGCCAGGACGTATGAAAACAAGGACACAAAGAAAGATAAGGGAGTCTCTGCCTGGTTTTTGCTGTATTAACTCTTCTGCCTGACCCTGTACATTTCCCAACTAATCATTCTGCTTCTAACACCCTTTGTTGACCTTTCTAGATCATCCTGCATGTAAGGGAGATTCTGAGATAAGGGAGGGGTGAAAAGAAGGGTGGTTGAATAGAATAGAATAGAATCAATCAATCAG
>WAAF01015524.1:30204-41250 GCA_013400475.1 Tricholaema leucomelas
GCACTCTAACTGCTGGGAGGAGTCTTGTATTTCTGTATTACTTTTCACTTGTGTATAACTGTATATAGTTGTAAATACTTGTAATAGATTGCACATATATGCTTGGAAATTGTGCTAAGCTGTGGATATAAACTTCATTCTTTAATTTCCAGCTGGCTGAGTGTAGTCTGGATGAATTCTTGTGGGGGGGGTAGGTGATGCCCAGAACCACTGCAAGTTGTAACTGCAATGGATGCTGCAGTGAGTTGTCATTCACTGCAAGCCTCTAATGACTGCTCACATCCACAGTGTCTCTTAACTGATACGCTTCATCATTTACTCATGAAAGTTTAATCACCTGTAGCCACATACTGTTGCAAAATATATACTGCATAGTTGTAAATGGGGTTTTAAAACACCTGGCTGTTGCTTTTCCTGCTGGAAGAACATGAGTATTGTCAGAGTGATGTTGCAGCAAGCAGAATTTTGTGCCGTAATTGCCAGAAATCTTCAGAAGGATTCAGTGAGAGAAGTATTCAAAGGGGCTTTATTTTTACTGCAGAATAATGTACTTTTAAGTGACTAAATAGTATACTTCTGAGTATTCCTCTGAAGGTGAAAGAAATATCTGTCTCTTTGCTCATAAAGTTCTTCTTATCTAATATATAGATGTGCATTCACAGAATCACAGAACTGTCAGGGCTGGAAGGGACCTCAGATCATCCAGTTTCAAGCCCGCTGCCATGGACAGACATCTGACACTAGACCAGGTTGTTCAGTGCTGCATCCAGCCTGGCCTTAAAGACATCCAAGGATGGAAGTTTTCCTATGTTGCCATATGTAAGTAGTATCCTGAGGATAAGATATTGCAATGAATATTTTCTGTTTCTATTAAAAAATACTTTGCTTGGATTATTTCACATGGAAGTTGTACTGAAACACAGTATGGGAAGCAAAAAGATCGCTTTAATAAAACTTCACCAAAATCCCATTTCCCACTCATGGTCACAAGAGTCTTTGAAATAGTTACAATACCTGAATTAGTAGACCTAGTAAAATTAGAATATTTCACCTTGGGGTGTTTTTTTTGTTTGTTTTCTAAACACAGAAGGAATCACAAACTTGAGCTGAGCCCAAAGCTCAAGTAAAATCTTCTATGATATAAGAGTTGAGGCTCCAGGTTTGCAGTAAAATCTGGATGAGGGCATTGGGTGTACCCTCAAGTAGGTTCACCGATGATACAAAACTGGGGGGAGTGGCTGGTACCCCATCAGGCTGTGCAGCCATCCAATGAGATGTGGACAGGCTGGAGTGCTGGTCGAAAGCTAACCGCAAGAAGTTCAGTAAGGACAAGTGCAGGGTCCTGCATCTGGGGAGGAATAACAACAGGCACCAGTACAGGCTGTGGGCTGCCCTGCTGGAAAGCAGTTCTGTGGAGAAAGATCTTCGAGTCCTGGTGGACAGCAAGTTCTGCATGGGCCAGCAATGTGCCCTTGTGGCCAAGAGAGCCAATGACATCAGGAAAAGCATGTCTAGCAGGTCTAGGAAGGTCTTCCCCTCTACTCTGCCCTGGTGAGACCACACCTGGAATACTGTGTCCAGTTTTGGGCTCTGCAGTTCAAGAGAGACAGAGACTTGCTGCAGAGTACAGTGGAGAGCCACGAGGGTGACTGGGGAACTTGAACACC
Organism: Tricholaema leucomelas; assembly: GCA_013400475.1. Taxonomy (NCBI): domain Eukaryota; kingdom Metazoa; phylum Chordata; class Aves; order Piciformes; family Lybiidae; genus Tricholaema lacrymosa; species Tricholaema leucomelas. The sequence continues at coordinate 31,872 of WAAF01015524.1, forward strand.
TCTCCTACAAAGAGAGACTGAGACACCTGGGACTGTTTAGTCTGGAGAAGTCTGAAAGGAGATCTGATCAATATGTACAAATATCTGACGGTTGGGTGTCAAGTGAATGGGACCAATCTCTTTTTGGTGGTCAGCAGAAATAAGACGATGAGCAGTGGCTACAAATTGGAACATAGAAGGCTTCACCTCAACATGAAGAAAAATTTCTTTACAGTGATGGTGACAGAGCACTGGAACAGGCTGCCCAGAGATGGGTTGTGGAGTCTCCTTCTCTGGAGACTTTCAAAACCCACCTGCATGCATTCTGGTGTAGATTACCCTGGGTGATCCTGCTTCTGGCAGGGAGGTTGAACTGGGGCTATTTAGCCTGGAGAAGAAGAGGCTCAGGGCAGACCTCATTGCTGTCTAAAACTACCTGAAGGGAGGTTGTAGCCAGGTGGGGGTTGGTCTCTTCTACCAGGCAACCAGCAACAGAACAAGGGGACACAGTCGCAAGTTGTGCTGGGGGGAGGTCTAGGCTGGATGTTAGGAGGAAGTTCTTGCCACAGAGAGTGATTGACACAGGGAGGTGGTGGAGTCGCTGTCCCTGGAGGTGTTGAAGAAAAGCCTGGCTGAGGCACTTAGTGCCATGATGTAGTTGATTGGCTAGGGCTTGGAGTGGATGAGCTTGGAGGTCTCTTCCAACCTGGCTGATTCTGTGATTCTAGATGATCTCCAGAGGTCCCTTCCAACCTGTAGGGTTCTGTGATTCTGTAGAAGTGTCTGACGTAGTTGATGGCACTTTAATTAAAATTAAAAAGAAAAAAATCAATCTCCATTTTCTTACAAATACAGTTGCAAGTGAGAACCAAAGAGGCAATATGCATTTTATGTAACACAGAGGATTTTGCGCATTGCGGGTTTTTAATGGCAAAAGATGCTTTCAGGAAGAGAAAGTAGAATTAAGGCAATATGAAGGAAGCACTGAACTGGGACCTGGAGGATAGAGATTCAAATTCTGGTGCACTGCAACAACTTAATGCAAGTGAGTTTAAATATTGCTTTTCCCTGATGGAGATAATATATCTCTTTCTTTCTACCTTTACCTTTAAAACATATTCCATGCAAAGCTTTGTGCTGTCAGTTATCTGGGGCACTATGATACCATTATTTGGATTCAGTCAGCTTACATGTCTAAGCCTGACTTCAAAGATTTTCACTGAAGTTAGCTGTTCATTTAGCTGAACAAATGCTCAGGCACTGCTATACAGTGTTAGAAGATACCTATAGCGTAACTGCCCTAGGTGGGGAATGAATTCTTTGAAACAAAAATGGATAAGTGGAATTTCTGTAGGAAAAAGAAGTTGAGAAGTTTAGTTAATAAAGAAATATATCTGTTACATATTGAAAATACATTGTGCTGGGAAGAAACATTCCTCAGGAGCCTGCATGGAGCTGTGGGCCTCAAGGTGTATGTCAGCCATAGCAAAGAGTTCTCACTGGTTTATCGTGTTAGAATAAAAGCAACTTGACACTTCTTATTTCTTTTGTTGCATTTATTAAAGTGTTAGACAGTTCAGCTATAACATAGCGTAACTTAGAAAACTAGAAAACGTCTTCTTGGAAAAAAGTAGCTTTCAATGTGACATATTTGATGAAACCTGAATAAATTAATGAAAGGCTTCAGCATTATGGAGCTACATTTTTCATTAGAGCAGCGTTGGTTCATTTTGCTGTGCTCCTTTCTTCTGCCTTCTTTTGGCAAGTTCAGGATATGCTGCTAATGCTGCTTCAAAACCACTTTCTGTTTAGTGCTCAAAGACACATTCAGGAGGAGAAAAATATCATGAAGATAACATATAAAGAAGATACAGAACTGTGACTTGGAGATACAGATTTGACTTGCAGTGCCTTGCAACACCTTCCTGTGAGTAAGTGAGTTTAAATAGTGCTTTTCCTCAATGAAGAGAGGATGTCCCTACCTTACTACCCTTAATTGCAATACATCTGCACAAATTGTTGCTTAATCACAAATAATTTTCTCTTCCCCACCTCTGGTCTTACATTAGAGACTTTGATAACACAGAAGAGGGTGTGCAAATAATTTTCATAGCTGTGTTAAGTTAATCATCCCTGTTGATGATATTAATATTTAACTAGCTGTAAGAGTTGGAGCATTCTCAGTCTTTGGTTCCCTATAGTCAGCTTGCAAGTGAAACCATTAGAGCTATGATCTTTTATAGTTATCACCCACAATTGCTGGAGAGATGGTATGCTCTGCTTACAAGGACAGACATGAGAGTTTGATCAAGTCTGTTTCTCATTTTCCAGCTGAAAGTCAGGAGTCTATTAGTCGTGTCCAGCCACACAGTACTTTATTTCAGGTTGCATTAATGTGAAGCATTTACTATTAACCATACATTCACAGCACTTTGCTTTGTGTCAACTGGAGATTTTACCTAAGGAATTGGTAGCATAGATTCTGTGTTTATGGAATTGCAAAATGGAAATAAGGGTCAGAGTGATGAAACTGCTAAACCGGAGAGCCTCTGTAGCTGCTATGGAACAGATGTGCCTCTAGGTGATCTAAATCACATAAAGGAGTGGGTAAAACTGAAGGACTCTCGTCCTTCAAATGCACAGCAATAAACAAATGTCCTACTTTACCTATGTTACTTTACAGACTTTCACATCAGGTACTGACCTTCCTGGCAGAAGAGTGCTTGTAGGTGGTAGTTATGTAATATTCAGCTTCTTTTTTGTCGTAACTCGAGATGTTGAATTCTTTTGGATTTGGAGTGCGTGAATGAAGTATAGCAGAAGTTGGGAGGTGACTCTTTGCTGCCCAAAGGGTTGATATTTATATTTCTGCTTAGAGTGAAGCATTCAAAGATAGTGATGGATGAGAGAAAACTAAGACTGAGTCTTTGAGCATAGGGAAAATTGGAGGATATGAAGTTAGAAGAAAAGGCAATAAATAAAAATGCTTTTTTTCTGAGAGAAGGAAAGAATAATGACAGAAGATGCTTGCATACACTTGATCACATTTCTCTTGTTAGAAATTTAAGAGATTTGTGTCAGGAGAGAAAAATACTTTCACTGAGAGTTTAGTGGGAGAAAAGGATTTATACTGAAACTGTGAATTTTATGTAAGTGGAAGCAGTCCAATTCTGTAGCTGGGAGGATGGCTCAAGGGCAAACAGAAAGATTTTGTGGGAGTGATCAGCCTGGTGTCAGCTTCTGTAGAACAAATTTGAAAATGCAGTCAGGAAAGAAGCATAAATTGTGAGTTTGAGGCTGACCATTGGCAAAGTAGATAATATCTTGAGAGGGATTCAAAGGTGGAAGGAAGCCTTAAGAACGTCTGTTGTTACGGCAACGGAGAAAGCAGAGATCTGATATCCAGTCCTGTGCTCTGATGGTCAACAAGCCCTGCAAAGTTGGGTGCAAGGCCTGAGCACTAGGGAGGGGATGGTCAAGAATACCTGACAGAGAAGAGGAGATCAGGCTTGGTGGAGATCATACCAATTAGGGGCCTTGATATTAACAGCAAACCACTAACGAGTATCTTTAGACACATGGTTCTTCAGGCTTATGTTGAGGTTACAAGGTGGTCAAAGTTCTTGTTTCTGTGACCTCATGAGCTAACGGTGCCTTCCATTTTCTAAGCCACTGAACACTGTTGGTGCTGCCAAAATAACAGCTTTGTTCCTCTGAGAGGCAAGTGCCAGCTATGCTTGGTTTTGAGGCAAAAAAACAACCCACTAGCAAAGCACAGATAAACAAAAGAACAAACAAATTTTCTTGGATGGATTTGAATAGACGCTATGGTAGGGTTGTAGGCAAATATAACATTACCTACAGTCTACTTGCTGTAGTCTTAACGAGGTGAAGAACAGATTGTTGTCTTGTTCTGACAAAATGCTTACTTGTTTGCTGTCCTCTAGAGCCTTGTGGTTAACCCCAATAAAACGTAACCAAACAACAGACCTCATTAGTGAAATCTGGATCTTTTCAACTCCAAGAACACATCTTTGCATTGTATCATGCCATACTGGACCCTTTAGGAGGTATTTTACATCCTGCTTCTTTTACTGGAAGCTATATTTCTGGGAGTTCCTTTATCACAAATGAACTTTGCAGGTTTTACAGAGTGAGTGAAGTTATGTTTGCACTTCTACTACAAACCTAATTTTGCAGGGACTTGTAAATCTGCTACAATAGCATCTTCATTTGAGAAGAAAAGGCTGGGATCTCAGTGCTTGTGTTCATTACATTTTTGCACTTGAGCTAACTGAAAGGGTCTCTGTCTCTGAAAGTGCCTGCTTAATTAGATAATTACACAATAAACTGTAATGCTTACTCTAATTTCATCGGAGGATAAACGTGCTGGGAGTTGAAGCTATTCTTTGAATCCTGGAGGTGATTTCTGTAATCTAGAGCAGTGCCAAATGGATAAGACATAAGGGAGATACTTGCAGTGCTGCTGCCTGTACTGTATCTCTTGAATGAATACATTCATGATGTAGCTGGCACAATAGTCTGTCAATATAAACTGGCCTGTTTTTGGACACTGCAGTTTCCCTTTCGTGAGGACAGTAGAAAATCATGACATTTTCTTTCAAGAGAGGGATAAGGATATGAACAATACTTCCTGCTACTCTTTGGGTGCAAACAGCAGTTCATGTAGTTCTGTCCCTTATGTGTGCTCTCAGGTAGTACTGTCCCTGTGTGTGCTCTCTCTGTACTCTAAAGACTCCTGCACATGGAGCTGTTTGCAGGTCTGACCTCCTTTCCCTACTGCTCTGAGACAGCATTGTTTGACTAGACAGACGAATTATATAGCAGTCACCAATTCACTAAGCATGAATAATTCAAGATGGATTGAATTTTAAACTACTGAGAGTATCCTTGGAAGACAGATGAGCAGAGGTGGGGTGCAAGTCAAACCCATAGTACCAAGGTACCAACTCTGAGGCAAAGGGAATACCAAGTATTTAATTGCTTTTGCTATGCTGAATGTGATGTATATCTTCAGCATATGGGCCTGAGGAGTCAAAGGAAAGCAGATACAGGCAATATGGAAAAAGAGAGGCAAAATAGCTCCTGTCTCGTGACAGCTGTCTAGTGTGATCCCTCAGTGTTGCTTCTAACAGATTGCAGAAAGTGTCCAGGGTTTCAGGGCTAAAAGGGGAAGCAAGTGATATCTTCTTGGCATTGTTGATGTGCCCTTGCCAGATAAAACGTTTTTAGTGGTCTCCCCCAAGTGGAGCCTAAAATTCCACCCACCCCCCCACCCCCGAATTCCAAAGTTTGAACAGTACTTAATACTGACTCTCAGTGAAAGGGCTACAAGACTGAGTTTGGTTTTTGTTATTCAGTTTGGGGGTTTGTTATTTTTGTTTAGTTATGGTTTTGTTTTTCAATTATTTGTTTGGTTTTTTCTTTCCATTAGAGGTATAGTTGCATTCTCATATTCCTGTTTCCTTAAGTAATGGCAGGGGTGTTGGAACACTCAACAAGGTGATGATCCTTGTGGTCCCTTCCAACCCTGACTGATTCTATGATTCTGTTCCTGTGTACTTATCTTTAAAAAGCACAATGCAATAGGTCAATATAGCAAAACCAGAGGGCATCACTAAGAGAGAAGCTTTCAAATGTCTGAAGGCTATGAGACCTGTAAGCACTGTTCCTAGCTAGCATCTTTCAGTTTACCTGAAGTATTGCTGTGGATCATGCTTGCCCCACCTCTTCTTAAAGAGGGAAAATGTAAACAATCCCTCCCTTCCTAGCACAGAAGGCCAGAAAAATTTACTTCTTTCTTATTCATTCTGGTTCTTAAACATGTCAGAAATGTAGAGCTGCTAAGTCAGCCTAGACATTTTTCCTTCTACAGACCTTGAACTTCAGAGCTCTCTGCTGTAGAAGCAATAATTCTATTTGCTGTAATAAGTCTTATGGCCAGATTTCTAAACGACATAATAGCTACATTTATAAGAGGATAAACATGTTAGTGTCAAAATCAGTAACTGCAGCTCTCTGGGTAGCTGCTTGAAATAAAGACATTCATCTTCTAGTTCTGAAAAGGTGGTGCATTATTTCTGCAAAACACTTACTATGTCTTGATTTGAATAATGACCTTAAATCAGTTCATATATTCCCAGCTGTATGTATTTTTAGCAGCTAATTATAAAATTCTTTTTTTATCAGATCCTGCTTAGGTTAATTTTATGTATTCTAATAATTTGGAATAGTGACCTCTCAAATCTTTAGCATAGAAAGAGGCAGTAGACATAAGGACTGTATTATTTAAGCACTGTGGCCTTTGAGGCATCCATAGTACAATGATGTTATACTCTTTGAGATCAAAAGGCCAGCAGCTCTGGAGTAAGCACATCCCTTGTGGATTAATTATAATGAAATTACTCATTTGGAACACTGTGCCAGAGCTTTGACACTATCCAAGCTGCAGTAAAAATTTCATGTGAGCTTTCTTTACACTGGAAGAAATGCCGCAGTGGCAAAAGATGTTTTATTTATAGCAACCCTGCCTGTACAGGAAAGGGAAGAGCTACTGCTCACATTTTGAGAGCCAGTAGTTTCACTGTACCATGTAGTTATCCTTCAGCTACATTACAGATTTGATGCCTAAAATAAATGCATAGCATAGGAAGAATAAGAGTGCACTTAGTTATTATCTTAGCAGCCCTCAACTTTAAAAGATCTCTTGAAATCTGGAAATTCCCCTTTGAAACATTTTTAGAGACATTTTTAGTTTCAAAACCAGAAGGGGATGCAGTTTATGAAAAGAAGACTGTGTGAGCTTTCTAAAACACAATCCAGACAAAAATAGTGTTCTTGAAGATTCCCAAATCATCTCCAATCTGATGAAGTTACTGGGAATTGTGAAAGACCCAGGTGTATGTTTTAGCAAGACTGATAGATCTGTGACTTCACATGTAGGGCACTCATCTCTGTGGCTAAGGTTTGTATTCCCAATTGCCAGGGCAGTAGAAGTTAGAATCATAGAATCAGTCAGAGCTGGAAGGGATCACAAGAATCATCTAGTTCCAGCACCCCTGCCATGGGCAGGGACACCTCACACTAGATCAGGTTGCTCAGAGGCACATCCAGCCTGACCTTAAACGTCTCAAGTGAAGGGGCTTCCACAACCTCACTGGGCAACCCATTCCAGGGTCTCGCCACCCTCATGCTGAAGAACTTCCTAACATAAGTTGATAAGTTATATAAAACAAAGACAAACTAAGGTCAAAGAAAATGATCGTCCCCCCTCTACTCCTCACTGGTGAGACCCCACGTGGAGTACTGCATCCAGTTCTGGAGCATATTTTACAAGAGGGATATGGAGGTGCTGGAACATGTCCAGAGAAGGGCCACGAGGATGCTCAGAGAGCTGGAGCACCTCTCCTATGAGGAGAGACTGAGGGAGTTGAGGCTGTTCAGTCTGGAGAGGAGAAGGCTCCAAGGTGACCCTATTGTGACCTTTCAGTATTCTAAGGGGGCCTACAGGGAAGCTGGGGAGAGACTTTTTGGGCTGTCAGGTAGTGATAGGACTGGGGGGAATGGAACAAAACTAGAAATGGGTACATCCAGATTAGATATTAAGAGAAATTTTTCACCATGAAGGTAGTGAGAGCCTGGAATGGGTTGCCCAGTGAAGTGGTGGGAGCTTCATCCCTGGAGGTGTTTAAGGCCAGGCTGGATGAGGCTCTAGACAGCCTGATGTAGTGTGAGGTGGGGGTTGGAACTGGATGATCCTTGTGGTGCCTTCCAACCCTGACTGATTCTATGATTCAATTTAAAGGTATTTTCTCTGTAAGTTCTTTGGCTCTATTTATTCTACTCGGGCCAAAACATGACCACCTGAGGTATATCAAATTTCAGTGACAGGATTCTAGTAGGGACATCGATCCCTTTGTCAACTTGAATCACTATGTTAAAGTGAGTGATTCCCAAATACCTTCTTCAGTTTTTGCCCTTCAGTTGCTTTCCTTGAACTCCATGCAAGCTGAAGTGCCTGAGCTGGGAGCAAAAGACAACCAGAGTGAGACTTTACTAAAGGCTGCAAATACTGAGTGGTGTTTCTAATGATGAACTTAAAGGGTGCCTTACAGCATCTCTCTCCCTCCCCCTAACAATATTTGTATTGGTTATGGTGGCATGTCTGACAGTCTCTGTAATTTCATTGACAAGAATTTAAAGCCTGATGAAGTCAGAGGTTATACCAGAAGTGTTCTGATTTCTCATACTGGTCATTTAAAAACCAAGCATGAACTATAACTACAGAAAATTGGAGATTCCAGTCCAATGGTGGCCAGGTCATTAGATTAGATGGGGTTTATAGCTGGAAATGAGAAGTTAAGTTCACTTTGAGCAGGTTGGAATGTAAGTTTACTTTAAATAACAATTGGGGCACTTTAGGGAAACCCAATAAGCCATCCTATAGTTATAGATGAGTTTGCAGAAGTACAAGCAAATCCAGAGAGGAATGAGACACAAAATATAATTCAGTTTATAAAGAATTTTGGAAGAGCTGAGTTCCTGTGATTCTGATTTAAGCACAGGGGAGCTCTACATTCTTTCCAAGCTCAGTTATGTCTATCCCACTGATCCTACCTACACTGTTATCAGTTTCAATCCCTAAATCACTTCTCTCCCACCATCTACTTGTCAGTTAACCATACGCAGTGCTGACTGTTTGTCAAGTTTCCTTGCATTCATGAGCATGAACTTTGCTTTATAAGGTATGTCATCTGTAACACTAACTTAAGCAGCTTGCAGTCTTAACAGAAATCCCAGCAGATTAGCTATGAGCTATGCAGGGAGAAAAATTCCATACACCCATGGAGGATTAGTTGAGACGAGCAAACAAATTTGGCTGGTTTTGAAATCCAGATGAATGTACTCAACTGTGACTGTACCTCCATGAAACTTTCATTGTCTTCCTCTTGGAAGCATAATTTTTCTGCGGCTTTAATCAGGATTTCTGTGAGGCTTCTGAGGCAGTATTGGTGCTTCAGCGAACCATCTACTATTGTTTTACTTCAAAGGGAAGCAATAAAGTAATTCCAGATTCTGGGAACTTCTGATAGGCTAGGAACCCCCTGCTGAATAAATGTACTGCCAAACCATTATTATAGTCTCTTTGAAAAACTGACCTATTGGAAACAGCATTCTGTGATAGAAGTTCCAGTGATTGTATCATGATCCCTGTGGGAAAACCAGTTATGGATTTTGCCAACAAAAGTCCCTGGCTGGCTTGTTAAATGCCAAAATGACATTTGTTTTCTAGGTAACAAAATGGGAAAAGACCCAAGATTGTTCTCCATAGCCTGATTAGGAATCAAATTAAATAATTCTACAGTAAATTTGTGATGAT
>WAAF01015524.1:41383-183524 GCA_013400475.1 Tricholaema leucomelas
AATACAGACACAACTTCCCTCCCAGAAACCTGAGTCCCCAGGAGGGGCCCTCAACCACCCCCTCACCTTCCCCCTACCCCTCTCAACCTTACCCCAGTCCTAAGGAAGAATGGAGGTTCAGCCAAGAGAATTAAGCAAAGGTGAATCAGCCACAAAAGCAAAATGGAGGGTGAGGTTAGAAAAGCAAGATGGAGTTCAGCCAGCAGCCACGAGCTCCCCAGCAGGCAAAAACAGAAGAGAACAGCCCAGCACGAAGTGCCCAAGCGAAGTGCAGAGCAAAAGTGACCTAATCTTTGTTTTGCCTTTCTTTTGTACACATCTCAGCAAGACTGTGAGCGAAGTAGACCTCACCACTGTTTTCATTTCTCAGCCTATCATCTAGTTCTTCTCACCAAAACATTCTAGCTAGCTTCAAACTAGCACACTGTTGCTTCAGAGAACAGTGTAGAAACATCTTAGAAAGCACTCATTCTGTCGCACTCATGGTGGAGTGCTGTAGTATGTGAAAGAAGGACTTGTTATGGTTCAGAAGTGGTTAATTTGTTACCACATGAGTTTGTGTAAACCTTGCTTACTATGATCCCATGTTAAAAGAAGCTCAATGTTTTTTTAACAGCCTGGTCTATTAGATGGAATTTCAGACAAGACACCTGTAAGAGTATATGTTAGCTTAAAATTAATTTATGCTAATGAAGAATAAGCAACAGATTTTTCCATTCCAACTACCTGTCCTAGAACTGATTTAATGTGTCACAGTATTGTTGAGAAAATGGAATGTTCTGATAGCTTTGGGGAAAAGGGCAAGGGGAAAAAAAACCCACACCTGGGAGAGTTAGTGGAGGCTCTGGATTTAGGGTGAGTTTGGGGCTTCAAGGAGGGGAATGGAAGCCAATCTCTTTTCTGTCTCACTCCATTATCAGTATAATTTCTGTTCAGGATTCAGTATCTCCTTCTACTTCCCATATAGCTATCTCTTTTTTCATATAGCTGTCTTCCTTCTCCCCCATTTCAATTAATGTGCGAGAACATCCTCTCCAATTCTCCTTCATTTGCTTCTCAATTTGCTGCAAAGGGACAAGGGATAAAAATTAAAGTCAGCTTTTGTACAGATAAAGAAAATCTTCCATGCCCTCCAGTCTTCTGCTCCGTGCTGCTTGATTGATATTTGGGCACAAATAATTACAATTTAGGAAGTGTCTGATGAATGAGACTTGTAAGTTGATGGACATTGCTGGGTTTCAAGTGAGAGAAGCAACACCTCAGGACAGCCTGATAAAGCTGCTGCTAATTCTGACTAACCAGTTCTGCGGTGAAGGTGGATGGACACCAGCAGCTGTTTTAGGGTGCATGCAAACATCTGTTTTGCTATGGTTGTGGTTCTTGCACAGTAAGTGAAATAAATGCAGTGGCAAAGAGCATGTTTTTGCTAGAATAATTACATGTACAAAGTACAGACTGTACTGTGCAGACATCACCTTCACAAACAGAACTGTGACAGTAGTAGAAGAGTGAAAAGGTAGAACAAGCATCGATCTGCATGTAAAGAAATGATCTCTTTGATGCTGCTGAGAAACTCGGGTAGCATACTGAAAACCCAGTCTCAAACCAGTGTATTTAGCTGTCAGATTACAACATGGAGGGGGTTTTAATCTCTATTCAGGGCTCTGCAAAAAGGAATTAAACTGCAATAGAGTCATACTGACATCTGGAGGTTACCAGCATTATGGTCGAACATTTATGAACGTGGAAATGTTAAGCAGAAGCTTTGTAAAAGTGCAGTCAGTCGACTAAAAAAGTCACAAAAGAGACCTGAAATATCCATTTTCGCTGCAGGCTTTTTTATCTGTTCTGTTTTAAGGACATTTCTCTCCTCTTCAGAGTTTTAGCTAAAGGCTTTTCACTTCTAGCTCTGCATATCCTGTAACTGTAACCTTTCATTTGATAATCATAATAAGGTGGAAGCTATTAGTAGAAAAATCTCTGCAAAGATTAAACTTGAGGACCCATTCAAACCAAGGAAAGGCTCACATCTGATATTCCAAGTAAGAAAATATTATGTACAGGTGGTTACTCTCACTTCTAAGGCCTTTTTTCCTCCCATTAACTGCTCTTCAAGTAGCTAACTTCTACCACACCTGTCAAGCCACTGTTTCTGTTGCTCGCTCTTGCAAAAGCAAGAGAGATCAGTTGAAACAATGATGAAGCTGGAGCTCTGCACTGCTACAAACTGTGTTTTGGAAATGAAGGTGGCACAGCAGATCCCTCTGGTGATGCACGCTACCCAAAGTCAGCTACATAGAAAATGCCCATCATTTGCAGAGGCAACTGGTCAAACTCTTTGGGCCCCTTGAAGACCAAAGCAGCTACTGCTAGTCAAGAAAACAGAATTAGAAAAGTTAATGTATAAATTTATGAGATGGGCAGAAACCCTCTAGAATTTAGGGGCAGACTGACTCTCTGCCTGGGTGAACTATTTCCTTTAGAGAAACAAAAACTTGAATGAAGAAGTTTATACTTTAGGTTTGAACATGACCCAAACCTCAAGAAATCATCCTGGATTTAACATGTCTGCTGTGAGGACAGGCTGAGAGAGTTGGGGCTTGGCAGCCTGAATAAAAGAAACCCTGAATGACTGATACTTCAGCCCAGATCCATTAAATCCAAGCTCTCTGCAAACCTGGAGAAAAGCTGTTGGGAAGCATTTCAGAACACAGTATCACAGAAACATCCAGGTTGGCAAAGCCCCTCAGGATCACCAAGTCCAACCTAGAACACTACTCTACAAGATTCACCTCAAACCATACCCCTAAGCCCCACATCCAAACGACCCTTAAACACATCTAGGGTTGGTGACTCCACCACCTCCCTGGGCAGCTCATTCCAATGCCACAAAAAGTTCAATGATGTAATAATCTGATTTCTGGTGTCAGAGACCTCATTAATAAACCATTTGCCTCTGACACTATTACTTTTTAAAAGAATCATAGAATTGTTTTGGTTGGAAAAGACCTCCAAGGTCATTGAGTTTAACCATTGACCTGACACCACCATGGCCATTAAAGCATGTCCTGAAGTGCCATGTCTGTATGTTTTTTGAACACCTTCAGGGGCAGTGACTTCACCACCTCCCAGGCCAGCTTATTCAAACACCTGACCAAGAAGCCAGATAATGTCACCTTCAGGATTTCTTCCTGACTTGCAGCCTGTGTGGCTGTCATCTATATATTTGTGCTAAGGCAAGGGAAAAAACCCAATCCAAAACAAAAGAGACAAGGCCCAGTTATTTTTATTAAGCATGCGGTGTGCTCTGTCCTCTGGAGTTAAATTGGTAAAGACACCTGAGTGTCAAGCAGCTTTGTTGGTCCTTGCAGGGAATAATTGTGAACCATTAGTGTCTGTCAGAGATGGGGGATACAGGAGGGCAGAGAGTGTAATTACTCTGTTTTTATTGAAATGGCAGTGCATTTTTGAAGGGGATAGCTGCATTGAAGAGCACACTCTGTGCAATGGTAAAGCCCTAACTCCAGCACAGTATTATTTTGGAGTGCATGTATTTCACAACAGTTTTCTCCTGGGATTTAATTGCAGCCACTAACCCGAAACCTTTTCACTGCACAGCCACGAGGTGGAGGAATTGGCTAACGGCTTGCGAAATCAGTGTGCTTCTCTGCTTGGGTAGAGGCTTGTCCTCTGAAGGCTCAGCAGGCAAGGGAACACACAGAGCTAGAGCCGGTCTCCCTGAAACAGTTAAGTCCAGGCTGCATGGGAAGTCAGCCTGGGTCTGTTGCTTGACTGAGTTTAAGCTGTACAAAATGGTATTTCAGCTGCCAGTTATTTCTTCTGTACATTCCCCCCCGCCCCGCTTCTGTTTATTTGAGAGACTCTAAACTCCTTACATGAACTTGATCATAATTTAGAAGAGTGAAAAAGAGACTTGAAGTAAGACTGCTTCTCTTTTTCACTGAAATCTGACTTTTCTTAGACATTTCTGCTGTAAGATTCCTGACTGCTATTTATCTCACTAAAATATGCTGAACAAACAAGAAGAGCTGAGTAATGCCATATATAACATGAAATGTTAGCTGCTTTTTCTAAGCTGCTTGATTTTTTTAATTTTTAGAGTCAACCAAACGTTTTAATTACTTCCCCCCATCCCCAGACTACCCCTTCAGCCCTACCTCTGTATTCATCAAAAAGTAGTTACAAAAAATATAGGCAAAAAAATAACAATTTTGGATTTTATGTGTTTGGGGGGCAGTGGAACGCAGGAAAGAAGAATTTAAGTGGAGAATCATAGAATCATAGAATCATAGAATGGTTTAGGTTGGAAGGGACCTCAAGGATCATCCAGCTCCAACCCCCTGCCACAGGCAGGGACACCTCCCACTAGAGCAGCTCGCCCAAGGCCTCATCCAGCCTGACCTTAAACACCTCCAGGGAGGAAGCATCCACAACCTCCCTGGGCAACCCGTTCCAGTGCCTTACCACCCTCACTGTAAAGAACTTCCTCCTAACATCCAGTCTAAATCTCCCCTCTTCCAGCTTAAACCCATTCCCCCTCGTCCTAACATTACTAGACCGTGTAAATAGTCCCTCCCCAGCTTTCCTGTAGGCTCCCTTCAAATACTGGAAGGCCACTATAAGGTCTCCTCGAAGCCTTCTCCTCTCCAGGCTGAAGAGCCCCAACTCTCTCAGCCTGTCCTCATAGCAGAGGTGCTCCAGCCCTCTGATCATCTTCGTGGCTCTCCTTTGGACCCGCTCCAGCAGTTCCATGTCCTTCTTGTATTGGGGGCTCCAGAACTGCACACAGTACTCCAGGTGGGGTCTGACGAGAGCAGAGTAAAGGGGGAGAATCACCTCCCTTGCCCTGCTGGCCACACTTCTCTTGATGCAGCCCAGCACTCGGTTGGCTGTCTGGGCTGCATGTGCACACTGCCGGCTCATGTTGAGCTTCTCGTCGACCCAGACCCCCAGGTCCTTCTCCTCAGGGCTGCTCTCCAGCCATTCATCACCCAGCCTGTATCTGTGCCTGGGATTGCACCGACCCAGGTGCAGGACCTTACACTTGGCCTTGTTAAACGTCATGAGGTTGGCCTGGGCCCACCTCTCCAGCCTGTCCAGGTCCCTCTGGATGGCATCCCTGCCCTCCAGCAAGTCAGCTGTGCCACACAGCTTGGTGTCATCTGCAAACTTGCTGAGGGTGCACTCAATTCCTCTGTCCATATCACTGACAAAGATGTTACAGAGCACTGGTCCCAGCACTGACCCCTGAGGAACACCACTTGGCACCGGTCGCCAGGTGGACATTGTGCCCTTGATCACCACTCTCTGCATGCGACCATCCAGCCAATTCCTTACCCAGTGAGTGCTCCACCCATCCAGTTTGTGCTTTTCCAGTTTGGTGACCAGGATGTCATGTGGGACAGAGTCGAATGCCTTACTCAAGTCTAGGTAGAAACATTTTCATCCTTTGGTAGAGATAGGTTAATGGTTAGGCTCAATGATCTTAAGAAGACCCTGTGAAAATCCTGCTGTGCATTAGACACTACCTTCCCAAGTTTCTCAGGTGTTTAATAAAAATAAGCCACTTATCTTCATTTTTAAGCGGAATTAGGAATACACACTTTTTTTTTTTTTTAATAGAAGCAGCTTTGGGAAAACACAGAGTTTAAGAGTAACAAAAATAAGTGAGAATTCAGCTTCAAGTTTGGTTTTAGTGGAGGTAGAATGTTATAAATGTTTGCTAATTGAAGAAGTGTTTGCATGACTGGGTGAGCAGTAGCACAAAACAAAAAAAAAGCAGACATTTTTATTGCCTGAAAGGTTCATCTTATAGAGAGTGATAGGAACACAAGGAAAACAACAATATTTTGAGAATAAATGTTGTTTATTTCCTTCTAGGTTATACTTCATAATACTTATTTGCTAAGCTGGCAGCACAAAATGCTAATTGTATTTGTTTATTTGCTTTCCTGTATTTTGTGATTCTTAATTTGTACTATTATATACATAAGTGTAGTGTCTTTTCCCTTTCAGGTGGATAAGCTAAAACATGTTTTCAAACAGAAAACTCCAGTTCTGCCAAAGAGCTGTAGAGTGACATCTAATATTTAATGTTCTGTGAGAACTTTAGTGGAGAGCAATGCCTGCTGAAAGTTTGGTTTATTTGTTCAGTCTGTATTTTATAAATCTGAGAAGGACCTGAAAAGAAAGAATAGGCTGAAGGAGCTGGGGTTGTTCAGCCTGGAGGAGAGGAGGCTCAGGGGTGATCTCATTGCTGTCTACAGCTACCTGAAGGGGGGTTGTAGCCAGTTGGAGTTGGTCTCTTCTCCCAGGCAATCAGCGACAGAGCAAGAGGACACAGCCTCAAGCTGTGCCTGGGCAGGTTTAGGGTGGACGTTAGGAAGAAATTCTTCACAGTAAGAGTGATTGGCATTGGAATGGGCTGCCTGGGGAGGTGGTGGAGTCACCATCCCTGGATGTGTTTAAAAGGTTGGATTGAGGCACTTAGTGCCATGATTTAGTTAATTAGAAGGTGTCAGGTGATAGGTTGGACTGGATGATCTCAAAGGTCTTTTCCAACCTGACTAATTCTGTGTTTCTGCCTGTCCCTCCAAGTCAACTGAGCTATATATGCCGAATTTACAGCTCCAGCGATTCTATAACACAGCAGGGATAGTATCTCTTTGCTTTCGTGAGCACTTGCAGCCACTGGGTGGAGAACTTGTCTAACAAACTATCTCAGTGATGACAGAGTGAAAATCAATCCAACTGTACTTTGCTGGCTGGGCAAATTTGTCTAATACAGGTCATGTATTAGGCTTTTCTTTTTCAGTGGTCAACGTGGTTCAATTTCCAGCTAGGACATAATTTGCACAATAACCTGAAGTTGAAATTAATACTAGAGAAGTAGGCTGTCCTGGTCTGAAGTAAAAAAAAATCCATTAAGCTGTCTGCATTAGAGGAAGAAGCTGACCAATGGAGCTGAAGCACATTTGTTATACTGTAAAAAGAAAGTTTCAGACAAATATCACAGGAACAAAGATGACACTCCAATAAGGGAACTTTAGGTTTTATCTTAACTGCAAATAATAATATTATTATTATGATTTATTTGTAGTACTCTCTTGTCTAAAGGACTCAAATGAGGTCGGAGCACCTCTGTCTTAAAACTTGCACCCTTGTTCCCAGTGGAGTTTGTATTTTGAGCAGATGAAGATAGTAACTGTCTGGAAGACTAAAGAAAGCAGGGTGGTCAAAAATTACAGAACTCATCACTGACAAACCTATGAACAGAATCTAGGTTTCTGATTTTGCTCTTGTCTTTTTTGTCACATCACAGCCTCCATGATACAAAGACTCAGATGTATTATTTTGTTAAATGCTATTGCAAAATGCCAGAATTTGAGGACATGCTAAGTAAAGATTTTTAATGGTGGCAAAAGAAGTAAGAAAATATAGTTACAGAATCATAGAATCAACCAGGATGGAAGAGACCTCCAAGATCACCCAGTCCAACCTATCACCCAGCCCTTTCCAGTCAACTAGACCATGGCACTAAGTGCCTCATCCAGGCTTTTCTTGAACACCCTCAGGTACGGTGACTCCACCACCTCCCTGGGCAGCCCATTCCAATGGCAAGTCACTCTCTGTGAAGAACTTCCTCCTAACATCCAGCCTATACTTCCCCCAGCACAACTTGAGACTGCCCCCTTGTTCTGTTGCTGGTTGCCTGGGAGAAGAGACCAACCCCACCTGGCTACAGCCTCCCTTCAGGTAGTTGTAGACAGCAATGAGGTCTCCCCTGAGCCTCCTCTTCTGCAGGCTAAACACCCCCAGCTCCTTCAGCCTCTCCTCATAGGGTTTGTGTTCCAGGCCTTTCACCAGCTTTGTTGCCCTTCTCTGGACACATTCCATAATTGGCTGAATATTCCAACTATTTCTGTGTCTGATGAAACCAACAGCAGAAAAAAAAAAAAGAAGTCCTAATTGGTTCAGATCAAATAAAAGTGTCTCTGTTCTTTCTCATTCAAATCAGAAACAAAATTATTTCAGGTTATGCTAACCATGATATTTGTATCAGGATATCCAAAGAGAAAAGCATAGTTACAGATGTGCTGTATTACTGGTGGAAATAATGGGCTTTTTTTCCCCCCCCTTACCTAATAATCCAGACAGATACAAATAATTTTCCCAGAAGTTGGAAATCCAAATTCCTCCTCTTTTTGAAGGATACCCTGTGCTGTGTGGTAGTTGCTGATTTTATATGGTGATCTCTCATATGAAGTATGTCAAAGTTTCCATATAAATATTTAAATATTAATTAACTGTGGAGTTTCTCTCTACATAAATATATAGACTATAAAAAAATACATAAAGTTATATTACATATAAAATATATTAGATACAGTGTTCTCTATATAATTATGAATAATTAAATATATATATTTAAAATTCCAAAGTTAATTAGTATTAAGATGTTTGTGTGTATATATATATTTAGTGCTCAGTGGCCAGAATACCCATCTAAGCCTTAGTAATATTGTGTTCCATTCACTGGCCTGTGAAGTGGAACAGTTCAGCAAAACTCCTGATATGGCATTTAGAGATCTGTCCTGCACCAAGTGGATTTAAATTCAGAGTTTCCTCCACTAACTGGCTTTTGCTGGAGGAGGTCAATGGATGACATCTGCCTTGGAGAGGTGAGAGAGAAATAAGCCTCTTTTCACTCTCATCCTGATGCATCCCTTAGGAGATTAAGGTAGGTGGTTACACAGAGGTCCCATCTGCTAAAAGACAGAAAGAGAAGTCATAAACTTTCATTACAGAACAGTAAAAGAGAATCAGTCTTGATTCAGCCACAGCTGTGGGAGTAAGACCTCTGAGTTGCAGTATCCTACCACATCCTGTTAACAGTACCTTACTAACACAACAAAAGTTGACATAGTAAGACCTCTGAGTTGCAGTATCCTACCACATCCTGTTAACAGTACCTTACTAACACAACAAAAGTTGACATTCCCAGGTTTTACTTGCTGGACTCAAATCAGCATGCCCTGCCTGTCATGCACAACCATGGTTTAATGTAACTCCTGTCATTTTGTCCACTTTAGAGAGAGGTCACTGGAGCTGAGGAGGTCACCTCTATGTGTCAATTAGTTCTGCATACTGCAAATCATAACACACGTTAAAACAAGGGCACAGACATTATCCAAAGCACAGAGAAGTTTTAAACTCTACATTTACATAGCTATTTCCTGGATACAGGAACATTGGGAAGATGTAGAGAGGCTGGTGCTGGTTTCCTTTCACAGGTAATTGGAGATAGAACAAGGGGGAATGGCCTCAAGCTGAAACTGGGTAGGTTTAGATTGGACATTAGGAAAAAGTTCTTCACAGAGAGAATGGTCAGGCACTGGAATGAGCTGCTCAGGGAGGTGGTGGAGTCACCTACCCTGGATGTGTTTAAGGGTGGTTTGGATGTGATGCTTAAGGCTATGGTTTAAGATGAATCTTGTAGAGTTCTAGGTTGGACTTGGTGATCCTGAGGGGCTTTTAAAACCTGGATGTTGCTGTGATTCTGTGATTTGTTTGGGGTTTTCTGACATAAACTAGTACAGAGTAAGGGGGAAGGAGGGGGCTTTTGCTTTGGATCCCCTGAAAGGAATTTTGGAGAATTTACCTTTTCTTGTGTCGACTGTGGCCATATGAGCTAGATTTCTAGCTCAGACATAAAAAAAATGAGGAACAGAGAAACTTAGAAGTGTAAGAGTGCTGGAGACTCTGAATGGAGAAGTGAACATTCCAGGGATAGGCCATAAAATGACAACAATAGGTAAGTTAATATAATTTCGTTGGAGCCTCAAAAGCTTTTTTGTCTGGAAGCACAGCTTGTATCTCCCCCTTTGCTGCTTCTGCTACACCTGCTGCTCTCTTCCTCTGCCACTATTTTGGCTGCTGCTTTGCTGATTCACAACCACTTGACTTCCTTCTCATTTTCTTTAAGATTACTCTATTCTGTAATAGTTTCTTCTGTCTGTACTGTTATATTTCATTTGATCTGTGAAAGTACAACCTCATTTTTCTGACTTTCCAAACTCTGAGTTGTAGTGAATTTACTCTCTCTGAGGCAGGTTTATAATAAGTTACTGGGGGAGGGATCTGCTCTAACCCATCATATTTGACTATGAGGAAGACTTCAAACTTAGTATAGAATCATAGAATGGTTGAGATTGGAAGGGACCTCAATGATCATCCAGTTGCAACCCCCCACCATAGGTAGGGACACCTCCTTCTAGAACAGGTCATTCAAGGCCTCATCCAACCTGGCCTTGATCATCTCCAGGGAGGGAGCAGCCACAACCTCCCTGGGCAACCTGTGCCAGTGTTTCACCACCCTTACTGGAAAGAACTTCTTCCTACCATCCAGTTTGAATCTTCCCTCTTCCAGTTTAAACCCATTACTCCTCTTCCTGTCATTACAAGACCTAGTCAGTAGTCCCTCCCCAGCCCTCAGTCACACTTGACTTAGTTGTTGAACAGGTTAGTGGCAAGATGCCTGTGGTCACTTTGAAATCTCTACATTAATTATTAGCTCCACGGAGGACAGAGATTTTTCTCTGGCTTGTATATTGGGCTTTGCAGAAGAAAGAAATGTAATCAACTTCTGGCTTCCTGTGCATCTTCAAACACACTCCCCCCATTCCCTCCTCCTCTCCCCAACGATGTATAGTTGTCATAGTGTAAACATTCTGCTAAATATTTCCTCCACCTGCTTCAAAGTATTAAAGAATCATCTCTTAACAGGAAAAAAATAAATGTGCCAAATGTCACGATGCCTCAGGGGGATCGAAAAGGATAAAACAAATGCTGTAGCATTCTATTTTTGATCCAAAGGCAAACAAATGAAGCTGCCTGTGTACGTGTGTGTACACATAGATTCGCTCTATTGGTCATGTCATCCATCACCGAGGCTGGTGGTTAAGGCAGAGAACTACAGCTCCGACATATTTTCCAAACATTGAAACCTTTCTCATAAAATTATTTTGGGCTGAAAAATGTCTCCTGCTCATTCTCAAGCCAGATCTCGGAAGTGAATTTTCTTGGAAAGTCTCATTTGAAAACAAAAAAAGAAAGAAAGAAAGAAATCTGTTCAAGGGTTTTATTTTCACATAAGAACTTTGAAATGCATTAGTTGACATTTGCCAGATGCTCTTTTTGTGCTCAGCAGCTCAAAGGAAGTCCTTATTCAGGAGATGGACTAGATGGCCAAAAAAAAAAAAGAGCCTGAAGAAAAGTTTTTTACCTTTAACCCTTCTGATTACTGATACGAGAAAAATAGTCCTTTGGCCCTGACAGAAACACTCTCATATTATTTGCCATAAATGTGATGGTTTGGGTGTTACCTGCCCCCTCACACTTAAGAAAATCACCCAGACTAGACTCAGCAGCTGGAAATTAAAGAATGAAGCTTTATATTTATAGCTTAGCACAATATACAAGCAGTTATTTATGATATATACAAGGGGACACAGTCTCAAGTTGTGTCAGGGGAAGTATAGGCTGGATGTTAGGAGGAAATTCTTCACAGAGAGAGTGATTGGCATTGGAATGGGCTGCCCAGGGAGGTGGTGGAGTCGCTGTCCCTGGAGGTGCTCAAGAAAAGACTGGATGAGGCATTTAGTGCCATAGTCTAGTTGACTGGAAAGGGCTGGGTGCTAGGTTGGACTGGATGATCTTGGAGGTCTCTTCCAATCTGGTTGATTTTATGATTCTGTAGACAAACATATGCAAGTTAAAAAGGTAATACAGAAACACAACAGCCCTCCCAGAAACCAGAGTCCCAACCACCCTTCCATTTCCTTTCCACCCCTCTACCTTATCCCAGACTTTGCCTTAGGTTCAAGGTGAGTTTGGAGAATTGGCCAGGGGGGTTAGGAAGCAAACAGATTAGTCACACAGACAGCAGGTTAGGGAGAGAAGGGAGGCAGCTAGAGCCAGAGAGGAACTCTGCTATTTATGTTTGTGTTCCTGTTTTTACACACCTCAGCAAACCTATGAGTGAAGTAGACATTACCATTGTTTCCTTTTCACAGCCTATCTTCTAATTCCTCTCACTAAAATATCCCAGCTAGGCTCAAACTAGCACAATATACCTGCTAGATTTTATTGTCTTCTTCTGATAGGACTAAATTCTGTGAGAAAATATAGATCATTACTTTCTAGTGAAGTGTGGAGAACTCTTTGCAGGAAAATAGGTCTAGGTTTTACCTTTCACTGGTGTAGTTCATGGGAGGTCATTCAAGGAGGAAAAAAGGCAGAAAGGATTTTCCCTTCAGAGCTTCCAGGAAATGATCTTTTGAATCAGAGGTGTAACAGGAGGCCCACAGACAGTTCAGGGTCCCAGTCATGTGTGTGGATGTCTAAGGAATTCAGATTGATATTTAGAAATCTAGTAATCTCCAGGAGGTCAGAAAACAAAGGTTAGTTCTTAGTAGTCCCCAGAACCATGTGTATAAAAGGTACTTATCACTGCACTTGATCACAGCCCACCTTCTCACTTGCTGCCATGAAGATGCTCAGAGGGCTGGAGCACCTGTCCTATGAGGATAGGCTATGAGAGTTGGGGTTCTTCAGCCTGGGGAAGAGAAGGCTTTGAGGGGACCTTGGAGTAACCTTCCAGTATCTGAAGGGTGCCTACAGGAGGGCTGGGGAGGGACTATTGACAAGGTGGTGTAATGACAGGGAGGAGTAATGGGTTTAAACTAGAAGAGGGGAGATTGAAACTAGATGTTAGGAAGAAGTTCTTCCCAGTGAGGGTGGTGAAACACTGGCATAGGTTGCCCAAGGAGGCTGTGGATGCTGTCTTCCTGGAGGTGTTCAAGGCTAGGTTGGATAAGGCCTTAACCTTCTTCTAGAAGGTGTCCCTGCCTATGGTGGGGGGGGTTGGAACTAGATGATCCTTGATGCCCCCTCCAACCTAAAGCATTCTATGATTCTCTCTCTTGCTCTATAATATTATGCTGTTAGCCTTAGCTGCTTAGAAAGGAGCCTGTGTATATTCTTACTGCTTCCTCAGTGCTTTTGTGTCCAGATTGTGCACTGTTAGCTAGTCCTGGAACAGGATGAAATAGCCCATAAGAAATTCTGTGTGGACATCTCAAGCTAATCACAGCATGAAAAAACTGACCAAAACTTTGATTTGGAGGCTTCATTTCAGTTATAGCTCCACTATCATTATGTCAGGCAGCTTAGGGTACACTTCAATTAGCTTTATAAAGAGTTAATGTGAGCACTTGAGGCATCTTCACCTAAGGGCATACTGACCTGCACCAGCTTCCATATTGCTGTTGCTCATGGTACCAATATGATAGAGAAAGTTAGCTCAGGCAATCCTGTGCTCCACTGCAGTCTCCATCCTAGACGTGTATTGCCACTTTCTAAAAGAAGGTCAGAAAGAACTGTAGAGGCTTTGTAAGGATAAATATATGAATGACTGTGAGCTCTATGATTATGATGAGCCATAAGCCCTCCTAGCCACAACAGAAGGAGATGCAGTCCTGCAGAACAGGAGTGTACAATATCGTTGACTCAGTGGCTTTCCTTTTTGATGCTGCTCCTGGCTAATAGCATTGAAGCTGCTGACATTTGAATCAATAGCTAGTTATCCCTTTTCAGAATGGAGAGCATTCGATTATGGAAATGACAATGAAAGCTAAGGTGGAGTCATCTGGCAAAATAAAAACATTCTTGTCAGTGGCATTAGCAGAGATTTCAGAATTCTTTCCTCAGTCTTCAAAGTAGCTGTTCCTGTTCACAGAAGGTAGCTAGACTTTTCCCGGGTGCTCTGCTTAAATGTCGGTAGGACGTTTTGGCTGTCAGCCTTGATTATCTTATCTGTTCAGAGCAGTTTATTAAGCTGTCTAATTTGCATGAATAAGGTAAACAACAAACCCTCATAACATATAGCCTTCTCTACCAAAGAACATGTCTCTGATGCCATATACTGGATTCCAGACACCTCATGTTGAATCCGTTTGCTTTCAAGTAAGAAAAGAGATAAATAACCACTGGATTGAAGTGTCCAGTTCAGAGATCATGTACACCTAGGATCAGGTAGAAAGCTCCAGCTGAAATTGATGTAAGTTTCTCTCTGGCTTCATGGAACTTGTACCAAGTCCACACGGATCACATAGTCCTTCCTGTATTCACAATCCAAATTAAAGCTAGAGCCGTAGTAATTTCCAAAAGGATAGGAAGAGAAAGTTGATATTGCAAACCAAAATGAAAATATTTGTTGCAACCCGAAGGCCTCTTTCCACTGAAGACAGTTAGAAAGAGGAGCAAACCCTGTAATGAAGTGCATAAAGATTTCCTTGTCGACTTCAGTGGTCATAGTATCAGACTGAAGAAGGACTTAAATGACTTTTCCCAGGTACTGTTGGAACAGCCTCAATTTTTTAATACAGAATACTGAGGAGGGTGGAAAAACTTGAGTACCTTGATGTTTCAGGATGCATTACTGCATGCACTTCAGCCTATTCCTCACAGATTTGGCTTATTTTTCTGAAGCTTTAAATAGCTAAAAAATGGCCTTCCTATGTTGCCCTGATACTCTATTCTATTCTATTCTTTCACTCTGGCACGTATGATATAGTGTAATGACATCACATCCATTAAATCTGTCTTGCTTGCTTTCAGAAACTTGCTTAAGGTTAACTGAAGCACAGGGGTTCTATCTCATGCATTCGATGAGGTTTGAACTGCAGAGCTCTAATTCATAATGCCTTTAAAACAATGAAAGAATAACCAGTAAATGGGTCACTGAATTTGATACAAGGCTTCTGTATTCTGTACAATCCCCTATATGTTATATATGATTGAAGAACTTCCCATTTCCTGAACTGTTCGTATTGCCAGGCAATATAATCCATACTTTGCTCTCCTGACATCACTTTGCTTTTTTAATGGAGGCTGAAGATTCAGCAATAAGTAAATTAAATTGAAATTTAACCTGGGGGTGCTGGTTGACAGGCAACTGAACATGAGCCAGCAGTTAGCCCAAGTGCCCAAGAAGGCCAGTGGCAGTCCCGGCCTATATCAGGAACAGTGTGGCCAGCAGGACCAGGGAGGTCATTCTGCCCCTATACTCAGTGCTGGTCAGGCCACACCTTGAGTCCTGTGCCCAGTTCTGGGCCCCTCAATTTAAGAAAGATGTTGAGGTACTGGAATGTGTCCAGAGAAGGGCACCAAGGCTGGCAAGGGGGTTGGAGCACAGCCCTGTGAGAAGAGGCTGAGAGAGCTGAGGGTGTGCAGCCTGGAGAGGAGGAGGCTCAGGGCTGACCTCATTGCTGTCTGCAACTACCTGAAGGGAGGCTGTAGCCAGCTGGGGGTTGGTCTCCTCTGCCTGGAACCCAGTGACAGAACAAGAGGACACAACCTCAAGCTGTGCCAGGGCAGGCTGCACATTAGGAAGAAATCCTGCATGGAAAGAGTGACTGGCATTAGAACAGGCTGCCCAGGGAGGCAGTGGAGTCACCATCCCTGGAGGTGTTTAAAAGGAGACCAAATGTGGTACTTAGTGCCATGGTTTAGTTAATCAGAAGTGTTAGATGATAGGTCGGGCTCCATGATCCTAGAGGTCTTTTCAAACCTGCTTAGTTCTGTGATTCTGTGAATATTAATACTCATATGAACCGCTTGAGAAGTGATACCTGCAGTACTTCTCACCATCAGTCTTTTCTTAAACAGATGGTGAACTGGGGTGATCACTACACATGTATTATTATGTATATACTTACATGCACACATATACACACACACACATAATCCCCAGAAGTATAACAATATAACAGCATGAGAAGACTGATTCAGTGCAATGCTGCCATAAAACTACTGCATGTAATTTAGTACATTTCTCCATATCTCCATTTATGGATGTAAAATGGACTAGTTAAAGCTTAAAAATGACAACATTGTCCAGCTGAAAGTTCCACAGAGAACAAACCAGCTCTTAACATATTTTAAAATAGGCTGTTATATATACTAAAACTAATTTGGAAATGTCAGTTGGAGATCGTATCATTTATAAGCTTCAGGCAGGTAATTACACTGTGTGTGAGCCATAAGACTGAGATGGTTCCTTTCCAAGATGTTGTCCAGGATTTGTTGTACTCAAGTATTAGACATGATACTCAGGATATATTCCAGATACGATTACATTTTCTCTTGCATGCAAGAAAAAGAGGCTATCCTTGAGTACTAAGGTAGTAATGCTTGACATCTGGAGAAGTTGAGTTCCTACTTTGGACATCTAAACTGGCTCATGGTCTCACAGTCTAGATGAAATGCACCCAAACCATTAAGATGTTCAACACACAACAGCTGGCAATATCCATGGTAAGCCAACACAAGAGAGGATGATACATAGCAGATAAGTGCATTATATAAACCCAAGAACAGGTTAGCAGTTTTATCCTGTGCAATCACCTGTCGTAGGCTTAAAACTATTTCACTCCCTAAACTCAAGACAACACCACAGCCAAGCTACTTTTTCCTCTCATTCTAGGCTATCACATTCTCATCAACAGTACATGCCAAGCCTTTAGAATGTGGAGCCTGCAACTTGTATGTGTGGATAGGTAACATTTGCCTGAGGCTGATCATTGGAAAGCCTGGACTATGAAGCTATGCTTAATCCATCTGTAGTATGAAAAGAGAAGCAACTGGTGGCCCGAGAAAGCCTTTCTCTGTGTGCATGTGTGTGTTTGTATGGCATACTTATAAAAGAGAAACTGAGTTTCACACTGGAGTATCCTCTCTGCCTTTGGAAGCTCATCCT
Source organism: Tricholaema leucomelas (assembly GCA_013400475.1). Classification (NCBI taxonomy): domain Eukaryota; kingdom Metazoa; phylum Chordata; class Aves; order Piciformes; family Lybiidae; genus Tricholaema lacrymosa; species Tricholaema leucomelas. The sequence goes on from WAAF01015524.1 coordinate 58,224, forward strand.
TATTATATAGCGTCATGGAATCATAGAATGGTTTAGGTTGGAAGGCACCTCAAAGATCAGTTCCAACCCCCTGCCACAGGCAGGGACACCTCCCACTAGAACAGGTCACTTAAGGCCTCATCCAGCCTGGCCTTGTACACCTCCAGGGAGGGAGCAGCCACAACCTCCCTGAGCAGCTTGTGCCAGTGTCTCACCACCCTCACTGGAAAAAATTTCTTCCTAACATCCAGTTTGAATCTCCCCTCTGCCAGTTTAAACCCATTGCTCCTCATTAACCCATTGCTGTCATTACAATACCTTGTCAATAGTCCCTCCCCAGCCCTCCTATAGGCCCCCTTCAGACACTGGAAGGCCACTACAAGGTCTCCTCAAAGCCTTCTCTTCTCCAGGCTGCAGAGCCTGTCCTCATAGGAGAGATGCTCCAGCCCTCCAGTGATGCTAGTGACAGTCTCTATTCTTAGAGGTTTCCAAGACCTGCTTGAATAAAAGCCTCAAGCAGCCTTGACCTTAGAGCTGAGCCAAATTTGAGCATGAAGTTGGATAAGAGACCTTCTGAGCATTGCCTCTTCCAACAGCCCCAGTTCTGTGATCCTAAATTTACTGCTGGATACCTGCAGGGTGCCACTCAAAATGACTGTGCTGTAATGGATAATGTATTTACTTTGTGGTGTTGCCTTTTCTGGTTTGGGGGTTCTTGGGGGTGGGTTTTTTTGTTGTTTGATTTGATTTTTGTTCATTTTCCCTGCAGAAAACCTAACAAAAAGAGTACATTCTGACAAAAATGTTACATGATGACTTTGAGTTTCCTCTGACTTTTAATTACAATTGCAGAATCATTCATTCAAAAATCTTCTCTTACTGAAAAGTAGCCCTAAAAATAAACATCCATTAATGTTCTGCCTTTTTTTTTCCCTCCCCCTTCATGTTTTAACCCTGATTTTACTTTTTCCTTCCTTTTTCTCTCTGTTTTGCTGGTTAAATAAAAATAATAGCTTGCCCATTGGGGATGAAATTGAAATAAAAAATAATTTCTATTTTAAAAAAAAGCTTTTAAAATCCTCTACATTTGTAGGAAAAACATAATTTAATGAAAAATGTGCAAGTTCTTGTTGTGGGGTTTTGTTCCCAGCCAGCCTTTTTTTCCCCTTTTTCTTCAGAAATGGGCATGAATCATAGTAAGTTTTTTAATAGTAGTAATCAGAAGGCTTTGCAACTGAAACCAGTCAAATTATGGCTTCTAAATGTAGACTATTTTTGTTAAATGTTTAGTGTAGCCATTCAGGGAAACATAATGTTGTTTTATGCTAACTAGCACATATTGAAAGTATTTTTCTGTCTCAATGTTGAGTTGTCTAAGAACCTTTGTTTATATTGTATCCTATTTATGCAAGAAAATGAACTTCATTTTAAAGCTGGTGTCTCTGAAATAGAGGATAATTTGCACTGCGAGGATTCTGTCTGCAGCATCAGCTAAGTTTGTGAGGAAAACTAGTGGTAAAGACAGTCATGTTCAAGCAGCCATATTTCCATTCCATGCTGATACCATTCTGTGGGTAGAGGTGCGGTGTTTTACCTAAACATTACACCAGTATAAGCCTTAACAGCTCTGTGGTGGAGAGTCCCAAGGGTCACAGAAGGGGCTGGAGCGTGTTTACCTGTCTTTCTGCACTGCGGCCGGAGGCGGGAAAGCAGGGCAGACAAGCCCTGACAACCCAATCCGGTTTGGTCCGGTCGCACCAGAGGGGTCCATAAGCCCAGGCCCCTGTCGCGTGCAAGGCCTGTGCCCCCCCATTTTTGGAAGGGACCAGCCTGTGGGTGCTTCCTTTTTTGGCTGTATCTGGGTGATTGCCAAAGGTGATTGGGTGATAATGTGGCCAGTGAGACCATTAGCCTCGGCCATTGTCCTATGAAGGGGTGAACAGGGGCACAGGTGCTTGCTTGCTTGCCTGTGTGCTCGTTCGTTCCTGGCTCACCTGCCACCCGCCCGCCACCTCAGCCTGCCGTGCCAGCAGCCCNCTCATAACAAACTCTTACTGGAATGATATACTTAGTCTGTATATCAAGTGACTATTCTTTTTCAGATATGTTAAATATCAGCTTTGGTGAGGCCACACCTTGAGTATTCAGTTCAGTTTTGGGCACCGAAATACAAGAGAGATGTGGAAGTGCTGGAGCACGTCCAGAGGAGGGCAACGAAGCCGGGGAAAGGCCTGGAGAATAAATCTTACGAGGAGCGACTGAGGGAGCTGAGGATGGTTAGTGTGAAACAGAGGAGACTGAGAGGAGACCTCATTGCTGTCTACAGCTACCTGAAGGGATGTTGTGAAGAGGCTGCTGCTGGGCTCTTCTCAGGTAGTTGGAGGTAATTTGAGGCAATTTGAGACAGAACGAGAGGGAATGACCTCAAACTGAGTCTGGATAGGTTTAGATTGGACATTAGGAAAACGTTTTTCATGGAGAGAGTGCTCAGGCACTGCAATGAGCTGCCCAGAGTGGAGTCACTGTCCTTGGATGTGTTTGAGGGTCATTTGGATGTGGTGCTTAGGGCCTATGGTTTAAGGTGAATCTTGTAGAGTAGGGTTCTAGGTTGGACTTGATGATCCTGAAGGGCTTTTCCAACCTGGATGTTTCTGTGATTCTGTGATCATGTTCAAGAGGTTGGTCCTAAAATTCATTGCAGAAATGTTAGATAACGTTTGTGTAATTGGGGACTGCTTCCTGCCTCTCTATTTCTGCTAAAAATTAGGACACATTCAATAAGCTGGTCCTAAATTTCGTTGTCTGGGTCAGGTCTGGAGAGTGAGTTTCTCCCAGTGAATGGGGTTTGCTCTAAGGTTTTTGAAGCAGATCATAATCTGAAGGTGAGCTGAGGAAGATATGGGCTGATCCATTGTAAGGATGTGTGGTTTTGGACAATACATCACTTTTTTCTCAAGGTACACAAACTTTACCAACCTGGGAAAGGCTGTGTGATATATAACTGTGGACTTTTGTGCTTCACAGTTCCATGCACATACATCAGTATGAGATTCACACCTGCCCATATCATACAGCTTTGCCCCATGAGTTAAAGGCAGAATTTGTGGTTGGAAGAGGAGAATCTGAGAGATGGGGCTCCGAAGATGACTAAGGGTCTGGAGGACCTGGAGATTTTTGGTCTGGAGAAGAGAAGAATTAGAGGGGATCTAATCAATGTATAAAAATAGAAGAGGGCTGGGGGTCAAGATGGAAGGCTCTTCTCAATTGCACCCTGTGATAGGACAAGGGACAATAGATGTGACCTACAGCACAGGAGGTTCCACCTCAACATGAGGAAGAACTTCTTTACTGTAAGAGTGGCAGAGCACTGGAACAGGCTGCCCAGAGAGGTAGTGGAAGTTTCTTTCTCTGGACACTTTCAAGACCTGTCTGGATACATTCCTGGGTGACTTGCACTAGATTATGGTCCTGCTTTGACAGGGACTTGATGATCTCCAGAGGTCCCTTCCAACCTCTAAGATCCTGTGATGTTCTTATAATTCATGGGTGTCTGACTGCATCACTGGTTATTTGAATTAATTTACAGAAAGGATTTCTGGTTTCCACAGGACTTTCTTGCTCATAGCACTAGAACACTGCACATACATTAAATGGGGATGGGACACAAGCTTAGGACATGATAGCCAAATGCCCAGAAAGTTTAACTATTAGCATGTTTCTTGGCACAATTTTCAGCTGGATCATCTCATACTTTCCCAGACAATTTTCAAGCATGGTTTGGATGACAGTTGGGACCAAGGGCTGCTCATACCAAATATTTTGGACATAGCTATGGGAAGGAAGAGAATTACCTGTACTTCATTATTAATTCATAGGTTCTGTGCCTTAAGTTATTTATTGAAAGTTTATGGATGAATCAAAGTACAAACCCAAGTTTTCTAAGTCTTTGGCTGTCCCAGCTGTTTGGCCACACTTTCTTTTGATTGCAGTGGCTCCATACAGGAGGTTTTCTCTGTTTTTACAGGTCTAACTCTACAGTCACTCAGTCCTGAAGTTATTCATCAAATCTCTGAATAATCCTCTCTCAGCCAGTGCTTATGTAAGGTTCTACCTGAACAACACGTTTATGAAGGGGAAGTTAATTAATGCCAGATGATCTTTTTCCAAAATTAATATTGTTTATTAAATTTGATATTCAGAACTCTCGCCACCCCCAACCACTAATTTTAATAATAATATTTAGGTTCTTACACAGTCATGGAAACATTCTATGGATAATATCCAGATCTAGTAAAATATATAAGCATTAATTGAAGTGGAAGAGAAGATTCCCGTGGGCCAGTGCCGCTTGCGGTCAGTATACCCCTTGCCCACTAGATAGATTCAAGGAGCTCTTTCTGCTTATGGCAGAAGGCAGTGGAGGATTACAAAAAGGCTTTAAGTATTTACTCAAAAAATTATTATCCGACTCATGGGGGCTAGCCACAGTCCAGACAGTGTCCAAACGCTTTCAGGGAACTCTGTCTTGTTGGCTGTTGAGACTTGATTCTTTCCAGGCTTCTGAGGAAAGGAGACAGACAATCTCTGACCTTGTCTCATGGCTCCTCCGGACAATCTGTGTAGGACTTTCAGTCTCAGCAGGAGACTTTTGGGTGTCTTGAGATGTGCAGTCTCAGCGCGATGTCACGTTGGCCACACAGGCTGATCGCATGGAGACATTTAGAGCCTGTTCTTGGTAAACTCATGACAGTGGAGTTTCCAGGCAAATAAGGCAGCAGGCAACAGCAGAGAGCACGTTGTTTACCTGTCTACCTCTTTTATCAATGTGGGCTGAGGTTAATGGGTCTTTGGACACAAAATAGCTGATCAGAATGGCAGTTAGCCAAACCTTGCCCTATTAGGCAAAGCCATAGGCTTGCTTTACCCAAATTTGGGAAAAGCACAGGCCTTGCACTAGGCAGACACAAGCTAAGTGTGTGTACCTTGTTTACCACAGGACCAAGACAAGTCTGGGCAGGCCAGAGTCCTTAGACTTAGTGGCTCCAGGTTCTTTTATGTCCTTTTCCCATGCTTGCTTCTCTGGTGGAGCAGAAAAAAACATCCCTGGCCAAGCCAGGATATGTATTAAGCCTATTCAGGGCCTATCAGGCCTACCACGACAAACACTTAAGGAGCCAGTGAATAGACTGAGAAGTCCTTGGGGCATAGTTGGTTTTGTCATGGTTTGGTTTTCCTTTTCTTATTTTTATGCTTTCATTTTATTGATTTTCCTCACAGTTTCAGCTAGTTCCAGAGAATACAGGTGCTCTGTTAGCCTGAAAACACATTCCTCGCTATTCACTCTTTCTCTTGAGCATTTCCGAGGCAGGCAGATTGAAATCTGCCTCTCATACTCTGAGTGGCCCTGGCTTCCTAACATTTTTAAAGGGTCATTCACTTCGCTGAGAGTTCGCAACTGAATGCAAAATTCACCGCCTTTGATTTTTGCATTCTGGGATGCTAAAAGGAGAGTGGTGTACAAAATTATCTCCGCCTCAGAACTTAAAAATTACCATGTCAAGACTCAATTGCAGACGTGGTGAAGAGATGCATCTTATCCATCTGAAACGTATGCGCGGTAGTTGATATTAACGCGCTGATATGGAGCCAGTAAGAGTTTCAGAAGCCTGCAGCACCTAGACCTGGATGAGTTTCAAGTCTGGCACTGTAATGAAGTAAACCAGATTTCCAAACATTTTTAAGAGTGGATATCTCCCCCTCTCAGTGGAAGCAGGTGGATGAACACATTTGGAAATCCAGTCCACTTGCCGTAGCGGCAGAGGAGTAGGAGATCAGATGTTTTCAAACACGGTTGTATTTGTTATTACCCTGGAACTGCACAAAGCTGTTGCGTTATTTGTGTGTATTTGAAACATCTGTGTTCCAGAAAGCTTGTGATGCTCCAAAAGGTCAGGTATTAGTTCCAAAACGAGAGGTGGAAAACAGTGATACTGTTAGCTATCATCGGTGGTCCCATTTGCCACCGATTGCTATTTAACTTCATAAATCTTGAGGGATTTTATGTGTAAAGCTCATGCAGCTTTGAAACCGTGGGTTTATTTTAAATCTGATTATTCACAGCTTGCTAATTTGTAATTGGACTTTTACAACTCAAAACCCTCCAGATTTCAGAAAAAAACTAATCTATCTTTTTTTTTTCCCTGGGTTTAATTGTGGTATTCACACTCAAAACTGTGGAGTGAGATTGCTTCTAGTGGGCTGTATGCAGTGTTCTGGAACTAATAAAATATATTATTGATTGCTTAATGAGAAGCACCATGTTCATACAGATTTAGTGTGACTGAGGATGGGTACAACAGCTATTTCTTATTCTGTTTTGAGGATCACCTGCCATTTTACTTGGGTGTATTGCTGCATATCAAGTGTGCTTTTAAATTAAGTTATGGTTGCCTACAGGGCGCTATGTTGGGTGGCTCCATTAAGGTGTCCTTATACTTTTTCTTCCATGCAGTGCTACCCATTGCTTTTAATTTAGCTTAAGATCATCAAAATTAATTATGATGCAGTGTATTAAAAGTTGAAATAGCAAATCAAAGAGTTTTATTAAGTACCCTTTAGATATTCTTATGTGTTTAGTGGCTCTAGCTTTTTATTTGCTCATCACTGTGTGATTCATCATAATTACCATGAGAAGGATTGTTAAAGTAGAATAGAAATGTCTGACTATGATGGGAATAAATAAGACTGGGCTTGATATCCCTGCCAGGGGAAATAAATGCACAAATGTTCCAGAAGAGATGGTGCCAACTTGTAGTTGTCCTTCCCCTATTCAAGTGTTTGGTCTGTGCACCCTTGGCAGCGAAGTGGTCACCAAGCATTGGGTATCTGAAAATGCTGCTGGTCCTTCATCATGCCAATGGCAAAAACTCCAGAGTGTTAGTAGCACATCCTGATGATCATCACTGCACTGTGGTGAGTCTTGTAGTGGGCAATAAGCTCCCACACTACCTGCCAGATGTGGCATGGCATGCCCACTGCACTGAATGGCTGGGGTGGAACTTATTTGATTGTTTTGGTTCAAAGTTGTAGGAGCTGGTGGAAACCTATCTGCTGGTCCCCTCAGAGAGGCCTGCTTCTGTGCTGTGTTGGGGCACAGATCCTGTGTATCCTGAGATGCCCTAAGCATAAAGTCCTGCTGGGGTCCTGTCTATTTGGCGCCCCAATGGACCGTTAATTCTGTGGTTCTAGTACACGTCATATAAATCCTTAGCCTCCTGCTAATGACATTGGATATATGGGTGTAAGTTGCAGCACAAGAGGTTCCACCTCAACACAAGGGGGAACTTCTTCACTGCAAGGGTCTCAGAGCACTGGAACAGGCTCCCCAGAGGGGTTGTGGAGTCGTCTCCTCTTCTCTGGAGAATTTCAAGGCCTGTCTGGATGCATTCCTTTGTGACCTGAGGTAGATTGCATGGTCCTGCTGTGGCAGGGGATTGGACTTGATGATCTCCTTGGGTCCCTTCCAACCCCTAACATCCTGTGATCCTGTGACTTCAGACCCAAAGACATTGTCATTAATATGGTCCTCAGAAAGATAGGTCGTCTACCAAACTCAACCAGGAAAAGATATCACATGTAGTTCAACAAATAGATATCTTTCAGACCCACAGATTTTTAAGTGAAATAACCTTAAAGCCACCTACAACCACCTTCAACCTTAACCTACCTACCCCATCACATAACATTAAGGTTGTTATCTCAGAGCCAGCATACAAGTCACAGAATCATGGAAACATTCAGGCTGGAAAAGCCCTTCAGGAGCACCAAGTCCAGCCAACATCCCTACTCTACAAGGTGCACCCTAAACCATATCCCCAAGCACGACATCCAAATTACTTTTAAATACACTCAGGGTTGGTGACTCCGTCACCTCTCTGAGCAGCCCATTCCAATACCTGACCACTCTATCGCTATTTCTGTCACTATTTACCTGTCAGAAGAGACCAGTCAAAGAACGCTGTTCAGTAATTCCTTTGCAAACCACAATTCTTTTGGGGTAAAAGATGACAACAAAGCAAATCCTACATAAATGACACAGCAATGGCTAACTGTAACATCCCTTTTGTTCTACTCACCATTTCAAATCCCCCCTTTGTTGCTAGTAATTTTTCTGGTTTTATATGCACTTTGGATCTTGTTAAACCTTTTCCTGCCAGGTTAAACTCCTAAATACTATCATAAAGACTGTTTTTTTCCCCCACACAACCAGTGCACAAGTTATCTCCAGGTCATTTGACAGATCAACTAATAGGTTGTGCTTCCTCCAGTCTTCCCAGTGAGACAGATTTTGAAGACCGCATCACAGCATATTTCCAGAATCACTTCCAATTCCTTGATATCCCATTAGAATTAATCCTGGACACAGACTAACAGTAATGGTGCCATTAATGCTGCCTTACCACTTTTGTCATGTTCCCTTGCTTGCAAATCAATTAAGGATCATGTTAGCTCAGTGAAGGAAATCAGATTCAGCTGGTCATCTACTCTTACAGCAATTTGTTATCAAACTTGAGACAGAATCGTTGCACTCAGCAATAGCTTTGCTCATCTTACAAATATTTCTTGCTTCTGGATAGCAGATTTTGCACTTCTCTGTTTTAAAACCCATTTTTGGATCTGAACTGACCTCTCCAACCAATCCAAGCCACTCTGTGCTTTCGACATGTTCTCTGTATTATTTACCATTCCACCAATAGGGTCACAGCCAGCCCTCTGATTAATTAAAAGTAAAAGGCAATAGATTTTTTTCTTTTCTGTATAAATTAATTTAATGCTTGGTATAAATTAATTTAATGCTCGAGGCCATGATCCAAAGTCCATTAGAGTCTTTGATAGAGTTTCTATTGAATCTGAGAAGTTTTAGGTTCTGAGGCAGTTGTAGTCCTGCTGGTTTAGAAATTGTCCTGACTCCAGGACTGAGCAGAATACATCATAGTACAGAATTAGTTTTGCTGAGTTTGGTCTACTTTTTTATCTGCTCAGTATGGGGTCAAAAGTTTGTTTCAGAGATCACACTGGAGTTAAAAATATCTGTGAGTAGCTTAGTAAGCTAACAGTCTGTGCATCCCATTTCTGGAAGTGTCCATATATGTGATGTTCTGTATTTTCTTAAAGAGTAAATCTCTTTGTTCAATTATTTCCTCTCAACGACACTATTGAAAGGCCTGATTTGATACTCCTGAGTGTCAGATTTGATACTGCTGAGTACCAAAATTCATGCAAACTGTGAATTTTTGTGGAAAACTAAAGGATTTCAGATTTTCATTCAAATATGGGATTGATTTGGTTTTTAATAGTTTTATTTCACTGTAATCTTAAAACACTGCATAATGCAGGTTGTCCTTGTTTCAACTCCAGGACTATAATTAATAAAAGATGGAAAGTCTTTTGATAAAGAAAAGAGTAAAGATTTTAATTCAACTCAGGTTTCCTGAACCTGTTTCCGAGAGGAAGTGAAATATATTTCATTTGAATCTGTCTTGCCTATATGAGTTACAAACTAATTTTTCCAATGGCTGTTCCGTAGTGTTTTTATGGGTAGCATCTAATGTAGCAAGTCCCTGATCTCAGTTTAGATTAAGGCACCAGTATAATAACTAATAATAATTTTTCAGTCGAAAATAAGCTGTTACAGAAATAAAAAGGGGTTACTCTAAGGTGAATAGTCTTCAGCATTGGCTTGAGGCCATCTTCAACAGTCAGCTGCAGAAAGATTTATTGGGCAGGTGACTTTCCTATGTACAGCACAAATTAAAATGCCAATCTTGAAATTTGTGTAACAATAAAACCCTGGACCGGGACTATATCTAGATGGTTTTAGACGACAGGAAGGATGAATCCACATGAATTTAAGGACTACAGCAACCTGCCTCCGGCCCCTAGATAGCCCCCCCTATCGTTTGAACCCATAAGCAGAGGGTTCAAAAAGTCTTTACTGTGTTCCTTTATTGATATTAGTCTCCCTTCAGGTGACTAGCAAGAGAAATGCATTTGTTAATTGTTGCCTACGTGTTTTGGCAGACAAGCTTGTATCTCTCAATACCAAAATAGTTGCATAAGCTAATTACACTGATCCTAAGAGATTCAATGTCTGTAGGCTTTCTTCAGTGCATTCTGCATTTATATCAGAAATGAAGCTTGTCTTGTCTGCTTACTGTGCTGTGCGTGGGTTCTTAACCTCCTGCTAAGATCCGAGCTATCGATTTGGGTTGGCTCTCTCTGTAGGTGCCTGGCATGATGCATGATGCCTTATTTCTTGCAAAGCATTAAATACCTGCTTCAGAAAATTGGGACTTATGGCAGCACTTTAAGATGGCCATCAAAAGCACATCTTTACCGGTTAACAGAGAGTACTGCCTTAATATTGGGGCCTTATGTCTGGAAATTGCTGGTGGCATGCAGTAACTTGAGCAATGGCAGCAGATGTTCTACCCTTTGCTGAAAATTGAGTGGATAGCATCCTGCCATGCATTTGGTAATTTGTTACCTCTGGATTTTATTGAGACTTCTCAGGTTCTTTCTCTCAAATTTATTTATTTTCCCCCTTTTTTTGTCCTGAAAGGAGATTTAAGTAACTAGGAGTAACTAAGTTTTACGCATGGTCCTGTATATGAAATTCAAGATATATGTATGCCTGTGGAATCCATTCCTCTGTGGCTCTGCTCATTTGCAGTTCAGCAGCTGGTTTTTGTTTGTTTGTTAGTTTGAATTAGGAGATTCCCCAAGTCTTCTATGCAAATACAAGGAGAGATAGGGACTGTTCTTTTTCTGTGGTAAGAAGGGAGAAGTGACAACTGCAATGACAATGTTGAGTACTGTTCAAAAGTTTCACTGGCCAGTTTCAACAGGTGAGACATCACGAAGGAACTAAGCAGTTAGGCAGTAAAACTACGGAAGGGAAACCAGGCAGATTGTCAGAAACGTGTCCCTGGCTGAATGACAAGAGACCCACTCCAAAGAGCACGCAAGCATGCATGGCTAGGTGTGTGAGTGGTGCTGAAGTTAAAGGAAAGAGAGATCTGAGAAGGAAAGATATATAAAGCAAAGATTTTGCTACAAATAATCTTTTTCAGGCTTTCAGCCTTCCTTCTATAGAGTAGTTCACTTTTACTGCTCAGTTTTACACAAAAGTATTGATGTAGCAGAGGCAAGAATATGAGTAATTGGGCAATATAGACTCTTGCAGCTCACATTTGTGTGACTCATAACATGCAGGCTCTGAAAAATAGGAGAAGCTTTAATGTGAAGAATAATGCGAACACACTTGTTTCGGTTTATTTTTCCCATCAATAACTTTGAGCGACAAAAGATTTCCCCTTTCTTTTCAATATTTTAAGAAGAAAAGGAAATTTACAGCCTCGTCTTCTCTGCTCTGTTTAAGGAAGGGCAAGGACAAAAGCGGTAAACCGCTGGAGGCTGCTTTGTTGGGGGTTACTACTATCCACTAGGAGGAGCTGACTGCCTGGGAAAGAAGGCAGGGCACTGAGAGACCAACAGTTCCACTAAGAAGTGTTAATAAAATGAGTTCAGCACTAAGATAAAGTTGAAGTATTTATACATTATTTACAATGATTACATAATAACTTGTGGGGTAGAGGCTCCGCTTCATGCTAATGTACTTCCAGGTAGCAAAGATATTCAAGAGCCTGATTCTGAAGCAAAACTCTGAACACCGTTCTCTCCTAAAAGATAAGATCTGATTCGTGTCAGCTCCTTAGAAAGAAATGTCCTGCATTTTATGCACCAGTGTGGGACACAGATAAAATGTGTGATTGAATAAAAAGTAAAAAAAAGAAAAGGTCTGAGCTCTGTATCTGGTTGAGTATCAGCATTTGTTAAGCCAGGTGGCCCTGCTCATAAGCATGGCTCGTGGACAAAACAGCTTCTGTTTTTCTGTAATAGCCTTTTTTGCTGCATTATAATCTCTTTATATATTTAATACCATAAATAAGGTAGTGGCAGAGCAGAGAACTATAAATAAAACACTGGCATGGAGGGGATACGTCAAATGTGATCTCTCAGCTTGTTTCTTAATACCAGTGGTGTAGCTGAAAGAAAACTCTACTACTCAGTACCATACGAGAAGGAATGGGGAAATAACTGTTGCATACATCCTCAGCCCAGCAAACACAAAGTGGGAGTGGAGTGAAGCTGGAGATGGGTAGGTTCAGATTGGACGTGAGGAGGAAATTCTTCACCATGAGAGTGGTGAGAGGCTGGAATGGGTTGCCCAGGGAGGCAGTTGAGGCCCCATCCCTGGAGGTGTTTAAGGCCAGGCTGGCTGAGGCTGTGGGCAGCCTGATCTAGGGTAGGGTGTGGGGTTGCAACTAGATGATCCTTGTGGTCCCTTCCAACCCTAACTGATTCTATGATTCTAAATGCACTGAGGAAGTTACAAATGGGATTACTTTGAGTGACTCCTATCAAATAAGAGTTCCTTTTTCTCCTCCTTCACCATGATAGGTGATCCTGCTCTGAAAGGGGAGCTGGACCAGATGGTCTTTTGAGGTCCCTTCCAGCCCCTGGTATTCTATGAGTCTGTGAAACTTGTTGTTTCTGAAAGGTACCAAATTGATGATGCTGGCCTCTTATTAATCATAGAATCAACCAGGTTGGAAGAGACCTCCAAGATCATCCAGTCCAAGCTAGCACCCATCCCTATCCAGTCAACTAGACCATGGCACTAAGTGCCTCAGCCAGGCTTTTCTTGAACACCCCCAGGAACGGTGACTCCACCACCTCCCTGGGCAGCCCATTCTAATGCCAGTCACTCACTCTGGCAAGAACTTCCTCCTAACATCCAGTCTATACTTCCCCTGGCACAACTTGAGACTGTGTCCCCTTGTTCTGTTGCTGGTTGTCTGGGAGAAGAGACCAACCCCACCTGGCTATAACCTCCCTTCAGGTAGTTGTAGACAACAATGAGGTCACCCCTGAGCCTCCACTTCTCCAGGCTGCACACCCCCAGCTCCCCCAGCCTCTCCTCATAGGGTTTGTGTTCACCAGCCTTGTCGCTCTTCTCTGGACACCTCTGTTAAGAGGTGTTTTGGAAAAGGTTCCATTTTTCAAGCAGAGGTCGAGCAGCATGAGAAACAAAAAAATAGAAATGAGGTATTGCTCTTCAACTTTAATTTTTCAAGACTTAGTGAAAAGTTGTGTTTGGCCTTTGATTGTAATAATTTATATTTGGTCTGGCAAAATACACTTCAGGGCAGATGCATCCTGGGAAAATGGCTTTTCTTGTTTAAAAAAGGAAGAAAAAAATTGATTTAGAAAGGTAAATATGAAACATAAACTTTTTTTTTCTTTCTCTAATTTCCTAAGTGTCTTGAAATTAGAAGTATTGCAGCAGCCAGGCTGTAACCCAACAAACTCAGTGAAACAAGGTTTATTGTAGAGATCTGGAAAAAGAAGGCAAAAGAGAATTCCAGAACATTTAAAGGCAAGGTTCAAATCATCTGCCTAACACAAGCTGCATTGTGACTTCAGTACTGATTTAGGGGTAGACTAAGGAGGGTTGGAAACTGCTGCTTTCAACAGAGGCAAGTTCTTGATTTGGGAAAGGAAGCAAATTCTGTATCACTGAATTCAAAACACTAAAGGGACAAGAGTATAGGCTTTGCAAAAAGACATGTTTCTGCATTCAGGATTTGGTGGAATCTTCTTTGAGGTAGGATGTTACCTTTAAGGAGATTAAAAAGCAAACAAACCCCCAAAAAACCCCAGCCCAGTCAAAATCCAGATGTTGCCAAACTCAAGCTAGGTCAACCAAGGAAAGTAGCCTTGTCAAGGGCAAGCCTTTTCTTGCACATTGGTTGGGGCAATTTCAAACAGAAATATAGGTTGAATGATGAGTGGATTGGGATCAGCCCTAAGGAGAAAGACTTGCAGGTGTTGATCAAAGCTCTACATTGCCTAACAATGTGCATTTGCAGCCCAGAAAGACAGTGGTATAATGAGCTTCATTAAAAGAATCATGGTCAGCAGCTTGAAGGAGGTGGTTCTCCCCTCTGCTCTGCTTTTGAACAACCCTGCGTGGAGTAGTGTTCAGCTTTGGGCCTCCCACTTAAGGAAAACATGGACCTATTGGAGCGAGTCCAGAGGATACCATTAAGATGATTGGAAGGATGAAGCACCTCCTGAGGAAAGGCTGTGAGAGCTGGGGTTGTTCAGCTGGAGAGAGACCTTAGAGTAGCCTTCCAGTGCCTAAAGAGGACCTGCAGGAAGGCTGGGGAGGATCTTTCATCATGGGCAGGTAGTGACAGAGGTAGGGGTAAATGAAAAAGAATAGATTTATATTGAATGTAAGGAAGAAATTCTTCACTGTGAGGGTGGTGAGGCACTGGAACATCTTTCCCAGAGAACTTTTGGATGTCTCCTCCCTGAAAGTGGGGCCCTTGAAAGGTAGGATTGGATAGGACTTTGAGCAACCTGGTCTATCAGAAGGTATCCCTGAACAAATTCACCACGTGAGTACATAAAGCTAATGGCTTGCTGGCCTGGGAAGTATGATCCTTCATATCACAGCCACTATTATATATAACAATAGACCTTTTAAGAAGCTGAGTAAACTTGATGCATCCAAAATCATTAAACACCTGCTCCATTAATGACATGGAATTTGTCCTGTGTACAATTGCAGCAGTTTCCATCTGACAGTTCATCTGAGAGAATTGGGCCTAATAAGGAGGGCAGAGGTTTTCAGCTAATGAGCAAGGCAAGGTTCTGATCTGTTAGATAGAAACTGCCCTGTCTTTGAGACTTAAAGTAAGACCAGGGCTTTGGCCTTGTTTTCAAACATTTGCTAGTCATCAGTGACTTAATCCTGTAGGACTATTCACCTGAAGTCAGGGGAACAATTCACAGGAGTGAAAGATGCGCTCTTGGGCGTAGAAGTATAGCACATTCTCCATGACATCATTATACCTCACTCTTCCTCAACATTCTGGGTCACCATCATTGAGGAAAGATGACTTCAGACTTACTTAGCCCTTGATTAGTCTACAAGAAATGTACTCATCAAAGAGTGATTATAAACTGAATACTTGACTAGTAAAAATCAGCCTTTAATTTTTTCCCCCCACAAAATGCTTTGTTCCTAGTAAAGGAACAATTTAAGATGCTGAGGTGAACTTTTTGTTGCCAGAAATGTCAATATTATTCACTTTGTAAGTTATTTCTCTGGGAAATATTAATGAGCATATCTGTGAGACTTGATGGGGCACTTAGTGCCGTGATCTGGTTGATTGGCTAGGGCTGGGTGGTAGCTTGGACTGGATGATCTTAGAGGTTTTTTCCAACCCGGTTGATTCTGTGATTCTGTGATAAATCCATAAAGTCTACTTTGTAGATTTTAGTCACCATGTGAAAAAAACCAACAAAACAAAACAAGACCAAACCCAAAATATTAAAAATAAATTAAAACTGCAGGGAAAAAAAGGCTTTTTGAAATCATAACTGAATTGTAGGCATTGTGCTGCGATGACGTCATGCTGGAGCTGCTTTGGCCACTTCTAGTTTGTTCTCTGTGTTGTTGTGACTCGTCTTATGATGTATGTTGTCCCTGAGAAAAATGGGCTAAAATCTCACAGGCATTTATCCCACTTGACCTCTCTGCCATGCAGCTACCAAAACAAGAACTGTTAAAGTGAGCACCAGAGACTAGCACCGATAGCTTTTTGAATGGGATTTGGTGATATACTCTAACCCTCAGCTGTTGTGTGTTAGGTTGTCAAGGTATGCTATAATTGGGGTGTCATAATACTTTGAAGTATTTGGTGCTTTAGAGGCAAGAGTGAAAAGAGGAAAACGAAGGTGCACCAATGTACGTTGCATCAAGACAAGTGTGGTCAGCAGGTCGAGAGAGGTGGTTCTCACCCTCTACACTGCTCTCCTGAAACCCCACCTGGAGTACTGTGCGCAGTTCTGGAGACTCTGTTGGAAGAAGGATATGGATGTGCTGGGTGTGTCCAGGGCCACAAGGATGATCAGAGGGCTGGAACACCTTTATTACTATAAGGACAAGCTTAGAGAATTGGGGTTGTTCAGTCTGGAGAAGAGAAGGCTTCAAGGAGACCTTATTGTGGCCTTCCAGTATGTGAAAGGGGTCTACAAAAAAGCTGATGAGGGTCTTTTTAGAGTGTCAGGTAGTGATAGGATTAGAGGGAATGGATCCAAGCTAGAGGAGGGTAGGTTTAGATTAGATGTTTGGAGGAGGTTCTTCACCATGAGGGTGGTGAGACACCAGAACAGGTTGCCCAAGAAGGTGGTGGAAGCCCCATTTCTGGATGTTTTTAAGGCCAAGTTGGATGTGGCTCGGGGCAACCTTATCTAGTGGACAGTGTCCCTGACCATGGTGGGGGGGTTGGAGTTAAATGATCCTTGGAATCCCTTCCAACCCTGACAATTCTGTGAAGTTGTAGTCAGGGACAGAGTGGTGATAGGCTGTGCTAGTTTGAGCCTAGCTAGCATGTTTTGGTGAGAAGAACTAGATGATAGGCTGAGAAATGAAAACAATGGTGAGGTCTACTTCGCTCACAGTCTTGCTGAGATGTGTACAAAAGAAAGGCAAAACAAAGATTAGGTCACTTGCTTCCTCTCTTCGCTGGGAGCTTTGCCTGCTGGGGAGCTGAGGCTGCTGGCTGAACTCCGTCTTGCTTTCTAACTTCACCCTCCATTTGCTTCTTGGCTGATTCACCTTGCTTCTTAATCCCTCTGGCCGACCTCCATTCTTCCTTGGGATTGGGATAAGGTTGAGAGGGGTAGGGGAAAGGTGAGGGGGTGGTTGAGACCCTCTCTTGGGGACTCAGGTTTCTGGGAGGGGAGTTGTGTCTGTATTACTTTTTTTTACCTTGTATATTTCTGTCTATAACTGTATATACTGTAAATATCTGCTTGTAAATTGTGCCAGCTGTAAATATAAGCTTCATTCATATTTCCAGAGCCATCTGAGTCTAGTCTGGGTGATTTCTAAAGTGTGGGGGGGCGGGGGACACCCAAACCATCACATAGGCCTTCTGTAATAAAGGCTCCAAAAAGGCTGATCTGAAGACACAATGCAGTTAGAAAAGGACCTTACAGACATCTCTTTCATGAGCTAGGCCTAGGAGGACTGGTGTGAAGTGTAGGGTTTGGTAGGTCACTTGCTTGGCCATTGTCGGACAATACCTGAACCTCCACTGGTTGCAGTGTTGCAATGAGCTCTACGCCTGAGATACTACAGTTTTGACACAGGTAGCAGAAGTTCCTTGTATGAAATTGTAGTGATATGACCTGTAATTCTTTTGAAAGCTAGATCATAGAATCATAGAATGGTTTAGGTTGGAAGAGACCTCAAAGATCATACAGTTCCAACCCCCTGCCATAGGCAGAGACATCTCCCACTGGAACAGGTCACTGAAGGCCTCATCCAGCCTGGCCTTGAACACCTCCAGGGAGGGAGCAGCCACAACCTCCCTGAGCAACCTGTGCGAGTGTCTCACCACCCTCACTGGAAAGAACTTCCTCCTAATATCTAGTTTCAATCTCCCCTCTGCCAGTTTAAACCCATTACCCCTCGTCCTGTCTTTACAAGAACTTGTCAATAGTCCCTCCCCAGCCTTCCTATAGGCCCCCTTCACATACTGGAAATCTACTACAAGGTCTCCTCAAAGCCTTCTCTTCTCCAGGCTGCAGAGCCCAAACTCTCTCAGCCTGTCCTCATAGCAGAGCTGTTCCAGCCCTCTGAGCATCTTTTTATGATCATCTGGTTGCCAGAAAAAAAGGACTAGATATTGGAATGAACTCCCCAGAGAGGTGGTGGCTTCTCCTGCATTAGACAGTTTCAAGGTCCAGCTTGACAGGGTGCTGCTAGGCTATCTCATTAAAACTGTATTCTTGCCCTAAAAAGTTAGACTGGATGATCCTTGGGGTTCCTTCCAACCTTGTATTCTACAAATAAAAGGTAAGCAGAGTGACATCAACTCCTGTATTCCTTAGATGGCACACACTGAAAAGTAGCCCACCTTGTGAGTATGTAGTCAGATAAATGAAGACAGCTAATGCAGTGACAAAAGATGGGCTTTGTTTTCTATTGCACAAACCAAATTCCTCCTTGTTTAACGTGTGAGAAATCCCATTTTGTGGCTGCTAAGTCCAAGAAGTACAATTTCACTTCCCACTTGAATTTATATTAAGCACCCCTGGTTTTACAGCGTGAGGCAGTAGTGTTCCAGATTGAGCTAATATGGCTGTGTTCCTGCTCTATCCAAAGCACTGTGGATTTTTTCATCTTGTCAAAGAAATGATCTACAGTCCTGGTCAGCTTTCAGAACCTGCTAACTGGTGCTTCTCCGACACCAACGGCAGCTTTGCTAAGGCAAAGTAAATGTCATAAAATGTTTTGCTCTACAACAGACTCTGGCAAATAATTGGCATCTGTTTTCTCTTGTCTAGCTGCCATTCTCTTTTCTGAAACAGAAGCTTCCATTTCTCATCTAATTCCTTGATGAATTCTGTCTCTTGTGGGATTGAAAATGATGTTACAGAAAATAAAAATGTCAAACATTCTGATAAAGAAAAAACTTTTGCAGTGATCTTCATGTAATTAATTCTTAAGAGTGGTTGGAATTTCTTAAAATAGTCCAAGTAAAAACTCAAGAGTGTTTATTTTGACAACTGGAAAGTTCTTCAGCTGAACAATAGAATGGTTTATGCTTTTATCTGGGTGTTACTGATAGATTCTATTGGAATTTAGCTACTTTTGTCATTAATTTACTATTTTATTGAAATTTACCATAGGGTTTATGTGCACAGGAGTTAGATTTTTTGATTGTATCCAACTATTTGCTATCAGGATATAAACTACTTACCAAACATATCCAACTCCTTACTACTAATGCTTTCAATCAAATAAAATAGAACTCTGACTTCAGGAATTCTTTTGGCTGAGCATATGACATTGACAGTCATTAATATGCTTTCAAGTATATTACCAGAGTAGTAATAAAATCAACACCTTCTAATTTTTGTATTGAAACTAAGCCAAAATGCATCTGGTCCTGTCACTACATAGCAGTGTGCATGCTATCTAAGATAGCAACATAAGCATTGCATAAAACCATGGCTTCTCTATTGAATGAAGATATGTTTAATTTTTGTCATGTTGTTCAACTACATAATCAAAATGCATCCTAAGAATCAGGCAAGAGGTTAAGAGTGCTGGGCCCAGTCCTGCTCAGTATCTTTACTAATGATCTGGACAAGGGGATTGAGTCCAGCATCAGTAAGTTTGCAGATGACACCAATCTAGGAGCAGATGTTCATCTGTTGGAGGGTAGGAGAGCCCTGCAAGGGGACCTAGACAGGCTGGATGGGTGAGCAGAGGCCAATGGGATGAGATCAAGCAAGGCCAAATGCAGGATTCTACACTTCAGCCACAACAACCCCAAGCAGTGCTACAGGCTGGAGACAGAGTGGCTGGAGAGCAGCCAGGAAGAAAGGGACCTGGGGGTGCTGGTAGATAGTAGCTGAAGATGAGCCAGCAGTGTGCCCAGGTGGCCAAGAGGGCCAGTGACATCCTGGCCTGGATCAGGAACAGTGTGGCCAGTAGGACAAGGGAGTTATTCTTGCCCTGTNAGGGAGGTGGTGGAGTCACCATTCCTGAAGGTGTTTAAAAAAAGCCTGGCTGAGGCACTTAGTGCCATGGTCTGGTTGACTGGATAGGGCTGGGTGCTAGGTTGGACTGGATGATCTTGGAGGTCCCTTCCAACCTGGTTGATTCTATGAGATCAGCTTTTGGGTTCCCACTTACATGTTTTCATAGCTTGTCACTGTTAGATACCAAATAACATCCAGAAAGCTAATTCCAGTTTTTATGCTTACTGCTTGCCATTTAGCTGAAGTCTCAAATAGTCACTTAAGTTTATGGGCAATATTTGCCTAGAGTAATGCATAATCAGATCCATTCTGTGTTGTTTTAGTTCAGACCAATGTAGGTGCATTAACAGTGGAATCTCTTTACAGCAGACTTTGTTTCAGTAAAATTCCAATCCTGCAGTCTTGGAAAATAAGTTGCAAATTTCACCAATGCTGTGAAATGAAGAAGATGCAGTTCTAGACAATGTGAATTTGTGGTTATTTATAAACAGTATCACTAAGCATTTTGAAGATAAAAATACATAAATGTAGACAGATATTTGCTTCCAGAGCCCTGAACCTGAAAGATTGTCTGCTCTAATTTAATATTTGTTGTGGGGTCTTTGTCTTCTCATTTATGGTTCATGTGCGACATTTCTGTCTCAGCCTTGTGCCATGGCCTGTGTAAATTACTTATTTAGGTCTTTTTCTGTCCATTGTCTGGCAGATTGAGAACCCAAATAACTGCAGACCTTTATCAGATACTTGGCTGCAGTGTCACAATTATAGTCTAGGACTGATAGGGCAATGGCATGTAGGAAAAAAAGCTCAGTTACGCTCTCAGGCAGAGAACTTTTATGCTAGCAGCAAAAAGTAGAGCCTTTGTTTTGCAGAGTTCTCATTAACTTCACCATTTATGAGACAAAATAGCAATAATTTCATTTGCAGAACTGTGAATCTGTATCATTGAAATAATGAGGTCTTGCTAAAGTAATTCTCCCAAACCTTGCTGTTTTGGTTTTGGTCACTAATAATTGGCTGGGGCTTCATTTTAACTTTTCAGTTGGTTACCCAGTGTCCTCAAGGCTGACCTTTTCCATCAGTTTCAGCTACTGTTCCTAGTTTTCCTGTATGCTTACCTCTCATTCTATTTTACTTACTCCTTTAAAACTCCCATTATGAAATCATTATGCTCTGTACCAAATAAATTCTTGGCAAAATACTCCCTATAATGCTTTCAACGCTCCTAATGTTGGACTGCAGCGTTTTGAGCCGATTTGGTAGCGGAAGAAGTTCTCCCGTGTATGTGTGTATTTTGTTTTGTTTTTCAATAATTCAAATTCAACATTAAGAGGAACAAAGAAGGAAAAAAATAAGAGCAACACTGGTGTTATGAAGGAAGAACAAGAGCTTCTTCCAAGTTTTTATACAATATTTTAATATATTATGCCTTGCTGCTTCTGTTTGACATCTGAGGAAGTGTTGATCCTCAAAACTGATATATCTGTATAATTATTTTTTAACTTTACAAGTTCATGCAATAGAATCAATACCTAACAACCTTTTCCCTTAGCCCTCATGGCTGCATCAGTGCTATCACTGTGTTAGTTGTATGCACTTTTCTGCTGTGATTTATAGCAAACTCTTATCACAGCATAAACATAGTTACTATTCTTTCTGTCATGGAAAGAGATACAACCAAGCATCATAAAAGTTAACCCTGTAGCAGATTCTTATTTTGTGTGAATACTCTCTCAGACCCATTGAATTTGGCACATTTTTCTACAAAGTGCAAATCGTGCTAGGAATCTGCTGCTGTCCTGTGACTCAATAACCAATATGCTCCAATATACCCTTGAAGAGATATAGTGGCAGGGCAGAAGGTTGAGTAGTTCAGGTTTCTTCAGATTATTGTGGCAGAATTGGTTCTGATAAATTCTGAGATGTTGTGACTAGAATTTAACTTTGTGAGGAGTTTTAGAGAACTTATTTTCATAATACAGACCTAACACCTCTTGAATTTGTGATCTTGGAATACTATTTAGATGTATACTGCAATTTTTTTTAGTCTTCACCTTTTCCCACTGAAAAATGCTATAACCCTACATTATCTGAGAAATTACTTCTTTTAATTCCTCTAATTTTTTAACTTTCCTTTCCTCCCCTTCCCCATTCCCCCTTCCCCTCTCCTTTTTTTCCTCTCCCTCTCCTTCTCCCTCTCCTTTTTTCCTCTTCCCTTTTTCCTTTTCTTCTTCTTTTTTTCCTCTTCCCCTTTTACTTTTCCTCTTCCTTTTTTTCTCTTCCTTTTTTCCTCTTTTCCTTTTCTCAGCTATCTTCTTTTTTTTTCTTTTGTCTTCTTCTTTCTTCTTTTTTCTTGATTCTTTTTTCTTTGTTTCTTTTTTCTTTATTTCTTTTCTCTTTGTTTCTTTTTTTTCTTTGTTTCTTTTTTCTGTTTCTTTTTTCTTTGTTTCTTTTTACTTTGTTTCTTTTTTCTTTTGCTGTATTTTTTTTTCTTCCCCCTCTCCCCATACTTTTCAATTAATTCAGTTGAACTATTTCAGAGCATGTTATATTATCTTAGAAGTTGCAATTTATACAGCCGCATTTAGAATGGACTCTGTGACATCTAAATCTCTCATAAGTCTTACACCCATATTTCTGCAGTAGTAGGTTTCTCTGTGTCATTTATATAAACCATATTTCATCAGGATCAAGAACTAGAATATCCATGACAAGTGTGAAGCTATCGGGAAATAGACCTTTAATGTTAAGTGATTCAAAGTAGAGAACTTTTGGTGATTTTGACAAATCTGGAAGAAAAACCAATCTGCATTTCAAGTCCCCCAAATTAAAGTGAATTGTTGTCTGTTTTGTTTTTGGTTTTGTGGTTGTTGTTGTTTTGGGTTTAGGTTTTCTTTTTTATTGTTGTTGTTTTGACTTATTTTATTATTTGCCATATTGTTGTTGTCTTCTACTGTCTGAAATGCCTCATTTCTGTCCCCAGGTAAATTGCTTCCTGTTCTGATTTCAGTCTTTTTTTTCTTGTAGATCAGAGTTCCAATATGGCCACGCTCTTGAAAGGGAAGCACTGAATACACAGCTCATTTATCAAGGCAAAAGTGTTTAACTATGACCTTAAGCACATGCTGCTGCTTGTTAGTTTAACTGAAGCCACACAAACATGATAAAAGGTAACTGACCTTTATTCTGTGCTCTAGGTATCTGTTTGATGATGATGGCACTTTGTCCAGAGGTTTAAGTGTTTATTTTTTAACTAACTCTCTGATTACATGATCCTCTTTTCCCCAACTCTCTTCCTTCATCATATGATACAGCTTTTTCTTAAGTCTCTGACATTTCAAGTGAGGGTCACTGTATTTATGCAGTGCCAAGAACTAGGAACAGCCTTATGTGCTGAGTGTGTGTTCCCCCATTGTTCTGCAAATTAGTCAACATGAAACCAAATAGTGATAATGTGTTGTTATGATTAAGGTTAATAAGCTACTGATTATCTCCATAGACTACAGTTCCAGACACATTATTTAAATGCATTGCTTTGTTGAACTACTTGATAAAAGATCCTCCAAATTTCTCCTTGTTGTGATAAAAGGTGTTATATTTTAGATGCAATGGGAAACATTACAAAACAGGAAGAGTTTACTCTGTCCAATACATTACAGATTTATAGCACAATGACTGTAGCACAGTATAGCTCCAGAAAACATGGTGTGGTAACAAAAAGATGCTTCTCCATATCTCTGAGACAAAGCCGCTTGACTAAAACCCATACCTGCCTTAAACCACCTATTAATACCTTTCTGGTGTGACTTGAATAAAACCCATACTTGCCTTAAACCACCTATTAATACCTTTCTGGTGTGTTCAACAAGCCTAACAGATGATGATGTTCAGTTAATTTTGCTTTCTGAATCTGGTTGATGTGTGAGGCTATTCACTAGTATGTAATGCGGCCTTGACCAGCAGTGATATAAACATGAGTTCAAGTCACTTGAGTCAACTATCTTTCAGTAAAACCACCTAATACAAGGAAGTTTATACATTTAATTTTTTAAACCTAAACAGCAAAAAACTCCCCAAACATAATTTTATCTGAGTCCTTGTTTTGCCAACCTGTAAAAATACTTCCTAAGCATCAAAATTAACAAAGAACAAGCTTTAGAAAGTCTGTAACAAGCTTTAGTAAGTCTGTAGGATACACAAATATCAGAGCAGAGATTGTGGGTATGACTTGTAAGAAGTATTAATCTTTTCTTTTTATCCTATAGTAATTATTTTAGATTATTTGCAATTTTGAAAACATTGATCAGAATGGATTTTTCTTCTCTAGATCTGTAATAAGGTCATTTCCTTTAAAAATTACAGTCAAATCTAGATTCCCTCTAATGATAATGCTTCTAAATAGATTTTTCATTAGTACCAGGCAAAAAAAAAAACCAAAAGCACCAAAAACAAAGCCAAAGCAAACCAAAGAAACCAAAAACTCGAACACAAAACAGCACACAAGGACTTGGAAAAGCTTCCTCTGACTTTTGAGCCATGAGTTCTAAGTGCTACCAACTGGGTCATTACTGCCAATCTTGTATTTTTACGCTTTATCACGCTAGTTGACACTCACATACCCCAAAGAAGAGCAGCTGAAGATTGACCTAAGAAAGGACACTTGTCCTGCCAAAAAAGCAAAATACATTGTGCAAAAGTGCATTGACAATCAATTATTAAGAATCCAGAGATGACAACTCATATGTATGCATGTAAGTCGATAACCTTTGGACACTTGATCCCCAGGGATCACAGCAGACAGTGGCAGAAAGGCTCAAGGTCAGTGATAATAAAGTCAAAGTGATGGTGAAGACCAAATGCAGTCTAGTCTGGCCTTAAGAAAAAACCCCTTGCAGTGGTTTCATTAAATAACATAGTGTATCATTCAACATCATATGAAAAAAAAGTGTCTTGAAAGTGTGGTTTTAGTCTGGAGAAGAGAAAACTGAAAGGGGATTTAATAAATGTTTATAAATATCTGAGGGCTGGGGGTCAGAAGGGGGGCAAATAGGCCAAGGAGCAGTGGATGGAAGCTTCAGCACAGGAAGTTCCACCTCAACACAAGGGGGAACTTCTTCACTGTAAGGGTCCCAGAGCACTGGAACAGGCGCCCCAGAGAGGTTGTGGAGTCTCTTTCTCTGGAGACTTTCAAGGCCTGTCTGGATGTGTTCCTGTGTGACTTGAGCTAGATTGTATGGTCCTGTTCTGGCAGGGGGTTTGGACTCAATGATCTCTTTGGGTCCCTTCCAGCTCCTGACATCCTGTGATCCTGTGATCCAATTTCCTGTGACATGTCTTTTGAGAAGTCCTTGCTTCTATTCACCTTTTTGTTACAAAGCTTGTATTTGTTTTACTATGTTCTCAGGTCCCTACAATTTCTTTTCGTATCTCTTGTGCTTTCATGGACAACTCCACAAGACATAAATATGAAGCCATTAGAAAACAGGAGAAAATGGGGACCTGATGTTCGACTGACAAACTGTAAGTATTTTTCAAGCATAGAGTCATAGAATCATAGAATTGTCAGGGCTGGAATGAACTTCAAGGATCATCTAGTTCCAATCCCTGTGCCATGGGCAGGGACACCTCACACTAGGTCAGATTGGAAAACATAGTTTGCATGCCTGTATCACAGGGCGATCATGTGAGAGAGAAGTATTCAGATGATTAGTCTTCTTGGGCATCTGTCAAGATGGGGTGAAAATATTCTTTAGTGGAATTGAAATATATTTTACTGTTATTAGCTGAGCACAAAATTAAAAAGCTCATGCTGCAAGTATTCAGTATGACAGAACCTGTCTCTCAGCATGTCTCTTCTACTTAGGCAATTTATTAAACATATACCTACCTACTTAGATCACTGAAATGATCATTATTGCAGTTGGGATCAAGTAACATCCTTTCTAAATTCTAGGTATGAAATTAATAGGAGAAAAGTAAGGTTATACAATTCACATGCTGACAAGAGTTCTGTAAATTATATATTGAGTGTGTACCCAGGCTGCATTTTTACTTGCAGTACTGGAGCCCATTACAATTTCACCTGCTAGACTGCAATGTGTGTGCACAGCCCAGACAGCAACTGTGTTTTGGGCAGCGGCAAGTGCAGCATGGCCAGCAAGACAAGAGAGGGGATTCTGCCCCATTACTCTTCTCATGTGAGACCCATCTGGAGTACTGTGTGCAGTTCTGGAGCCTCCAACACAGGAAGGCCATGGAACTGTTGGAGCGAGTCCAGAGGAGGTCAGAAATATGGTCAGAGGGCGGCAGTAGCTCTGCTATGAGGACAGGCTGAGAAAGTTTGGGCTCTGCAGCCTGGAGAAGGTTTTGAGGAGATCTTATAGTGGCCTTCCAGTATCTGAATGGGGCCTACAGGAGGGCTGGGGAGGGACTATTGACAAGGTCTTGTGATGACGGGACAAGGAGCAATGGGCTTAAACTGGAAGAGGGGAGATTTAAACTGGATGTTAAGAAGAAGTTCTTTCCAGTGAGGGTGGTGAGACACTGGCACAGGTTGCCCATGGAGGCTGTGGCTGCTCCCTCCCTGGAGGTGTTCAAGGCCAGTTAGGATGAGGCCTTGAGCAACATGTTCTAGTGGGAGGTGTCCTTGCCTATGGCAGGGGGTTGGAACTGGATGAACTTTGAGGTCACTTCCTACCTAAACCATTCTATGATTCTACAATTCTGCGATTCTATGATTAGGAGCAAGAGCAGGTCTTTCAATATGCCAGGCATGCATTACAATAATTCTGTCTTCCCTGTCATCTGGAAAAAAGAATTCAAGACAACAAACTTCAAAACATGTTTAAAACCTCAAATGAAAATGGTGGTGGAAGACTTTTTGTCATTCAGGAAATACAAAGAAGTCACATTGCCTAAAAGGAGCCTGGAAGTGTGACATCACTGTCAAAAGATTAAAGAAGGCACTTTGGGTTGTATATCCTATGGTGGTGTAGGCTTGAAGTATTCTACCATGTGAGACAAGCCATGTGTGGTCTGTATATGTGCACCATGGGCCATGAAATGTAAAGGCATGAATCAGAACTTTCTACAAGTTCACAGAATCATGGAATCAACAAGGTTGGAAGAGACCTCAAAGATCATCCAGTCCAACCTATCACCCAGCCCTATCCAATCATCTAGACCATGGCACTAAATGCCTCATCCAGTCTTTTTTTGATCACCTCCAGGGTTGCCACACACTGGAACAACAATTTGGAGACAGAAGAGGCTTGACACATTTTTACACTTTTTCTAGCAGGCAGCCACTATCAGTTTCTGATAAATCTGGAAGTTTGAACTATGTGGCTCTCTTTGAGTTCTTGATTGACTACACCTTGAAGCTTTTTGACTTCTCTTGTCATGAGTCTTAGACACTACAAATGGGACTTGGTGACACCGAGTCATCGCTTCTGTTTGAATTGGCAGATTTTGTGTAGTTGTGGTGGGAATAGAAGGGCCTCCTCCTCTTCCAGCCCTGTTTAGTAGGGAGCAGAAAGAGAATGACAAAAGACAAGCCCTAGTACTTAGGTACTCTGGGGAAGTAAACTTCTCCTAAAGTATTTTGAAGTTGCTGGCTGGATCAAATGGGGAGCAGGGAAAAAATGCCTCTTGGGAGTTGTAAGTCATTTTCAAGTCTGCTTATTGAATGGGGCAGCTCCTTGAAAGATTCATAGATTCTTAAGGTCATTTATGATTGTCTTGCGTGGCTTGTGTGACACCAGCCATAGAATTTCATCCCTTCAGTGTTACTTTGCAATCCATTAGGATTATATATTACCCCAAGTATTTATGTACATAATGACTATCCAGCAATAAAGGAAATGTAAAAAGAAAATGAATGGCCATAAACACAGAGACTTGTCTGATGGTACTAAAATCGATAAAGTGCATGTTGCTTGTCAAGGTTTAAGTCTTTTGAGAAAAAAAAAAAGTATAAATATCTGGATATAGTTTGACTGCTCCTGAAAGTATGCAAATTGAAGGAAATAGAATCATAAAATCAGCCAGGTTGGAAGGGATCTCCAAGATCATCCAGTCCAACCTATCACCCAACCCTGTCCAATCAACTAGACCATGGCACTGCTTCAGCCAGGCTTTGCTTCAACACCTCCAGGGACAGCAACTCCACCACCTCCCTGGGCAGCCCATTCCAATGCCAATCACTCTTTCTGTGAAGAACTTCCTCCTAACATCCAGCCTAGACCTCCCCCAGCACAACTTGAGACTGTGTCCCATTGTTCTGTCGTTGGTCTGTCCTATGAACTCCCTATTAAAGAGAGCAGTGTCCATTCCTACATCTGTGCTGGCAATACCCTTTGCTGAGTTCCAGCCACAGATGTAAGCAAAGGGGCAAAGAGAAGCAGCAGAAGTGGCAGTATTATCATTGTAGAAGATGAATGTAGTGGCACTTCTAATTTATTTAGTATTCAGGATTTCGACTTTAATTAGGATTCTTTTGTCACATCATTCATCAAACGTACTTGAAAGAAATGGAAATTAACACCAAAGTTTCTGTTGCCTCAGGCATGCTTTTAGTACTTCTACTCGTTTTGGTTTATTGTTGTTCAGTGAAATAGTTTACTTGTGATAGTTTACTTAGCTGTAACTGATGTTCAAAAAGGGTAGAATAAATACACTTTAAAATTGCTGCTTTGTGGAGGCCCAACACCTCTTTTACTGAAAACCAATTATTTTTCTTTTTTTTTCTCCCTTTCATTTTTTAACCTTTTTTTTCTTGGATGACTGACTTCTGTCACTCTGTGTTGCATAATGCAGCATAACATACCAGCTTTTGCCCTTATTCAAGCTGGTTAGCAGAGGAAGACTTTGTGACTGCTTGCATGGATGTTGTGACTCACAAAGTGTCTATTACTTATAAATTGCACTTGTGTTTAAATGAAATAATATCACTGATTTGCTGATACAATTCCTCTTTAAGGTGAAGCTCAGTAGCACTGTTTGCATGGGGAAAAGTTCCTACATTAATTATTTCTCCAACTCCATGCCTGCTCTTGGAAATCTACAGAGTCTTGGAACAAGAGCAGCTGCATTGATAAATGGTTCTCCTTACACCCAGAGCTGCCAGCTCATATGGCAGAAATCCAGCCAGATATTTGAATACAGGCTGAGGTTACACATCATATCAGCATAAAAATCATTAGCTGGTGCCCAAAACTCATGCTTAGTTTAAAATCAAAAGGTTTAATAAGCAAGTATTTCTGAGAGCTCTATCATTACCGAATCCTGGTTTGTGATCCTTATGGAGATCATAGAATCATAGAATCAACCAGGTTGGAAGAGACCTCCAAGACCATCTAGTCCAACCTAGCACCCAGCCCTAGCCAATCAACCAGACCATGGCACTAAGTGCCTTATCCAGGCTTTTCTTGAACACCTCCAGGGATGGTGACTCCACCACCTGCCTGGACAGCCCATTCCAATGCCAATCACTCTCTATGTGAAGAACTTCCTCCTAACGTCCAGCGTAGACCTCCCCCAGCACAACTTAAGACTGTGTCCCCTTGTTCTGTTGCTGGCTGGCTGGGAGAAGAGACCAATCCCCACCTGGCTACAGCCACCCTTTAGGTAGTTGTTGACAGGAACGAGGTCACATTGAGGTGAGCTGCACAGTCTAAGCAAGTCCAAATTCTGATTGTAGGTTTTCCTGCAATTTTGGAATGTCAAGGCTTCTTCCTTCTTGATTCTCTGATGTCCAGTGAGATGTGCCATTTCATGTAGCTTCTCAAAATTAGCATTTGCTTCTTTTCCTCTTTATTTAATGATTTTTTTTTGATTGCTGATTAAAACAAACGAACAAAACAGTGAAGTTCAAAGAAATGTTTCCTTTTTGTGGCATCTTTTCACCTGTACCTGAAAGTTAAATGGATGAAAAAGTAGGAATGTTTCTGTATATCCACCCCTACATAATTTTTCATAGGAAATGTCACTAATACTCAATAGTAATATTTTTGGGTTACAACTTTCAGTCCTGTTACCAATTTAAAATGTTACCAAACATTTTAAATAAATCTGGACTATCTCTTCAGCTTTTTGTCTATGTTACAGAAGCTAGAAATTGCACTTCAAAAGAGCAGATATTCTCTTATGCTGAAGCCTGGATGCTTGCTGCAAAAGTTGTAACTATGACAGGCCTACAACACAGACAGTGCTTTGAAATTGGAGTTAGCTTTCTGCTCTACAAAATGCTTAGCACACTTTTCACAGCAGCCATAAAATGTGAAGGAAAAAATCGAGGAACCCAGATTCACCTACAAGCTCATCTGCCTCTTGGCTGAATCAATCAGAGTGTCAGCTAACATCAGTGAGGACAAACCTAAACTTCTCACAGCCTTTTGAACACTGCCAAAGAGACAGAGCATTTTGTAAACCAGGGAGGTGGTTCAGGCTCCATCCCTGGAGGTGTTTAAGCCCAGGCTAGATGAGGCTCTGGCCGGCCTGATCTAGGGTAGGGTGTCCCTGCCCCTGGCAGGGTGTTGGAACTAGCTGATCCTTGTGGTCCCTTCCAACCCTGACTGATTCTGTGATTCAAATGCAAGAAGCTAATGTTTCAGGACCCTTTCTGTGCTCTGACTGACTCGTGCAGCGTGTTAACTGTGAAGTGTAATACAGTATTTCTAACAATCCAAACCACACATTTTAAATGTTAGGTAAACAGAAACGTTGCAATCTATCTGCTTGAGAAAATTCAGGTAGAAATAGATTGTTTTAAGTAACTAGTACACAGAAACACAAGTATATTGGTGAAATTATTATGGAGATCAATTTGGTCTTGAGGAAAAACCCTGGCAGCAGAAACTTCAGTGACAGTTAAAAGATCTCTTTTATAACAGGCCATCATGAACGCAGATTTTTGTGGGTGCCTTAAGCCAGATCCGAGTATAAATAAATTGTAGCTCTGAGAATATTATCTATGCCTTGTTCTTCAGAGCTGTCAGTCAGTATTTTTGATCATTAGCCATCTGTGATTATTTTAATTTTTGCCAGCAGGAGAAGGAACTCTTTTCCACCAGGGAGCTCTGTTATTACAATATAATTTATATGTAAAGAGCTCATTTCATTAGAGAGAGAGAGAGAAAAAACCAACTCACACCAACAACTTTTTACATAGTTTGTTTTTTTCTTTAAGTTTTAAAGAAACTCATAGCATTTAAATATTTAGTTTGCATTTTTTTGTATTAATATCCTTGGTGTGGGCTAATTAACAGCTTACTGGTGGTTTAACAACAATTCTGTGTCTTCAGCTCACTTTTCACTTAGAATTCAGTATGGAAAATGTAGAAACAGAGTCAGTCATGGAGCTGACATATTCAACTGAAGAAAGTGCTGGTTTTTTTCAGTTCCAGTTGAAATTACTACATTTTAGACCCAAAACTATGTTTTTACCACATGCTATCCAAAATCCTTTCAGGGTCTGTGCTAGTTTGAAGCTAGCTAGAATGTTTTGGTGAGAAAGATTAGCTCACAGGGTGTGATAGAGAAACAATGGTGATGTCTACTTCACTCATAGGCTTGCTGAGATGCAGAAGAACAAAAGTATAAACATAGACAAGGCAGTTCGGGCACAGCCTGAGCTTTGGGCTGCATTTTTTTTCCTCTCTAACCTCACCCTCCGTCTCTCTGATTAATCCACTTGCTTCCTAACCCCCCCTGGCTGACTCTCTATTCTTCCTTGAGGCACAAGGCAATGTCTGGGGTAACATTGAGGGGTGGGAGAAGGCAAAAGGGCGGTTGGGAGCGCCTCCTGGGGACTTAGGGTTCTGGGAGGGCTGTTGTGTTTCCGTATTACCTTTTACCTTGTATATTTCTGTATATACTGTAAATACCTGCTTTTATCTTGAGCTAGCTGTAAATACAAACTTCATTCAATTTCCAGAGCTGGCGGAGTCTAGTCTGGGTGATTTCCAAAGTGTGTGGGGACAGGGAACACCCAAACCACTACAGGATCATTTTAGATTTGCCTCCCAACAGTCTGTTGAAAGAATGCCTTCATAATGACCTTTTAATCTTTCCTGGGAATGCCTTGCTGAAATGAAAATGTTCCATTTGCCTGATTTGCTAAAGTGAAACTCTGTCCAAGCTTGTCTTTATATTCATTGGCATTGTAAATGCTGACATTATAACCTAAGTGAGTTTAATTCATTCATAAGAATGCTAACATAAAATAAATTAGTTTGTAAACTTACCTAATTCTGACTTTTTTTTTTTTTTTTTTGAAGCACCCTTGTTTGTCAGTGGCACCAAGTACCTGTTGCCACCATTTTCAACTTTGGATCTTGGGCGTCTTAGAACTTGAAAGTATTCAGGTGAGCTTAAATTTACATTAATATATCTATCTACACATATTGCCTGTGTCTAATATCCTTCAAAGCCAGTGGAGTTCTGTGTATACCAAGAATAGTGCCTATGCTTTTATATGTGTATATAGAAGCATTCTCTTTCATATACCTTAAGTGTAGTACAGATAATTTCTCTATTTTTAGTTTTCTCACAGATCTGCAAGGAGTCAGTTCTAAAAGCAGTGAAAATTGACTATTGCAGTAGAATTACCTTTTCTTGGTATAACTAAGCTTTGATGCTGCAATTAACATTAAGTTCCCAAAGTACCTTTGTTACATATTTGACTTGTGAATGTGAATCAATTTTATGATCTAAAATGGAAGAGTTGCAGTCACTTCTCATAGAATCATAGAATGTCAGGGGCTGGAAGGGACCTCAAAATATCATCCAGTCCAGCCCCTCTGCAAAAGCAAGATCACCTATACCAGATCATACAGGAATGCATCCACGTGGGTTTTGAATATCTACAGAGAGGGAGACTCCACAATTCCCCTGGGCAGCCTGTTCCAGTATTCTGGCTTCTGTCCTTCAACTAGTTCCTATACTTAGTGCCATGGCCTAGTTGATTGGACAGGGATGGGTGATAGGTTGGACTGGATGATCTTGGAGGTCTCTTCCAACTTGGTTGATTCTGTGATTCCCAGTCCACCTCACTACCTGATCACCCAGACCATACTGCCTCAGTTTAGCCAGAAGGATGCTTGTAGACATACTTCAGCATTTACAGAGCATTTCTGGTTTACTTTTACCTGACCATGTGGATTTATGAGATACAAATATTCTGCAAATTACAGCTCTTCCAGTATCTTCAATCAGAAGAATGAGGTGAATTTTAGTAAACAGTGTGATAATTAGTTATGAAATCTCTCTAATTAAAAGAAAAATACATCATGAGGACATACAACTTTTCTTTGTAGTTGCACTATGAGGCAAAGAGCAAGAAAGAGAAAGATGCACTTAAATGGAGAGAAAGTTTTAGCATAATGAATAATTAATTGCTTGTACTACCAATTACACTCAGACTCAGTGTTCAAATCTTGCATTCCCAGGTACTTTGTGTGTGTGCAAACATTTCACCTTACTATTGTCCTAAGTGATTCTTCACAAGGAAATCCTCAAGTAATAGTTATACTGGAAAATATTTTCTTTGTGGTTTGTTTTTTGTCATTTTCAGTGCTGTGCAATGCAAAGTTCTTCACTTCAAAAATGTAGTAATTTACACTATCAGTGCAGTTCAGTGAGAGTAAATATGTAAGGCAAAAGACCAGTCTTGAGAATCTGACAACCACACCACAAACAGTGAAGTGATTTGTAGGGAGACTGGTTAACTCAGACTAACTCTTGACCAGTCCCATGCAGCGAAGATGCCTCTGAACTTCCATCTTCACAGAGAGAGTGATTTGCCATTGGAATGGGCTGCCCAGGGAGGTGGTGGAGTCACCGTCCCTGGAGGTGTTCAAGAAAAGACTGGATGGGACACTTAATGCCATGGTCTAGTTGACTGGATAGGGCTAGGTGCTAGGTTGGACTGGATGATCTTGGAGGTCTCTTCCAACCTAGTTGATTGTCCGATTCTGTTATCTCTAAGTACGTTTTGTACAGAAGCAGCAAAATCCACAGTGATAGTGATAGCAAGGTAAAGAGGGACAGCTTGGATATGCACTGCAGAAGTGCAGGGGTGATCTATTATAAAAGACTGATGTAGACACACCTGCAGCTCCCCTGAGATCTCTGCTTCCCTGTCACACGTACTGAAATTAGGCAGTGAGTTAGCTGGTGTAAGGATAGGTCTGCATGGCACATCACAAATGTATAAACCACCTTCTTCTTACCAAAGAGCCGAAAACAATTGAAAGTTTAATGTAGGTGACATTTCAGAAGCACCTCTGAATGTATGCTGCATTTTGCATAAAGTGACTTTTAAAATTGTAACAGCTAGTGATTTGCATAGTAAACAAAGTAAAAGGTGGATTCATCAGGAAAAAAACTGTTCTACCTTTCTGACAAAACTGACTTCACAAACTGCTTCTGTTAGACAAAAAATATCCTTGGGACAAGCTGAAAGTAATTCACTCTTTACCTCTTTATTGCCAAATTTGATTTGATTTGATTGAATCTATATTTATCCTCATGTGGCTCGTGGAGCACTCATGAACTTTCATAATTCCCATCTATCAGGGTAAATCTGCAAGTAAAAAAACCTCACTTTTATCAGCAGGTATTCAACGAATGGCAGGTGGCAAATAAAGCACTTAGTGAATTGTTTTAATTGCGTTTTTCTCCCACCTCCCAGAACTTGAGAAAGTTTTAGAAGCTGGAGAAGAGCAGGATAGATTTTATTTGCTGCTTTCATTTTATTCCAACACTGCTTGCTTTCAGAAAAGACTTGCTGATATAATTTCACTGCCTTTCATGTATGGATGATATTTAAACTCATACAACAAAGGGTGTATTATAGTGCTGCAGAAAAGCACATCACAACAAATATGAAAGCAAAGAGCTAAATTTGCTGCACCTACTCAAGAGTATAAAGAAGCTTTTCACCTGTGCCAGTTGACACGGAGTGCAGAATAAAATCCCTTTCTCCTGGGAATTATACAGAAATGAAAGTTAGCAGGTTTAGCTGTAGTTTTGTTTTCTGCCATTGTTTCATCTCACAGAATTACATGAGTACAGTCATACTGACATATCATTGACTGAGAAGTTCAGTGTTCAACTCAACTTTTTTTTTTTAATTGCATTGTTGTTACTTTCCTTAACACATACCTTGTTTTAATGACTATTTGAGACTGGGCTGGAGACTCTTGAACAGAGAGAACATCATTCAGTGGGCGAAGCTGCTGAAGTTCCTTACACATAAGCTTTCACAGAATCACAGAATTAGCCAGGTTGGAAATGATCTCTAGGACCATTAAGTCCAGCCTATCACCTAACCCTTCTAATTGGCTAAACCATGGCACTAAGTGCCTTATCCAGCCTCCTTTTAAACACCTCCAGGGATGGGGACTCCACCACTTCCCCAGGCAGCCCATTCCAATGCCAGTCACTCTTTCCATGAAGAATTTCTTCCTAATATTCAGTCTAAACCTGCCCTGGCACAGTTGGAGGCTGTGTCCTCTTGTTCTGTCACTGTGTGCTTGGGAGAAGAGACCAACCCCCACCTGGCTACAACCTCCTTTCAGATAGTTGTAGACAGCAATGAGGTCTCCCCTGGGCCTCCTCCAGGCTGAACAACCTCAGCTCCCTCAGCCACTCCTCGTAGGGCTGTGCTCCAGTCCCAAGAACTTTTGTCTACATCTGCAGCAATTTTTGTTTAAAAAAGACTTTATTGCAAAACAACCATATTTCATTTTTTAAGGCTTTTGACTAGGATCTCTAGATTTGGCAAATTTAGCTTGTGAAATATCAACTGTGCCGATGGGAACATGTGAAGGAATCTTTTGGTGCATAGATACAGCAAGAAGCTTTACCCTATAATAATCTCGTACAGATGAAGCATATCTAAGGAGCCATAAAGAGTTAGTGTGGTCTGGACATATAAACAGACCAAGGGATGGTTATTGTGCACCATTCTTGTGTGATATTCTTTGCAGGGTGAGGTGAACAATACTTATTTGTTCTTAAGAAAGCCATTCAAAGCTTCAGGCAGTAGGATTAATGGTGATAAAGAATAAATAAAGGAAAATACATGGCTAGAGAGATCAACTGTGGAAAAGAAATGAAATTAGAGCCTGACTTCTCTTTGCTGTTCAGGATTCACATGGAGACAATCTGTCTTCAGCCTGGGCTAGTTTTAGTTTTAATTGCCAAATGGTGCACCGCCTGAATTTCTGCATCATGCACTTGGCATTAGATGGCATTGAAAGGACAATCAAGTATCTGTATCTTCTAGTAGTATGCTAGTTTGAGGCTAACTAGGATATTTTAGATGATAGGCTGTGAAAAGGAAACAATGGTAATGTCTACTGCACTCATAGGCTTGCTGAGATGTATAAAAACAAGAACACAAACACAGATAACACACTTGCTGTGTTCTCTGACTGCCTGCACTTTTCTCCCTAACCTGCTGTCCATATGACTAATCCTTCTGCTTTCTAACTCCCCTGGCTGATCCTCCCAACTCACCTTGAATGTAAGGCAAAGTTTGGGATAAGGTATAGGGGTGGAAAGGAGGCAGAACAGTGGTTGGGAGCCCCTCCTGGGGACTCTGGTTTCTGGGAGGGCTGTTGTGTTACAGTATTACTTTTTAACTTGTCTATTTCTGTCTGTAGCTGTATAGATTGTAAATACCTGCTTGGATATTGTGCTGAGCTGTGAATGTAAAGCTTCATTCTTAATTTTCAGCTCAGCTGAGTCTAATCTGGGTGATTTCATAAGTGTAGGGGGGTGGCTAACTCCCAAACAATCATATTGACCCACACTCTCTGGATTTTCTGCTGGTTCCTCTGAAAATAAGAATNCAAGAAAAACCCAACAAACTCGTTCTGAGGAGACTCTTATTCTTAAACCAGGAGTGAACCAACATTTCAAGACCAAGCCCACGCTTCAGGGTAGTCACCTCGACGTGATCATTTTCCATGAAGGTAAGAGTGGTGTCAGTTCTATTTTTTCCTTCCTTCACCCTGGCTTTGCAGCTCTTCTGCCTGTCTCTGATTGTATGGAACATGTAACCACACTGGCTTTCTGTCATAGCAAATGCCACATTTGAGTTTTTCTGATGTGATGTTGATATATTATGCAATTGTCTGAGATCTGTTCCAGTTTTTAGTCTTTAGACTTTAAAATGAAAGGAAGATAATTACATATATAAGAATTTTTCAATATGTCTCTATTGTTAATACCTTTGGCTAGAGACTGTAGCCTATATTTGAGTCTGACTTTAGAGTGTTTACTATATTAGGAATTTTACTGGACTAAGAATGAAAAACTGAATTACTACTCTGAAACTCAACAAGATGTTTTTATTGCTACTTTATCACAAAGTAGGAAGTTTAGTAGCAACCAATACATTATTCAAAAAGGAAACAAAATACAGCCTGCTGGGCATTCATTTTCTTAAAAGAGTTCTTTGTATTTACAGCTCTAGAAAAAAAAATAAATCCTTGTAAGACACTCGGTGAACGCTTTGAAGCCTACAACATTCCTGCTTACTGAAGGGAGGCACTAGAGTGATTACTCAAGGGGAAACTGGAAGAAATCATAAGTTATAATGCAGGGAATTCCTTCCATTGTAGTTCAAGAGGAGAGAGAGTCACTTTAAAAAGACAGTTAAGAACTTTGAGGAACTGAACTCACCTTCAAGGACATTTGTTTCTGAATTTGCGTAGCTCAGCTTAGTAGAGGAAGTTAAGTAGTTATATGTTTACCCATTTCCCTACCACCTCTCTTTTATTCTGCTCTTTCTTGACAAAAGTATCCAGTATGATACAATTCTATTAGCTGTGATTCTCTTTCATGCCCCAACTCCTCATACTTTCTTCCTCCAGGTTTGTTGCTGATACTTTCACTAAGGAATTGCTGTGAAATTGCTTCACAGAGACATACTCTGAAATGCTCAGAGTACCTAAGAGCAGGAGAACTATATGCATTTTACTACTGTAGGTAGTTTTTGAAAGGATATCAATGATTTCTTACTTCTGTCTTTTTGTTACCATAACAAGAAGAAATAACACCATGTTGTGGAGGCAGAGAATTAGTGTGGCTGAGTCAGGAATCATACAAATAGAATAGAAATATTTTCCTGGAACCCTGCCCCCAAACTAGATACAAAAATTAGTTTAGTTTATTTACAGATTCAGTTTAGGAATTTCTTCAAAAAAGGATATTATAGACAAATTTAGATATGTAGGAAGTCAGGAAATGGAAAAGGCTAAGCTGTAAACACCACTTTACCCCACTATCAATCAGGCTGAGCAGAAGATTAAGGGAACAGGAGGTCTTACTCAAGGAGATGAGATAGGCATTCAGCAATGATCCCTTACTGGATTCCTCTGCAGGAGCAGCCTTCTGACACTGCAGGCAATATCCAATAGCGTATGTCCACGCAGCAGAATCCTGAGGCCAGTGGCAGAGCTGCCAAACTCAGAAATATCTCGAGCACTTCTCCCACAACTGGGATGATCATGGAACGATGCTACCTTCACAGCAGCAGGGAAGAGCCAAACCACTAGCATCTTCCCAGTTCGGGAGGCAGTCAGGTAGCTGAGAGTGGCCCAGTCCAGGCGTCACTGGTGGCTCTCTCAAAGGATCCCAGGGCTTGCCAAGCCTGTAAGTTTGCACAGAAGGGTGCAAAGTTGGGGAGAACTGTCCAAAAGCAGGGACAAGGTAAAACTGAAGACCATGCAAAAAGGTAGGAGCCATCCAAAAGCAGAGACAATCCAGTCATGACAGGAACCTGTCCTGGCGGGCACTCTCTCAGGAGCTCTTTTTTTTTCCAAGATGGGGAACTCTCAAGGTGGTAACTCTCAAGACTGGAACTCTGAAGGTGGGAACCTTTTTCTGTTCTCCCTTGCTCTGTTTATCCTTTTCTAGACAAAGTGTCCATTTACCATTTTATACTGGGCCTGAAAACGCAGCCAACCACCAGCCCTACTCCAGCGCGGCCTTCCACACGGGTCAGCTCACGTGTGGAAAGGTGCCTTTTGCTGTTCCCCCTTCAAGCCCACGGAGCAGGGGAGTGGGGGGAATGCAGTTTTTGTGCCTTCTTATCCCATTCAAACCCATGGAGGGAGAGGGAGAAGAAAGGAATTTGGGGTACTCCAGGATACACCACCCCCCAGAAAAATAAACTGAAACAGAAAAAGACAAAAAAAAAGTTAAAGGGGGGAAAAAAAGGGCAACAGCCCAAAACAGTACAAAATTAAGCACTCTTTCACACTTTCCCTCTGTTGCTGTCTCCTCAGCAAGACTACAATTCTCCAGAGTCAATTTTCCTAATAGAGTCCTCCCTGAATATGTTGGACAAATGTCATGTCCCCTGGCTCTCTCCATCTTGTAATGAAAATAGACCTATTGCCAGCTACACCTTGCTGATTGCTTCCTACCTGCTGCTAAGGATAATTTGTGCAGTGTAAATGAAGACTTCAGGGGTGCAGGGGAAAAAAAAAAAAAAAACCAGAAGAAGGGATTGGTATTCAGCATTCACATAAAACAGCCAATAAAAAAAAACAGCTATGATTAGTTGGAAATGTGTAAAGTGTATAAAAGATCTTTTAGCTTTCACAGTCTGAATAATGCTAGGCATCGTAAGTGTTTCAACTCAAAAAAGATCATCATACATGTTTGGAGCTTTTAATTTACTCAATCCCATATCAATAACTTGTGTGTATTATTTTTTTCCTCCTGTTCTGGCAAATCTTTATTACTGGATTGGGTTTAATTTTTTGAAAGTGAAAGGAATTTGCCATTGTTACTATGCAAATATTGTGACCCTTTCTAGAGCATTGATATTCATGTTTGTAAATTGCCCCCAAGTATATTTTCAGATAACTTCCTACTTCTCAAAGAATGAAAAAGGTAACAGTATTGTATGTAATTCCAGTATTTAAACTGGAAGAGAGGAGATTTATACTAGATGTTAGGAAGAACTTTACAGTGAGGGTAGTGAGACACTGGCACAGGTTGCCCAAGGAGGTTGTGGATGCTTTCTTCCTGAAGGTGTTCAAGACCATGTTGGATGAGGCCTTGAGCAACATGTTCTAGTGGAAAGTGTCCCTGCTTACAGTGAGGAGTTGAAACTGGATGATCTTTGAGGTCCTTTCCAACCTAAACCATTCTATGATTCATTCTGTGATTGTATGTGAATTACAGACAGCAGTGAGATGGAGTGGGAGACTCAAGTACTGGCAGTTCCAGGCAGCAAAGCTATCTGCCATGTATGGCTTTGGATCCACCTGCTCTCTCCTATACATCAGGTCATTCTGCCTTCTGTTTGTCCTATGCTATGGGAAGAGGGTGGCGTACATGTGGGAGCAAGAGCATTTATCATTTGCTATTCCACATTCACTATGTGTTGGTGAAGGAAAACTTATTTCTGTCTGCTGAAGGACTGCTGTTTTATTTCACATTCAATTTCTTCACACAGCCCGGGCTTTAATGGAAAGGTGTAGGGAGTAGTGATGGAAACAGCCACTAGGGATCTAAATGTCACTAGCAAAATATGTTGTCCTTGTACTGAAGAACCAGTTGATGAATCCTGGATGAGACAGTGCATCTTCTAGGCTAGCAGTTAAGATATGTTTGGATAATTACCTAACCTTTTACCTTCACACTACACATACACCTTTAATTTTTGTCTTCTGTAAAGAGAAAAACAAAAGAACAGCATCAACAGCCCAGAAGTATTCTAAATCTCATGGTTAGGATCCTCTCCACACACACACCAGTTTCCTTTTGTCTATTCTGAGTAATATTTGAGGCATCTGCTAACACTGAAGTACTTTCTGCAGTACTTTTCTGATGAAATACAGCTAGTATTTCATCTTGATCTTTTCAAATTATCCCTCCAAAATTGTCTTTATTCACACTTTTTACTGACCTCCTCAACAAATTGTTTAGACACTATCAAATGCTGGTCCTGCTTTCTTTAATGTACCTAAACATTCTGTCTCCTTCAATTTCTTTAGCTCTTCTCAATTGTAAGAGCATAATAACCTAAATCATATGTAGATATATATATTTCCCCTGAGGGTCAAGAAAAGACTTCTTTACATATAACTGGACAAACTATAAGCCCACTCATGTGGGTGTGTGGACAGCAGCATCAGCTCACCAAAATGAAACCAGATCCACTGCCCGGTTTTAAAGCGCCCAAAGCCTTAAAACATAAAACATAGTTTGCAGGAAGAGAAATAGAGCAACTTTTTCCGATTATAACCACCAAAGGTTTTACTGAGCTTACAGATATCTGGAAGGTCCTGGAAAATCCTGCTTTGGGAATTGGGATTTCTTCTCTTGTCAGGCTTCAGCCCACTCAGTCCATAACAATAGAGCACTCGTAAGACAGTAATACTCTTCAGTCCATCCTTTGGCCACACTGCAGTGAGATACAAAGTGTGTTTGTGGGTTTTGCCAGTTAGCTCTTGACTTTCTGACTCATCAGAATTAACAAAAAGTTACTGAGGAGTTTTGTTTTATCAAAATAAGGGAATGTTTTACATTTGTTGTTTGATGTTTGCTGAGTTGTGGAAAGGAAGGATATCAATAAGAAAGCAGAGCTGTCAGAAGCATCACTCCTGCCCTAAATGGTGGAGTGGTTTACCATTGATTTTGAAGTTCTTTCGAGATTCCCATGGTCCAGAAAGCATCAAGTGTCATTTCACTGTGCTAGGTGTCATTTCTGTTCAGCTTCAGTCACAGTTCTGGAAAGCTCCAAACTCCATCAGAGAGGGATTGTGTGTTTCAAAGACATCTTTACTAATAAGAAGATTTTTGTTTATCATATAATCAACCAAGTTGGAAGAGACCTCCAAGTTCATCCAGTCTAACCTGTCACCCAGCCCTAGACAATCAAATAGACCATGGCACTAAGTGCCTCATCCAGGCTTTTCTTGAACACCTCCAGGGACAGTGATTCCACCACCTCCCTGGGCAGCCCATTCCAATGTCAATCACTCTGTCTGTGGAGAACGTCCTCTTAACATCCAGCCTATACCTCCCCTGGTGAAACCAGCCCCAACACTACAAAGCAGTAGTTGTTTTTCTTCTGGATTTACAGCAGTTTTTATCTCTCTTTTGAAGATGATGTTTGGGAAACTATTGTTAAAGATAGTAGTAGTAGTAATAACAATACAAAACCAAACCAGTGAAGTTTGCATGCATTGAGAGAAAAAGGACAGTAGCTGTCACTGCTGTAAGAATAATTTATCTGTTGCCTGATTTATCCTTCTGGGGTTATAAATGTTGACAAGTTAGCATCAGGGCAAAGGTAGGTTGTGCTGTCAAGTTTCTATTTTCTGCTTCTTGCTCTTCCACAAAGTGCTACAGAGATTGATTGATTTGATTTAAAAGAGTTCAGCTACATGGCGGTGACACAGCCTTCAGTATGAATTAAAAGAGTAAAATTGTTTTGTTTAACTTGATTTCATGTTGACAGGATCTTTGCACTCCAGGCATTCACTCTGTTTTTCTTACAGCTTTGCTCTATAGCTACCCAAATGTGGAATGTCACTCAGCCTTGTCAGATGTTTTTCTTGATGCTCCCCATTAGTCACTATCACATTTTTCAGCAATCAAACACAGGTGGATACCTCTTTATCAGTCAGTTGCTCTGGTTCTTTGCCATTTAACATTTCTTTCCCTAAGCTATATTAATCTCATAATGGACAGCAACTTTATAGAATCACAGAGTGGGTTAGGTTGGAAGGGACCTCAAAGATCATCCAGTTCCAACCCCCACCATAGGCAGGGACACCTTCCACTAGAACAGATTGCTCAAGGCCTCATCCAGCCTGGCCTTGCACACCTCCAGGGAGGAAGCATCCACAACCTCCCTGGGCAACCTGTGCCAGTGTTTCACCAGCCTCATTTGAAAGATCTTCCTAACATCTAGTTTAAATCTCCTCTGCCAGTTTAAACCCATTATTCTTCATCCTGTCACTACAAGACCTTGTCAATAGTCCCTCCCCAACCTTCTTGTAGCCCCTTTCAGATACTGGAAGGCTACTACAAGGTCTCCTCAAAACCTTCTCTTCTCTGGGCTGGAGACTCACAACCCTTGTAGCCTGTCCTCATAGCAGAGCTGCTCCAGCCCTCTGAGCATCTTCATGGCCTCCTCTGGACTCACCTCAACAGTTCCATGTCCTACTTGTGTTGAGGGCTCCAGAACTGCACACAGTACTCCAGGTGGGTCTCACAAGACCAGAGTAAAGGGGCAGAACCCCCTCCTTTGCCCTGCTGGCCACACTGCTCTTGCTGTAGCCCAGCACAGGGTTGCTGTCTGGGCTGCCCTTACACTGCAGGCTTATGTTGAGCTTTTCATCAACCCAGACCCCCAGGTCCTTTTCCTCAGGGCTGCTCTCCACCCATTCGCCACCCAACCTGGATTTGTGCTTGGGATTGCACCGACCCAGGTCCAGGACCTTACACTTGGCCTTACTGAATTTCATGAGGTTGACCTGGGCTCCCATCTCCAGCCCGTCCAGGTCACTCTGGATGGCATCTCTGCCCTCAGTTCCCTTTACTCTGTAGAAGATGAGCTAAGACTTTGAGAGAGAAGTTATCACCAGTGTGATCATTCAGTTAATGTACTGTAGACATCCAAAACGAATGTACTGTAGACATCCAAAACGAAACTTACATGTTTGAACTGTCACCCAACACTTAAGACTCCAAACTTGCTGAGGGAATTAGGAAGTGGTGATCCCTTTAGGGATCTCACTGACCTTCAACTCTCTCTGAAAATGAGATTTAAACATTTTTTTTGTAAAAAAGATATGTTTAGGTAATCATCCAGAATTTCTGAGCTTCTTT
The DNA here is from genome assembly GCA_013400475.1 of Tricholaema leucomelas. NCBI lineage: Eukaryota > Metazoa > Chordata > Aves > Piciformes > Lybiidae > Tricholaema lacrymosa > Tricholaema leucomelas. Next base: position 101,766 of record WAAF01015524.1, read on the forward strand.
TACACTTTGACCTGTCCCATTGAACCTTTCCAACTTCATTTCTTGCACATTAATTTTTCTGTCTCTGTCTAATTGCATCTTCCATTCTCATTTAGTGTGGCATTCCAATTCACACGTACAGCAATTATTTTGGATATACAGAGAACTGAGATGAAAGCATCAAAAGAAATGCACCAATAAAAGGATATAATCCAGCACTGAAGACAAGAGAAACCAAAAGGTTTCAGGAAAAATAGGTATGATACAGGAAAGTTCTGGCATGATGTGGTGACCTAGATTAGAGTTTTGAAGATAAGTCAGGGCAAAGTTGTGTGAAAGCAAAAATCATAGGGTTGCTTAGAGGAGGAAATTTTGAGCAATTAATGCTGGTGGTTTTTTGCCTTGAATTTAATGGCTCCTCTTGTGTAAAAGCTTGAAAATGATTTGTGAAGTCATCACAACTGAAAAAGGATAAAAAATTGTTGCTTACATACAGGCTCACGTTTGTGGAATTGTTTAGCTGTGTTTAGATCTCAGGGATGTGAGCTTTAGCAAGTGTTTTAAAGTAATGTAGACTGGTTAGTAGTAGAAATGCAGAGTTCATCATTGTTGTTTCTCCAAAACGGGGCCTTAAGAGGCTGAGCTCTTTGAGAACTACACAGTTGGAAACAGATTTTCATCCTAGCAGCTCTACCCTTCACAGCTGCGTTTTTGCTGATTCTCTGAAGTTGGAGTTAATTGACAGACAATTTGGCCTGTGGACTTTAAATAACATACTGAAAATCTCTGTTTTGGGGAAAGGCGGCTTTAAAAAGTTAATTATTCCCCCAAAATGACTTGTTCAAAGTGAGTACTAGAGCTAGCAGAAATACTGCCATTGAATAAGACTGTGGAATATAGATATTTCTGTGGAAACCAGGATGGGGGGGGGTTGGTTTGGTGTCTAAGACATTAAAAGTTAAAGTTCTTCTCCTAGGGTAGGACAGAGTTGTTTGCCATAACAAAATACAAGCTTCTGGGGTTGTTCAACCTGGAGAAGAGGAGGCTCAGAGGGAACCTCACTGCTGTCTACAACTACCTGAAGGGAGGTTGTAGCCAGGTGGGGTTGGTCTCTTCTCCCAGGCAACCAGCAACAGAACAAGGGGACACAGTCTCAAATTGTGCCAGGGAAGGTCTAGGTCGGATGTTAGGAGGAAGTTCTTGCCAGAGAGAGTGATTGGCATTGGAATGGCTGCCCAGGGAGGTGGTGGAGTCACCGTCCCTGGAGGTGTTCAAGAGAAGCCTGGCTGAGGCACTTAGTGCCAAGGCCTGGTTGACTGGATAGGGCTGGGTGCTAGGTTGGACTGGATGATCTTGGAGGTCTCTTCCAACCTGGTTAATTCTATGATTCTGTGATCAGATAATCTTCTTTATTTTGGCTACTTGATCTTCTCTAGCTCATTTTTCAAAAGCACATTAGAAATCTGGATTAAGTAGGCATAGTTCCTGTGGAGGAATAGCTAATTATGAGATTCTGGTTTTAATCCTAGACATTTTAGGCTCTTCAGCATTTCTAATCTATAGTTTAATCTTTGAGTATAAGCAGCTTTTTTATCTTTCAGGTCATAGAATCAACCAAGTTGGAAAAGACCTCCAAGATTATCCAGTCTGCATCATCCAGATCTGCAACTTTCTTTTCTCCACTTTAAGCCAGAATCTCCCTGAGCTGAAAGGTACGTTTCATTGAACACCGGAGACACTCCAGTCTGGCCTTCTGATTAGCTAAGTGATTTCTCTTTGATAGCTTTTATTTTTTTTCCCATTTCTTTTGGTTTTCTGACTTTTCAAAAGGTAATTCAATAATATAATGAAGCAGATTAGAATCTCTTTGGTTCATGAACTTGCTTCTTATCGTAAACTATTTCCATATTTCCCACTTACAGCTGCTTCTAGCTTCAAGCCAATATTCAATTTCTATGGCAAATACTACAGCTTTCTGGAATGTTTTTTTGTGCCCTGTTTTTTCCCCTCCCTTACTGTGTTTAAACTGGAAATCCACATCAGCTGTTAGATCTCTTCTAGTTCATCTGAGTTTCTTTCTTTTACCTCCTCAACTTTTTGAGACATGGACATGAATTCTGCAGCATGTATAGATATATTGCCCAGGGAGGTTGTAGATGCTTCCTCCTTGGAGGCGTTTAAGGCCAGGCTGGATGAGGCCTTGAGCAACCTGATCTAGTGAGAGGTGTCCCTGCCTATGGCAGGGGGTGGAAGCTGGATGATCCTTGAGGTCCCTTCCAACGTAAACCATTCTGATTCTATGATTGATATATTCTTACTCTGGTGCTAAAACACTAATTTCTTGGATTTTTTTGGGGGGGCATTTATTTTCTCTATGATGTTATAGTAGTGTTTCATTTGCTTTAAATTAAGTGTAACTTTACAAATAGATGTTTCATGTGGCTGTTTTAAATGAAGGGCAGTGGTTAAGCCTGCATGTGTCAAGATGCTTTATCAGAAGTTAAATATTAATTACCTGGCCTCTAATTTAGTCTGGTGATGGCATAGCCCTAAATGTAAAAGATGCACCTATTGAAATATGTATGGGCCTACTGGAATATGCTCGGTGTTGGAGCATTAAAATGGGAACAATTAATTAAATAATTCACAAAATCACGGAATCAGTCAGGGTTGGAAGGGACCTCAAGGATCATCCAGCTCCAACCCCCTGCCATAGGCAGGGACACCTCTCACTAGATCAGGTTGCTCAAGGCCTCATCCAGCCTGACCTTAAACGCCTCCATGGATGGGGCCTCAACCACCTCCCTGGGCAACCCATTCCAGGCTCTTGCCATTCTCATGGTGAAGAACTTCCTCCTCACATCCAGTCTGAATTCACATCAGAAGTTTAGAGGTAGCAGTTATCTATCGGATTCACCTAGCATAATTTTGTCCACATTCTGAATGACAAGGCAGAAACATTCTCTATTTTCTTCCCCCTCCCCCATACATTAGAAAACTTTTTGCATTCACCTTTGGCTGCAGACTAAATGACTGCATTAAACTATAGCTTTTAAAAGTGGGGATTTCTTGTAAAGTCACTAGTTGCTTGACTTGTGTTCATGTTATTGATTGTTTCCAGTCCTGGGCTGCAGCAGAAAGTGAGCAGCAGGTTGAGAAAGGTGATTTTCATCCTCTACTCCACTCTGCTGAGATCCCACCTGGAGTACTGTGTCCAGTTCTAGAGCCTCTCTTACAAGAAAGGTCTAGACAAGCTGAAGTGTGTCCAGAGAAAGGCCACAAGGATGATCAGAGGGCTGGAGCACCTCTCCTGTGAAGACAGGCTGAGAGAGTAGGGGTTGTTCAGTCTGGAGAAGAGAAGGCTCTGAGGAGACCTTATTGTGGCCTTCCAGTATCTGAAGGGGGCCTACAAAAAAGCTGGGGAGGGACTTTTTAGAATGTCAGGTAGAGATAGGATTAGGGGGAATGGAGCAAAACTAGAAATAGGAAGATTCACATTGGATACTGAGAAGTAGTTATTCAGCATGAGAGTGGTGAGACACTGGAGCAGGTTGCCCAAGGAAGTTATGGAAGCCTCATCTCTGGAGGTGTTAAAGGCAAGGCTGGATGTGGCTCTGAGCAGCCCGAACTCATGTGAGGTGTCCTTGCACATGCAGGGAGGTTGGAACAGTACAGGCTGGGAGGTGATCTGCTGAAAAGCAGTCCTGTGGAGAGGGACCTGGGGGTCCTGGTGGATAACAAGTTAAACATGCCACAACAATGTGCCCTTGTGGCCAAGAAGGCCAGTGGGATCCTGGGGTGTATTAGGATGAGTGTGTCCAGCAGATCAAAGGGGGTTCTCCTCCCCCTCTACTCTGCCCTGCTGCGCCCTTATCTTGAATACTGTGTTCAGTTTTGGGCTCCCCAGTTTAAGAGGGACAGGGATCTGCTGCAGAGGGTTCAGCAAAGGGCTACGAGGATGATTAGGGAACAGGAGGGCATGGCTTATGAGGAGAGGCTGAGGGACCTGGGGCTTTTTATTCTGGAGAAAGGAAGACTTAGAGGGCATTTGATAAATGTTTATAAGTATCTGAAGGCTGCCAGGAGGTGGGAGACAAGCTCTGCAACGGGTGTAAGTTGCAGCAAAAGAGGTTCTGCCTCAACACAAGGGGGAGCTTCTTTACTGTAAGGGTCACAGAGCACTGGAACAGGCTCCCCAGGGAGGACGTGGAGTCTCCTTCTCTGGAGCCTTTCAAGGCCTGTCTGGATGTGTTCCTCTGTGATCTGTGTTAGATAGGATTGTCCTGCTCTGGCAGGGGGGTTGGACTCGATGATCTCTTTGGGTCCCTTCAACCCCTAGCATCCTATGATCCTTGGGGTCTCTCGCAGCCCTGGCAGTGCTATGGTTCTATAATAACCTTATTGTTTTCAAGTTCAGTAAGCTGCATTTCCTTTGTTGGTCCACTTGGGTGAATCAGTGGGAAGTCCAATGTGCAGCAGTTTCAGTACGTATTAAAAAGTAGCAATTCTAAATTGAAAATATGTTCTCAGTGTGCTTACCAACAGAAAACATGTAAACAACTTAAGGACATGAGCTTTACATTTTGGACAGCCTCCAATTTTTATAGTTTTGAGCCAATTTAGATAGTACAAGGCCTGACCTGTGACCAGCCATTTCCCAATGAGCCTGCCTTTCCCAAATCAGCCCCATGTTTGGTAGAAAAATACATGTTTTGTTTGTCTTGTTTGCATTCATTTGCATCATATTTGCAATTTGTAATTAATCTTGCAGCCTTTTTTTTTTTCCTGAAGTACTTCTGCGTTTATTATTATTATTATTATTATTATTTAATATAGCCTGTGGAACACTGAACACTGATTAAGTGTTGTATGCTTTCTGTTATCTCTGAAGCATAACCAATGAAGCATTGTGAGTTTGGCACTGTGTAATGTAGCATTTTGCTTGCTGTGCAGCACTAACAAACAACACATCAGTAGTCATGCCTGTCTCTCATTTAAATGCAACCTCAGAGTCACACTGCATGTTACAAATATCTGGGAGCTGTGTGATTAGTTAACGTCTTGTGCACAACCCTTAAAATTATAGCAAGTTCTCAGGAGATAATTAGCTTTCTGGGTACCTCTAGTGAAATGTACTATGGCTTACCAGTGGTAGGTACTGTGTATTCCATGACTCAGGGCAGCATGAAAATAGCTGTTAAAAATACCTTAAGTGCCTTCTACATGGTTAAAAAAAGCACAAACAAAAAAAAAAAACCAAACAGAAAGAAAGAGAGTGAGGGAAGTCCTTATGTATTTAGGATAGAACAGAATCAACCAGGTTGGAAGAGACCTCCAAGCTCATCCAGTCCAACCTAGCACCCAGCCCTATCCAGTCAATTAGACCATGGCACTAAGTGCCTCATCCAGGCTTCAAAAAAATAAAAAAGCTCCACATGACTTCTTTTTTCCCCTCTCCTCCTTCCCCTTCAGTTAAAATTGCCTTTTTTTTTATGTACAAGGTGCTCCCCTGCCAGAGGGCACCTGGGTATTTACAGGCTATTTACAGGGACAGGACTAGCAGCTCTTCAGTTTCTCCTCCAATTTAAGCATGTCCATAGGAGGTATTTTGGCCATTTATTCCATCTCATCAGGATTGTGTTTGCTTCTAACTTTGTGCTCTTTCCATGTTTTTTGCACCTCTTCTGGTGTAAATAAAGGTTGTTCTGCAGGCATCAGCCTCCCTTGCTTAAATCTGCCCAGTTCTGCCCCAGAGTTCACATCTCATACGCCATGTGTGAGTACACAGACAAACTACACCACATCTGAATAATCAGGAGGATGTGCTATAGCATTTTCCCCTTATCAGTTACTTGAGACTTCTGATCTTTGCACATATTTAGGGAAAGCAATGTTTTCCAAACATTTTCCAAATGATTTTCATGGTTTTTGGTCTCGTGAAATAATTTCCCAGCCATATCCATGTGCAGCGTTTCAAAGCTTTTGATCCTCCTTTGAAAGGGCTATTCTAAGCCTTCAGTGTTCACAATATTCTCTTCTAGCACTGGAAGTATCTGTATAATAACCTCGAAATTAAAATGTTTTGGAAGCTTCTAAATATAAGTTATAGCTGCAGCTGCCAGGAAACGGCGTTTTGACAAAATTGAACTTTTTAAAGGGAAGTATCAATTTTGATTCAATTTGCTTGAAAGGTGTTTTCTAATTTGAAACGAAATATTTCAATGGGCTCACAGCATTCTCTACATTTATTTGGGCTTTTCTTTTTTTCATTCTGTGGTTCACTGGTAGCTCTGATATAATCCAGATCCAAGAACCAAAGTCTTTTTGAAACATTTCATAGAATCATAGAATCAATCTGATTGGAAGAGACCTCCAAGATCATCCAGTCCACCCTTGCACCCAGCCCTAGCCAATCAAATAGACCATGGCACTAAGTGCCCCAGCCAGGCTTCTCTTGAACACCTCCAGGGACGGTGACTCCACCACCTCCCTGGGCAGCCATTCCAATGCCAATCACTCTCTCTGGCAAGAACTTCCTCCTAACATCCGCCCTAGACCTGCCCTGGCACAACTTGGGACTGTGTCCCCTTGTTCTGTTCCTGGTTGTCTGGGAGAAGAGACCAACCCCACCTGGCTACAATCTCCCTTCAAGTAGTTGTAGACAGCAGTGAGGTCTCCCCTGAGCCTCTTCTTCTCCAGGCTGAACAACCCCAGCTCCCTCAGCCTCTCCTCACAGGGCTGTGCTCCAGGCCTCTCAACAGCTCTGTGAAACTGAACTGTTGTTTCTTGAACTGGATTTTTGGTTAGAAAATGGATTTAGCTGGTGGTTCAGTTTCATGAGTCTGCCTATGTGACATGCCATTTAAGTAGACCTTCTCAGAGATGTAAAAATTGTTGGCCCTTCTTCATCTTAACTTTATTTAAATTCTGTAGTAGGTTTTAAGCAGAATTAGCATAAGACTGAGCCCATTGTCTAACTTATGTTGAGAAATCAAAAAGGAAATTAGTAAATTTGTGGATTATCAGCACCATCATGTTTTAACTTGGAATTTCTTTGGAATAGTTATGACTGCCACATGGTATCCTGTCCTGCAGCAAAAATAGTAGTGTCCCATGCAGTCTAACCTGGTCACCAACTACCCTTCCTGAGTAGCACTTCTGCTGTTGCAATGGGGATGCTGATTTGGCCACTTGTGGAGGAGATGATTCACTGCAAAATGTCATTTGTGGCTAATGATCACCTGCAGCGTTACAGGGTTTTCATAAAGGTAACGCAAAGAGCTACTGATGAACTAAAATCCCCAATTTTTTTCCTCTTGAACTCCAGTTCCACTGTTTGCTTTGTTTTCTCAAATTATCTGACAGTTCAGAAAAAGTCACATTTAGTTCATCATGCAGAAAGAGTTTTTTTAATGGAGTGCCTTGAGTTCCTTTAAGTGATCTTCCCCTTGCAGAACTCAGCTGTTTGAGCATTGAGGCCCTAAAGTTGTCTTTTCACAATGATCTTGTTTTTTTGTAAATTAATGATCTAAGTGATTTATTATTCAGTTTTTCTACTGCTGCTTTATTCCCGTTGATCTTTGTTTTTTCTGCTTAATTTCTATAAATTACTGTACAGTTTCCCATAAGGTATAATTAAGCAGAATTGCTAAAGTTTTAATTATTGTGTATTATAGATGTTGAAAGCAGCATTAGCACTTAGCTTTTAAAAATGTGATAGTATATTTATAAGAGAGCATTTATAAACACATTTACATATAGTTAAGATGAAAAAGGTATTTGAATTGTAGTCATTAGCATTTCTTCAAACATATGGCATACCAGCAGAGGCCATGGGCCATGCCTTCATTAACTGAACACTGTTTCATCAGGATCTCAGCTTCCTGCTGTGCCACCCTGTGGCGTACCCTTCTGTCCCTGAGGTTTCAGTGACAAGGGACAATATGTCCCCAAGGTGAAAATCTGGGAAATAACTCAGATTAGCCCTTAGAGGAGTTCTTATGATTATTTAAACATACTTAGGAAAGACATATGCTTTACCACAAAAGAAAAACATTTAAAATCCTACCAGCCTGCTATTTGCCACGTTGCAGGATGTGGTGGTCTCTTCAGTGCACCATCAACACAACCACGTTGGAACAGCACAGCTTTATGCTGCCTGCTATAAGCCTTGCTTCAGATTTGTTCATGTAATGGGCAAGGTCTGCATTGGCACTGATAGGTATCGATGGGTCAATTGTCATTCATTGGTCATAATGTTCAGGTGATGGATGAAGATTTAACTTCTCTTAACCCTGGATCTTGCAGCCATTTAATTATATTTCCCCAATACAAAATGGAAAAGGAATAACAATATTCATATAAATGCCACAGTGATGTTTTATTTGTGCATTTCCCAAGTGTATAGAGGTAGGTTAATGTGAGAGGCAAAGATATTTGTCTGAAGTCAACTTCTAGTATCTGAAGGGAGGCTACAGGAAGGCTGGGGAGAGACTATTTCCAAGGTCTTGTAATGACAGGATGAGGAGTAATGGGTTTGAACTGGAAGAGGGGAGATTGAAACTAGAAGTTAGGAGGAAGTTCTTTAGAGTGAGGATGATGAAACACAGGAACAGGTTGCCCAGGGAGGCTGTGGCTGCTCCTTCCCTCGAGGTGTTCAAGGCCAGGTTGGATGAGGTCTTGAACAACCTGTTCTAGTGGGAGGTGTCCCTGCCTATGGCAGGGAATTGGAACTAGATGGTCTTTGAGGTCCCTTCCAACCTAAAGCATTCTATGGTTATATGATTCTAAGTCATTAAGTGCTCTCATACTCAACCTGTGATATATTTTTTGGTAAAAAACCCATAGTTTGAAAATAATCTATATAGAGATTTTAAAACAACCTAATTATTTTGTTTGACAAGCTGACACTTTTGAACATTGCCTTTTACATTTTGGGGGGAGAGGGATTGTTCTCTTTGTTTTGAGATGCATCTTTTCAGTATCATCCAACCTCCCTTTTCATTATTGTTGTGACATAGAGGAGGAAAAAGCATTGAAATGGGAAGTAATTGTCAAAAATAATTTCATTATCTTTCAGCCTCACGTTTTCTTCTTGTTGTGACATAGAGGAGGAAAAAGCATTGAAATGGGAAGTAATTATTAGCAATATTTGCTCAGTTTGCTATGGGCATCGGTTTGCTCTCTTGCCTTTTTATCTGTTTTCTTCAAGAAGAGTTCACAGAATAAACCAGGTTGGAAGAGACCTCCAAGATCATCCAGTCCAATTTATCACCCAGCCCTGTCCAGTCAACTAGACCATGGCACTAAGTGCCTCAGCCAGTCTTTTCTTGAACACGTCCAGAGACAGCAACTCCACCACCTCCCTGGGCAGCCCATTCCAATGGCAAATCATTCTTTCTGGGAAGAACTTCCTCCTAACATCCAGTCTAGACCTCCCCTAGCATAACTTGAAACTGTGTCCCCTTGTTCTGTTCCTGGTTGCCTGGGAGAAGAGACCAACCCCACCTGGCTATAGCCTCCCTTCAGGTAGTTGTAGATGGCAATGAGATCATCCCTGAGCCTCCTCTTCTCCAGGCTAAACAACCACAGCTCCCTCAGCTTCTCCTCACAGGGCTGTGTTCAGGCCTCTCAGCAGCTTTGTCACCCTTCTCTGGACACATTCTAGTACCTCAACATCTCTGTTGAATGGAGGAGACCAGAACTGGACACAGGACTCAAGGTGTGGCCTGACCAGTGTTGAGTACAGGGCAAGAATAACTTCCCTTGTCCTGCTGGCCACACTGTTCCTGATCCAGGCCAGGATGCCGTTGGCTCTCTTGGCCACCTGGGCACACTGCTGGCTTATCTTCAGCTACTATCTACCAGCACCCCCAGGTCTCTTTCTTCCTGGCTGCTCTCCAGCCACTCTGTCTCCAGCCTGTAGCACTGCTTGGGGTTGGACCTCTATGTACATTAGTGAATAGCCTCTTCAGAATCCCATCAGTAAAGGCTGTCCTTGGATTAGGAAGGGACACATTATCAGAGTCAACATATTTAAACTCTAATTATAAAATTAGCTGTTGCAAGAATCCTGCTGCTATTAAAATCTATATTAGGTTACAACCTGTTTTGTTTTTCTACCAATAGAAAAAAAGCTACACTTCATCGTGCATTTAGGTAGAGAAATAATCTTTAGGTAGAGAAGTACAAAATCACTTTAGTCTTGTGGTGATGCAGGAAGTGTGGATTTACAAAGCAAGCTGTAATTTATATCACTGCAAGCATGTGATATATTTTTATACACATTCTCACAGTTTTTGTCAGGCCCAGACATAATCATGGCAGAAGATTTAGAAACATTTCAAAAGGTAGTCAAAGGAATACAAGGAAGGAATAGAATCAACTAGGTTGGAAGAGACCTCCAAGATCACCCAGTTCAACCTAGCACTCAGCCCTAGCTAATCAACTAGACCATGGCACTAAGTGCCCCAGCCAGGCTTCACTTGAACACCTCCAGGGATGGTGACTCCACCACCTTCCTGGGCAGCCCATTCCAATGCCAATCACTCTCTCTGTGAAGAACTTCCTCCTAACATCCAGCCTAGGCCTCCTCCGGCACAACTTGAGACTATGTCCCCTTGTTCTGTTGCTGGTTGCCTGGGAGAAGAGACCAGGCTACAACCTCCCTTCAGGTAGTTTTAGACAGCAATGAGGTCTCCCCTGAGCCTCCTTTTCTCCAGGCTAAACAACCCAGCTCCCTCAGCCTCTCCTCATAGGGTTTGTGTTTGAATTGGCACCGGTCCATTTTTACCTCCAAAGTTTTTAAACGAGAGGAGTCTGAAAATCTCTCACTCTGGTATCCACCGTTAATCAATGGCAGAAAGGAAAGCTCTCATTAACTTTAACACTCCGACCCTGACATTAGTCTACTCATCACAGCAATCATTAGCAAAATGAAAAACAATCAGCCAGGACATCTATGTTGTAATAATATTAATGTTTTCCCTCTCTAGCACACGAGTGCCAAATGTGACAAAACCCACTGAACTTCAAATATATACGTAACAGAACTTGGTCTATCCAAAGAACCAGGTTTTGTTATCCTCACTCCACAGCGAAATGAAAAGATATGGTGCCAAGGGGGCCCATACCATTTGCAATCTGTAGCATCTCCAATGTATTTTCAACAGTATTGTAAATATTTATGGAATTTTATAAAGACTCTACGCTTCCTTCTGTTTGTGATGCATCAACAAGACACAGTAGGATATCAGAGGCAGAGAGTTACTTCTGGGAATTCCCTTTTGGACTCTTTTTTTTTGGTTGAAAACCGCTTCATGACATACAGCACCGCAAATCCCCAGAAATGTACCACGCTATTATTGCCAGCTGAGTTCTTCCAAGTAAAGATGACATCAGCCATCTGTCATGTTGTACTAATCTTAGGAAAGAAAGCCAACTGAAGAGGAAATAAATACCTTTCATAGCTATTAGCCAAATATTTGTATGGGGAAAAAAATGAAATTACTAAAATCTCACTAGCAAGGCTAAGTATTGTAAGTGAACAATCCTCTCTGAGTAAAATGCATAGCTAAAATGTATTTGTTATTTTACCTACCTACAGTAAATTATGTCATGAACATATGTTTGAAATGCTGATCTCTTGCTACATATTGGTAGATAAGGAAATATGCCTCCAAGTAGTGATTTTCCTTCAGACTTGCTAGCTGGACTGTGCCAGGTACCACATAGCTGCCTGAATGTTCTGTACTGCTCTGCTGAGGTAAATGGAAGTTTCCCAGGACCTAGCAGAGAAGAAATAACATTTTCCACCACAAGCAATGCTGCCAGTCAAGAAATTAACAGTAGCATCAGAACAAAATTTTTAAAAAGCTTAAATTGCATCAGGTATGACAAGCCCTGTGAGGAGAGGCTGAGTGATCTGGAGTTGTTTAGCCTGGAGAAGAGGAGGCTCAGGGGTGACCTCATTGCTGTCTACAACTACCTGAATCATAAAATCAACCAGGTTGGAAGAGACCTTTAAGGTCATCCAGTCCAACCTAGCACCCAGCCCTATCCAGTCAACCAGACCTTGGCACAAAGTGCCTCATCCAGGCTTCTCTTGAACACCTCCAGGGACAGCGACTCCACCACCTCCCTGGGCAGCCCATTCCAATGCCAATCACTCTCTATGTCAAGAACTTCCTCCTGACATCCAGCCTAGACCTCCCCCAGCACAACTTGAGACTGTGTCCCCTTGTTCTGTTGCTGGTTGCCACTAAGAGATTTAGAGAAGGCTATTCAGTGCCGTGATAACATGCTTCTGCTGCATGTTCAAGTAGGTATGAGAGGAAGGATATAATGTTCTTATGTAACTGGATAGAAGACAGCTCCTCAGGTTGTTCAGATAAACTACTCAGCTAACTTGGATACTGCGATCTTTATTTTCTGACTCTCAGCTGGACTTTTGTTTTCAGCTATTTCAGTAGAAAAAGAGCAGAAGTCTAGTTTGTGCAGAGAGAACTATTCTAAGATGCCCACTGGTCCAGAAAACTTTAAACCAGTATAGATGTGACTGTTTTCAAAGTGGAAGGAAAAAAAAAACCTCAAACATACTCCTGGTTTATTTTTACAGTTCCCTAGAAAGTAAGTAAAATTAAGAATAAGGGGGCAAGAAGTATGCACAAGTGAATTGGCTTAGAAAGAGAGTGAGAAGGTTAAGTCAACTGAGAGAAAGCAGAAGGGAAGATATGCCATCATCTTAGTGTGATTTTGGCTATTTACTCATTAGGAGGCACTCATATATTAAAGAGGCTCACTAGACAGATAAATAGCAATGTGCAAATATACACTGCTGCATAAATTTAAAAGGGGAGGGGGGAAAAAAAACATTACTGAAACCTGAATTTCTTTATTGAATAATTTACTTTGTCATCATAAATGTAATGCTAGATTGCCTTGCAGTGTAACTACTGGAGAAATGTGTTGGTAAAGCCCAGTCCCAAGAGGGATAGCTGAAGAATGATCAAAAGCTTGGATTAAATTTATTATTTTTTTTTTATTTGCCTAGGTTGTTTTTGTCATTTTATTTTGGTTCCTGGAATTTCTTATTAATTTTACAAAGACTGTCACAGGCTGAGTTTTGGACTTTCTTCCTGCTCATTTAATTTAATGGATGACTAAAACTTTTTCCACTGAAATTTTAATAGTAGGAAAAGTTTGTAAGACCATAAGCAACAGACATTGAAAAAATATCCGTTCTTCTAATGGGTCTCTGATAAATTCTGACATTTGTGGGTCTTCTAACGCAGAAGCCATTTCACACTCTTACCCTGTATTGAGACCGTTTCGTGCAGGTTGCTCTTGACTGCCAGGGCTCTCTTTGTTGGTGTCAAATCCCTGCGCACTTATTAATTGAGGCACAGGAAGTTCACTGGAGAAAAGGCATCTGGGGAAAAATTGGATGCCTTCTTTGAGTTTGGTGAACTACCAGAACTTTATGTTGCACATGGCCAGATCTGGTCCCTTGGTTCAAGGAGAGGGAACTGCTTGAGAGAGTCCAGCACAGAACCGCAAAAATGGGGAAGGGAGTGGAATGTCTTCCTTATGAGGAGAGACTGAGGGAGCTGGTGCTCTTTAGCTTGGACAGGAGGAGACTGAGAGGTGACCTCATTCATGTTTATCAATACGTAAAGGATGAGAGCCAAGAGGACGAAGTCAGGCCCTGCGCGGTGATGCCTGATGACAGGACAAGGGGCAATGAGTGGAAATTCAGACATAGGAAACATGAGAAAGAGCTTTTTCACTGTGAGGGTGATGGAACACTAGAACAGACAGCCTAGGAAGGTTGTGGATTCTCCCTCTCTGGAGATATTCAAGACCTGCCTGGATGTGATCCTGTGTGGTCTGGTATAGGAGATCCTGCTCTGGCAGGGGGGTTGGACTGAATGAGATTTTGAGGTCCCTTCCAGCCCCTGACATTCTGTGATTCTGTGATTGCTGCTTGCTGTCTCATTAATCAGTTCACCAAAAAAAAAAATTAGATATTTTGTCTACTAATTTTCCTAAGTGATAAGACCTTAATAGTGACTGTACTCTACATCAGCCAGTTTAAGGGAAACTGATTAAGGCCGCCCTGAGTTCCCACACTCCAGAGAAGTCTAAGAATGCAAGACTGTTGTTGGCAACTAATCTGTACTTCTGCTGCAAAACAGGATGACATTTACTGACATGGCTATGGCACATGCAACATGATACAAAGATTTGATCTCCAAACATAAAGATAAAAATCTGTAGCTCTGGTCCAAAGTTTTCCCACAATTAGCCTGGTATAAACTGGTGATAACTGAGGTCAGACTGAAGCACACATTACGAATCAGTTTTGGAGCTGGGTTTTTTTTTCTCTCAAATTGGCAGAAATGGAGATGGCTGGCTCACAGAAGAACTGGGATTTAAGCCTAAATGTATTTCCTTGCTCTACTCTGCATACCATTCCCTTTGCTAACGTGGATAATTGACTAACTCCACACAGTCTCTTTTGTATGCCAATCTGAACGAGTTATTTTATAGCCAGATACTAGCATATGCATGTAAAGGAACAAAACCATTATCTCTGAGTTTCAGAAAGGACAACAATTTTTACTTTCATAGTAATAGCAATCCTCTAAATTTCACGATAGCCCAAGTGCAAAGCATCCCACAGCAAGCTGACTGGGCAGGTCATCTCTGAGAAGCTGTTAAAGACTTCACATTTTTTGTATGAGTGCAGGATCACATCTTCGCAGCCAGGAAGAAAGGGACCTGGGAGTACTGATAGATAGTAGACTGAAGATGAGCCAGCAGTGTGCCCAGGTAGCCAAGAGAGCCAATGGCATCCTGGCCTGGATCAGGAACAGTGCAGCCAGCAGGACAAGGGAAGTTATTCTTCCCTTGTACTCAACACTGGTCAGGCCACACCTTGAGTCCTGTGTCCAGTTTTGGGGCCCTCAGTTCAAGAGAGATGTTGAGGTACTGGAATGTGTCCAGAGAAGGGCAACGAAGCTGGTGAGGGGTCTGGGACACAAACCGTATGAGGAGAGGCTGAGGGAGCTGGGGGTGTTTAGCCTGGAGAAAAGGAGGCTCAGGGGTGACCTCACTGCTGTCTACAACTACCTGAAGGGAGGCTGTAGCCAGGTGGGACTTGGTCTCTTCTGCCAGGCAACCAGCAACAGAAGAAAGGGACACAGTCTCAAGTTGTGCCAGGGCAGGTCTAGGCTGGATGTT
Organism: Tricholaema leucomelas; assembly: GCA_013400475.1. Classification (NCBI taxonomy): domain Eukaryota; kingdom Metazoa; phylum Chordata; class Aves; order Piciformes; family Lybiidae; genus Tricholaema lacrymosa; species Tricholaema leucomelas. The sequence continues at coordinate 116,988 of WAAF01015524.1, forward strand.
AGGATGAAGTTCTTCCCAGAAAGAATGATTTGCCATTGGAATGTGCTGCCCAGGGAGGTGGTGGAGTCACCGTCCCTGGAGGTCTTCAAGAAAAGACTGGATGATGCACTTAGTGCCATGGTCTGGTTGACTGGATAGGGCTGGGTGCTAGGTTGGACTGGATGATCTTGGAGGTCCCTTCCAACCTGGTTGATTCTATGATCATGATTACTTTTGCATTCATGTCAATTCTTGCTTTTTTTGTGTTGGACTGATTTCCAGACATCTAATATTTCATCATGTTTGAAAGTAGACCGATCAAACATCTCAAGTTCCTGAGCTATCCAGGCAGGGTTATCATGTTTGAAGTGTTAGAGAAGATTTGGTTTCATTCTCAGATAATGAGAATGCCTTAACTGTAGGCAAAGCACTGTACTAAATATGAGAGGAGCCAAAACCTTTCCCCCAAACTTGTACTCACTAGTTTCCCTCAGCTGAGGTCACATTGGATACAATAATATTGCACACTTAGCTGCAAAATATGTCTTAATCTTTTGTTCAGATGAAAGAAAAAATGAAAATTGCTTTTGATAGCAAATTATAAAATTATAAATCAAATATACTTCTTTCTACAGAATCTTATAGCAGCACATATTAAAAAGGGTATTTCTTGAGAACAGGAGAAAAGAACACCCCCAAACACTGCACTCATCTACATGTTTTAATGAAGAAATAGAGATATTCCCATTTTGTTTCAACATCTCAGGGAGCTACCTTCATGAAAATAATTTTCGTGTAAGGGTTTAAGAACAAATAATCTCTTTACCTCTTGCATGGATGAACAAGAAGATTTAAATATGTAATGTAGCTTTAAGACAGGGAATCATTTAAGTGGGTTTGTAACTGAGTATTGCAGGATCACACAAGATACGCTACAGATACCATGATACCATTTAAAACATGCTTCCGTTCTAACCTTCAGTTTTCACTCCTAATGTTCTGAAGTCTTTAATTTTGATAGGATGTTTTTAGATCCTTCTTGTTTACTTTCTGATTTTACTTTTGCTATTTTATATATATATATATATATCTATGTTTAATGTTACTAGTTTCTAGTTCAGAGAGAGGGAGAAATCACAGTCTTTAGAGGTAGAAAAAAAGTCATGTAGCATTGTTTTTCTAGGCATGAAAAACTGCTAGAGACAGAAATTGAAATGCATGATGTTATTGCAAACAGAAGCACCTTGGAGTGGTCTGATGAGAACTGATGTTGATTTAGCAGAGTTCTCCGCTATTAAGAGCTGCTTTCCCCATCTGAACAGTGTATTTTTAATTTTTGTTTTTCACAAGTGTTCAGCTTTGTTCATGTTTTCTTTGCAATGGAAATTTAATTGCTGCTATTTCTGTTGGGATAACACTAGGTTAGCACTGAGCATTTTGGTAGGAACCTCACTGCGAGGGTAGGCCATAGAGATGTGTGCTACACGGGTGTCTGGAGCTATCAGCAGGCAGTGCCTTTTGCCTGTTAATGATGTGCCTTTCCTATGTGTTCACGCCAGGATTTGTTGATCCAACGAAATAAATATTCAGAGGAGTGGATTTCTGCTTGAAGAACAAGATGAACCCTTTCTGGACTGACTTAACATAGGTAAGATTGCTTGAGAGAGAGAGCAAACTGAATGTATTTACACTTGGCAGCATCTATTCCCAAAGAATGTTACAAGAAATAAGCAGGCCAGGGGCATTGCGATAGAAGTTGTAATTAAGATCAGCCCTCCCTTATAATTAGACTGTGCAACCATGTGGAAAAATCTACCACAGAGAGAAAACAGAACTTAGTTATAGGACCAAACCCGCAAGCATTTTAGCAAAAGAGCTGAGGAAGAGCCTGGTGCTATGTTATGTTACTCTGGTTTAATAATGGTGTACACTAACTAAACAGCTGGTGAGCTGCCTAATAGTTCTCCCTTTCATGCTGCTGGATCTAACAAACCCTGCTAAGAATCTGAGTGCATCTTCTTCAGTTAAACCGTGCAACATCAGTAAGCATACTCTCAAGATTTCTTGTCCACTCCCAACTAATTTGGTTACTAGAGACCGAAAGGAATAGCAGGTTAAAATCACATTCTTTTCTTTGCTTGCCCACAAGCAGTTTTAAATAAAACCTGTCAAAGCTGAGAACAGTTGTATAAAAATTTGCAATCATTTTGCATGGAACATTTACTGTATCCAGTTTCTGAAGTAAGTCGGATCTTTGTGCTTTGAGCTTCAACAGATCATCAACAGAAAGGCATCAATCCAAAGCAGAAACCTACTGTCAAGTATTTCCACAGTCAAAAGTGTACATATTTGTTTCTATACACCTTTCTTCATAGTTTCATGTACCACTTAAAACAGTGTTGCAGTTCAAAGTGTGAAGTACAAAGGTATATCAAACGTGTTCTTTGTTTCTAGAATTTTTATTACTAGAGCTGAGCAGATGCTTCAAGTAAATCTATGTCTGACGCAGACAGGTAGCACTGATAAACAGGCAATCCTACCTCTCTTTGACAGTAAAGGGTTGCCAAGATGTAAGTTGAGAGACTTGAAGGTGAACTTAAAAATAAATAAAAACTCCTGTCCTGTGTCATTTGTAAATTAGGACATTTGGCATTCATCTGCCCTTTGCAAAATGAACCAGTCTCAACTCTGGGGAAGATGTCCACATTAAACAGAGACATACTCTCTGGAAGCCACAAGACATGGTTACAGCCAACTTGAGTTCAAGCCCAAATGTTAAAATGTTCTTTGTCCAGCTGAAAGGAGGACATTTTAATACATTCTGGAACATTTTCCTGCAATGATCTCCACATGTACTTTTTATAGATGTAAACATTAGCTGTTGCTATGCCCTGATTTTATTTTCACCTGAACTGTATTTACTATACCTAAGGATAATTCGCATGGAGGAAAGAGCCCTAATATTTGTATTTTAGAATAAATATTATGAATATCTCTCTCAGGGGAAGAAAATGTTTAGATAACCTGCCTTTCACACAGAAAATCTGGCTGCTGAACCTTCAAGACAGCAGTTCTTCCCTGTCTTTCTAACTGAGAGACAGTACCACGTATGAAAATTCAGTGCCTCCTGGCCATACTTAAGCAACCCTCTTTCTTTGTGAAAGAGGGAGAACGTATGGAAGCTGTAAATAAATTATGATTGCCAAAGATCAGAGGAATTTTTACACAAGACCAAAGCAACTTAAGCTCATTCTTTGATACAAGCCCTTAATAATTCAACAGGGTGGTAATTTTGGTGTCGCTAGAATTCCTAACAATTGAAATGATCTCCGGGTTGTTAGCAGATGATTAGGAATGAACTTATTGGCAGCTGACCTCGGAGGAAGTCATGCAATTCAGTGATTCATTTAAGCAGTAGGTATGAGTTGATTTCTAAGAGGCCATCCATGGAAACATCACTATACTTGTTTGTTGACAACATGCTGGTCAGTTCTTTAACAAGTACCTTTTCCTCATATGTCAAAGGCAATTGCTCTGATCTGTTCTTACTCAGGTGATTCAGAAGTGTGGCTTAAAACATGTTGCCTAGATGCAGCAATATACTGTATATTAGAGAGAAAAAATAGCAAATCTTCTGCCTCCTGACCTCTGCTATGTTAGCAACTCAGAGTCTTATGTCAAACATATCTGGGTTATGAAACATGGGCACTGATTTCTCCTCTGCAGGAAAAGTCTATTTTACAGTGAACTGCCAAGTCTCAGGCTTTGTGAGCTGGACTGTTGGGGAGGTTCCTTCCTCCACTGTCAGGGCTATACCTTACACATTTGCAGAGCAACATCCTAGCTTCCAGCCCCAAGTAGTGCCCATGCCAGGGCACAGAGCAGTGCTGACTCCTTACCCATAAAGTAGGAGGAAGAGCATGGTATTTCACAAAACAGGATCAAGTGCTTCCTAGTGAGGTGTAAAGACCAAGGGCCATCCTTCATCCTGCCTTCTCTTTCCCTCTTGCAGTGATTTAAATCCACGACCCTTCTTCTGTGATGTGACTCACCTTGTCCATCAGATAAGGTAAAGCTTAACACCCTTCTTAGGCAGTCATCCTGCCGCAGGGGTGTCTGTGTCTTCACAACAGAGAAAGGACACCTCACATATCAGAAGGCAGGGAAAAAAGGAGGGAATTCAGAAAGCAGGAAGGAAGGAATTCAGAAGGAAGAAAGACATTTGGAAGGAAAGATTTCAGAAGGAAGGAAGGAAGAGATTTTAAGGAAGGAGTTCATGAAGAAAGTATTTGGAAGGGGTTCAGAAGAAAGGAAGGAATTCAGAAAGAAGGACTTTGGAAGGAAGGGAAAAAGAAGGAAGCAGAAACAGTAGTGGACTAGCGAAACAATAAACTCTCAGATGTGCTTTGGTTTATTTTCAGCCAGGGTCAGTTAGCATATTTCTGTGCTGGCGTGTGTGTTTGTCTTCTGAACAGGGTGGAAATTCAACCTAATGAGCACCTGATCATCCATTGCTAACGAGCCAGAGATGCCCTGTTATTTAATTTGCTCTTTCATAATTTCATACACTGTGTATTGCTTAACACTGTAGCAGTCAGTCTAATGGAGAAAGCTTGTCTCCAGCCTTTTCACTCTCCCTGCTAGCAAATGGATTTAGAAAAAGGAATGTAGTCTATTATTCAAAGGTGGTTTCTATGATGGTTCACAACAGGTTAATGAATGGTATCTAATACTCATATTAGACCAATCATATTAATACAGAGAAGAGCACATGAGGGTCATAGTGCTAATTGCGTAGGAGGTCCAGCCAGAAGGCATCTTTATCTTAGAATTCAAGGCTCATCGAGTTTGACTAATCACCTGCAGTGTATTTGCAATTAAAATAACACTGTATTAACCCTGCCAATGTGAGGTATCAATATTTTATGTGTGGCTTGACAGCTCTAAGCTGAACATTTGTAAGCTTGATACCATGCTTACATAGAAAGCACACAGCTCTTGATCTGCTATAGACTGCAGCTGAGGAAGTTACACAGGGAAAATTCAAAGGAGATATTTTGCCCAGAAATTTCATTTTCTTCTATTGTGTTTAAGAATGGTGCTAATATAATCAGAAAGTGGTATTTTGTAACTTAAGATGCTTAAGGAGAGAGGGGAGAGACATGAGGATGATTAAGAGACTTGAGCATCTCCCCAGTGAAGAGAGACTGAGAGCTCTGGGGCTGTTTAGCCTTGGGAAAAGAAGACTGAGAGAGGATTTGATCAATGACTATAAATATCTGAGGGGCGGGTGTCAAGTGGACGGGGCCAATCTCTTTTCAGTGGTGCACAGTACAAGATAAGGAACAATGGATACAAACTGGAACACAGAAGGCTTCACCTCAACATGAGGAGAAACTTCTTTACAGTGAGGGTGGCAGAGCACTGGAACAGGCTGCCCAGAGAGGTTGTGGAGTCTCCTTCTCTGGAGACTTTCAAGACCCACCTGGATGCATTCCCGTGCAGACTAGCCTGGGAGATCCTGCTTTTGGCAGTGGAGTTGGACTCGATGATCTCTGGAGGTCCCTTCCAACCTCTAACAGTCTGTGCTTTTGCGATACACCGTGACACAACATCTCCCTTGTTTTAGAAAATGTTGAACAAAATCTTGTTGCCATCAGTGGAAAGACTCCTCTGATTCCTTCAGCTCCCTCCTGAACTGATGGAAATGAAGAGTGATCTTTCATTTTTAGTATTACCCCAACTGACTGTTGGCGAAGAAGTTCAAAGCAGGCACAAAGTGTGTTGCAGTAGCAATAGCTGCCTGTGTGAATGAGAGATTCGCCCGCTTTAGGCTGGTGTGGAAGCCAGACCATGTATATTCTGCTAAGTATGTGAGCCTCTGGTTTACACATGCAAAACCTGTGAAGCAGTTTAACTTGCAGACTGAGCTCCATTTCCCAAATCTGGTTGTCAAAGAGGAAAGGAGGTCTGTCCTCCTTAGTTGACACCCCCAAGCACTCCTGTAGATCTGGTCCTCATTTGCCCCACTACTGTTACTCTTGCAATACATCCTCTATAGCAAATACAGCTACCAGTATCTGAAAAACCCAATCTTCATCATTCACAACTTAAAAAAACCCACACTCTAATTTCTCTTCCCCAAACTTTGATGAGTGTTGAGGGCACTCCAAATTCCCAGATCAGACACACAGAACTATTGCATCACTTTCTAGATGATTTTTTTTACCAGAAGTATTTCTCCAAGAGCCAAACACTTTTCTGAATTCCACTAAGCACCTTACAAAACAACATAAAACCTGCAAGACTCTTGAAAATGTCTGTTCACAATGAACCAGCACTAGCTTCTTTGTTAGATCCCAGGAGCTTTATGATATTTTTCTGTGCCATTGGATTTTTTTTCCCCTTATTATTCTTGTTGGTAGTCTGAACACTTTCAAATGTTTGTCAATTGATGGTCTCTACATAATGGGTACAATCCATATCTGGGTCAGACCTTCCAGTTCAGGTACAATAGCTTAGCACCCTGGAGCTGTGTTTTGTTTTTTTTTCATGTAATAGAATTGAAAAGAACTGAAATGATGCCAAGTAGACTTAAATGCTTTTTCTCAGCTTTTGCAAACAGTTGTGCTTCTGTTTAGATCTTCTGCAGACAAAATTATATAAAGCTATTTCAAGTTTTAAAGAATACATTGACAGAGGCATGTGAGATGTTAAACCAGTATTAGATTTGTTGGGTTTTTTTGCTAGATCCCTTATATTCTTGTATCCTACATCTGTCTTCTTCTGAAATGCTTTGCTGAAGATTCCTGCATTTAGAAACTCAAGGAAGGTTTTTAAACCCCAGACAACACTATGTAAACTTTTCAGTGAAACAAAGCCAAAAAACAAAGCTCATCTAGATCAGCAGCTACTGGACAATGCTGCAGAACAGGTGAAGCTCTGTGATGGATTATGCAAAGTAATCTGTATTAATTTTGACATCCAGGTGATGATTGCTAATAACTATGAGAACTGTTTATTCACGTTAAAACTCGCCAGAAAACTTATTTGCAGGTTCAAAAATGCACACTTTGGAAATTTATACACACAGGGAACAGGCAAAACTTGAGCACTTATTTCTTAAAGTGGCAAATGCAAATATTATACTGGAAAAGGCTTTTAAGTATTTACTCACAAAATTATTACTACCTGACTTGTGAGGCTAGCCACAGTCCCAGACAGTACCCGAATGCTTTCAGGGAGCTCTGTCTTGTTGGTTGCTGAGACTTGATTCTTCCCAGGCTTCTGGGGAAAGGAGGCAGACAGTCTCTAACCTTGTCTCCTGACTCCTCTGGATGATCTGTGTATTTCCAGGACTTCTCACCTTGGCAGGAGACTTTCAGGTGCAGTCAGGAAGTCTTGCGATATGCAGTCTCAGCACGATGTCACGCTGGCTATGCAGGCTGATCACATGCAGGCAGTTAGAGCCTGTTCTTGGTAAGCAGTCCAGGCAAATTCAGGATGCAAAATGAGGCAGCAGCAGCCCCCATGCTACCTGCTTGTCCCTTTTATCAATATCCAGCCCAAGACTAATGGGGCATTGGACACAGATTAGCCAATCAGAATGGCACTTTGCCAGGCTTTCACCCTCCATCCTCCCCTCCCACGGTTGCCTCCTCCCAGCACAGAAGTAGGGGGAACAGGGGCGCATGTCTAGGCAAGCCAACATGGATAAGCCCATGTTTGCCCTATCAGGCCTACCACCACAAGGTCTTAATTAAAAATTGATGAAACTAATTACTTCCATTTGAATAGATATTTTGAGAAGTACTTGGCTTTTCAGTGACCCAAAGCTAAACCCTTTCAAAATGAAAACTGAACTATTAATCTTCAGTCACAGGAAGTTCCATCTCAGTATGAGGAAAAAAAAGTTTACTGTGAGGATGATGGAGAACTGGAACAGGCTGCCCAGAGAGGTTGTGGAGTCTCCTTCTCTAGAGATCTTCAAAACCTGCCTGGACGTATTCCTGTGTGACCAGCCCTAAGTGGTCCTGCTTTGCTGGGGGATTGGATATGATGATCTCTAGAGGTCCCTTCCAACCCCTAGCGTCCTATGATTCTGTGATTCTATGACCAAGAGGTTGTGGAGTCTCCTTCTTTGGGGAATTTCAAAACCTGCCTGGATGTGTTCCTGTGCAAACTACTTTCAGTCATTGGACAGCCTACAGGACACACAACAAAGATGATTTTAGTTTCTGTTTCTAGCTATATATTTTTTTCACTGTCAATCAGATTGGTTTCCTAGTGTGAACTGACATAATGTAGGTTGCCCATTTGTGCTTTCATCTTTTTTTTTTGTCCTAATGAATGAGAGCTGAAGTTTGCTAATGGTGATGGGAAAGAGGCTGAACTATCGAGTAAAATGTTTAAACCTCAAAATCCAGTGCAAAGATTCAAGTGCTACTACAGTAATATGTGAGATCTAACACTGGTAACTGAGGGAAAAGCAAGGGGGGAAAAATGTACTTTTTTTCCCCTCTTTAGGTGAAAGGTGCACTGGCAACTTTCTCCTGCTGTTGATGGAGGGAGTCTTTTCCCAAAGAATCCCAGAGAGACAGAACATAGCAGACAGCAAACTGGTAGGTACTGTGCAGCAAGAAGAATAGGATAGACAGGAGAGAATGGACATATGCAAATGCAGTCACAATAGTCACTTCATCAGACTTAGCAGAAAAATAAGAAGAGGTTCAGGAAATGTCTCATTACTTTAAATACTTGGAAATATGTACACCAGGAGAGATAGTTTTTCTTTTTAAAATGCTTATTTGGGAATGGAATAATTTCAGTTTTCCTCTTTCTTTTTTTAACCTGCTTGTTTGTTTCTTTCTTTTCTTTCTTAACTTCGGTATTGTTTGGTGAGACACTGGAACGGGTTGCCCAGGGAGGTTGTGGATACTTCCTCCCTGGAGGCGTTTAAAGCCAGGCTGGATGAGGCCTTGAGCAGCCTGCTCTAGTGGGAGGTGTCCCTGCCTATGGCAGGGGGTTGGAGCTGGATGACCCTTGAGGTCCCTTCCAACCTAAACCATTCTATGATTCTATGATTGTTAATATCAGAAAAAGAAAAGAGTCCAGCAGGCAAAGGGTCAGGGAGCAGAGGTGTTGATGACATTTCCTCTCCTGACATATACCTCTTTATTCAGTCTCTTTACCCACATTTGTGCAGAGAAAAGAGAGCATATGCCAGCCTTGAGCTGGAAAATTCACTGTGGGGCTGTTGATGAGTTGATCACTCTCTAAAGTGCCTGATGAATTAGGCATAAAGAGCCACATGATGAGGAGGATTCATTAGCATGAGCTCTTTCACCATTGCAAATGAAGCATCCTCAGACTGCAGGCTAAGGGAGAGGGAGTGTGGCCAACCAACCCAAATGGATGGTGAAAGCAGGGAGCAGAGATGTGCTCCCACCTTCACCTTTGCAGGTTGACAGACTGTGTCACAATGCAAACCGTTCAAGCTCTTTGTTGTTAGCCCTGTATGGAGCCGAGTAGTGTAAATCTACAAGAGACCCTCACAGAAATTGTTTGTCATGAAAAATGCCTTTGGTTTCCCTCAGAGTATTTTTTTGAAAACTTATTTAAACTTCTGTGGTCTGGCAATGAATTCATCCATGAATGTGGGTATTGCCTGGTTTCTTCTGGCCAAGGCATAATGCAGTACAAGAGTAGGTTTCAGCCTTGATTCTTCCCTGCAAGTCTTTGAGGTATGTACAGTAGACACTGAGAACCTGAGCTTGTGTAATCTCATTCAGTGGTCCCTTCTACAAAACACTCATGAAAACTGCATCCCCAAAGGATTAGGAGGCTGAGAGGAGACCTCATCATTGTCTACAACTGCCTCAAAGGATGTTGTGGAGAGGCTGCTGCTGGTCTTGTCTCATAGGTAATTAGTGATAGAACAAGAGGGAACGGACTCAAGCTGCAAATGGATGTTAGGAAAATTTTTTTCCCAGCAAGAGTGGTCAGGCATTGGAATGGGCTGCCCAGGGAGGTGGTTGAGTCACCAACCCTGGATGTGTTTAAAGGTTTGGATGTGGTGCTTGGGGCTGTGGTTTAGGGTGAACCTTGTATAGTAGGGTTATAGGTTGGACTTGGTGATCCTGAGGGTGTTTTCCAACCTGAATGTTTCTGTGATTTCTGTGATTATATTCCTTTTCCGAGGAGCATCAGACTAGCTAAACATGTGTTGACACTGCATTCTGTTGCTGCAATCCAATGTTAACCCTTCTGGAAGGAGAAAGGATATTGCTGGAGGGTGCTGGGATAAACTAGAATCAAGCCCTGTGTTGCTTGCTTCCCACTTTGGTCTAAAAAATGTGAGTTGCCTATAGGAGCTACTTCACAATCTTGTTAGCAGTGTACACACTCTATTTATACACTGCTGTGTTTTGTTACATTAGCATTTTATTCCTAGTAGTATTAATAAAGAAATCCCAACCTGTTTGGCAAATTATAAGAAAGTAAACTGTATCTGAGCTTCATCTACAGGATATGAAAGAGAATTTGGGATTTTAAAGTATGCAGTGCAGAGGTGCTGTAGCAACAGTCACTTCAAATGTGCACACTTCCTTCAGGCAAGGAAGACTTGTAACATTTTATTTTATTAAGAGAGCTTCATAAAATGTAGTTGCCTTTTCAGAACTGAACTGTCATTCAGTGTAAATACTGCTTGAAATACAGCTTGAAGGGTCATGTTCCATGCCAATGACCTTAAGCTGAAATGTGCTGGGAGAAGAGATTGTTCTTTTGCCCTGGTCAGCTTGTAGTTCTGAATGAAAAGTGAGAAGGAGCAAAAAAAATATTGTTTGGGGTTAAATAAAACATTATGTTTTGATATTTCTTTGGTTTGAGTTTTTTGGTTGGTTAGTTGATTGGTTTGAGGCTTTTTTTGTTGTTGTTTTTTGTTTGGGACTTGTTTGGTTTGGGGTTTTTGCCTTTGTTTTTTTTTTAATCCTTAAAAAAAACAATCTTTGAAATAATCTGAAAAATGAAATATAATATGAAAGGAAATGAAAATTTAGTTTGAAATTCAAATGAATATGCTTGCTTTGAAAAGAGGGAGGAGAAGTATCTCAACTGCACATGCGTTATGAGGAGAGAGATGACTCGTAACAATAATCTGAGTATCGTCATGTCTTGCAGAATAGGGTAAAAGTTAAAAGGAGTTTTTTAAACTTTTTTTTTTCCCCAGAAGATTACAAAGGTAGGCTTTAAAAGCTCTGGCACACAAAATGTAGGTAGGCACCTTGGAGAAATTTTCAGCATACTCGATAACTGAGAACAGACACAGAAGCATCTTAGAATTCCTTGCTATGCATCTATCAGCACTTTAGATCCTCCTGTCTCCTCTCCCCTTTTTCTGGGGGACTTAGAGGCCACATTTGCTTTGAATTTCAGTAAAGTCCATACAGCAGTCTTGAGAGCCCTGTTTTCCAAGGATCAAATTCAAAGTATTTATGTAGCTGTGTCCACATTGTGCTGAAATAGCTAGAAAACTTCAGATATAGTCTATCTTCTAATAGCTGTTGCATATGCTTAGTGTCTAATTAGTCTATCTAACTTAAGAGCTCCTGTGAAGAACTAACCAGAGCCAAGAGAAACAGGAAGAGTTGATCTCTCAATGTAAGCAGGCACTACAATGTGCTCCTCCTGCTTTGCTTTCTTAGTTTTTAAAGTAATTTAAGGTGGTAGGGTTCCTGCCTTTCTCCACACATTCCTGTGCCTTACTCAAACTGAAAACTAATCCCACAGAACACATCCCTTTATGTTTTTTCCTAGTTCCAGTGCAAGAAAGATACAATGGAATATATATCCATGAGGCAGTGGGAAGTCAGGAATAGCCTTTTTGGCAGAAGAAGAATCTTAAATTATCTTGCATAGGATACAAGACTGCACTTAACGATCAGTGGTTGGGTCCTGCCTATCTCTTTACAGAGACTCTGGAAGTTTTCCCAAGATTGAATATGATTTACCATCTCAGGTGTTGGCTTTGCCTGCAGTTAGACATTCATCTGTTGTGCTGTGTTCTTTTTTATTTTAGCATAAAGTCTAAACACTCTCAGTTGAAAACTCTGCGATGCAGGGTTGTTTTTTGTCACAGTGACACAGTTTATAGGTACTGCGTGAGGCTCCTGTTTCCAAGAGCCATTAGGATATTCTGAGTTATATCAACCTGTGTTTACATCTGTGTATTTTTTACTCCTTGATTCACTTGGGAATTGTACACTGCATTGCAAAGTAGAATTGACCTTTTCCCACCAATTTCAATTTATTCCATGACTGTATACACTCAGCAAGTTTATCAAAATTATCTTTTGGATTTTGACCCCATGGGGCAATATTCATAGAGTCATAGAATGGCTTTGGCTGGAAAAGACCTTAGAGATCGTCTGCTCCGACATCCCCACCGTGGGCCTCTCAACTAGACTCAGCTGCTCAAGGCACTGGAATGAGCTGCCCAGGGAGATGGTTGAGCCACCAATCCTGAATGTGTTTAAGGGTTGTTTGGATGTGGTGCTTAGTGCTATGGTTTAAGGTGAATCTTGTAGCGTAGGGTTCTAGCTTGGACTTGGTGATCCTGAGGGGCTTTTCCAACCTGGATGTTTCTGTGATTCTGTAATACTTCTATTTGACAAAGAAAGGATTTGAACAGTTTTTGGAAGAAGATATTTCAAGATGATTCTTTCACCACAACCTCTTTACTGTAATAGTTTCACTAAGTACTCAAATATTACCAGATGCAAGACCTGGAATTCAGGTTCATTATTCTGGCAGACTTCTCAGAGTGCCACACAGAGTCATTCTATTTTTCTTTAAGATGAAAGAAATTGTCTTGTTCACTAATTACATCTTTTTAGGTCTGGTCATCAAAATGAAAATTCAGTTAGTCATCCTGAAAAAAAGATTCTGTCACACCACAGTTATATTAAAATAGCAGAGTTCATGTGCAATGTCTCATTATATGTCTATAAAACAAAGGTTTCCTCAGCTTTTCCAGAAATAAGTAGAAGTGTTACCACAAATTCTTTAGTGTATGTGGAGATCTGACATTAGTCTCTATCTGAAAACTCAGAAAAGGAATAGGAAAATGTGATTACAGAAGAGAACTCAAATAGCATATTAAATCTTGGAAAGAATGTTTCATTTTTATTGTGTCTAATACTAGTCTGAGAGAAAGAGTGGGATACCTTTATTAAACTAAAATAAAGCAGCATTCATCCATAATTCTGAGCTTAATACAGTGATTTCAAAGTGCTGCAAGGACTATCTGAAGTATTATTTTGAGCTGTCTTCTAAAGCATGGTGTTAGTAGTAGAGTTTCTTTCTGACTCATAGTCTTAACAAGAATAGCTGCCTGCTCCAGTGTCTGATAACTACCTGCACTGTCAAAACACCCTCAGCAGGCACTTCTTCTCAACACAACTCACAACATACTATTATCACAGCATTTTTCCCTTAATATCTTCTTTTTTTCTGCCCTTATTGAAAAATAAAGTAGGGCAATACTCTACTTCAATTGTCCAGTGCATGGGAAGCGATTTTATTTACACTATAGTGGTGATGCAGTAGACTTGTACACAGCTGTTGTTGGAGAGATGAAGCTGGGGGTTTTCTTGAGAGTGTTTTTCTCAGAATCCACTGCTTTGCTGAAAGTTAGACTGAACTTTTTTTTTATTTCTCTCTTAAGATTTTAATAGGGCAAAGATGAAGAAGAAACAAATAGATGCACTGACCCACTATTTAGCTGTCTCTTTCAGGATGTTTAAAGCAATAAGCTGAATCTGGGGACAGGTCAAGATATCTTCGTTTCACTAAAGTATTGTAGAACTATTTCAACTTATCATAGAATTAGTCAGGGTTGGAAGTGACCACAAGGATCATCTAGTTCCAACCCCGCTGCCATGAGCAAGGACACCCTACCCTGAATCAGGACTTCTCTCTATTGAGAGTTTAATAGATAACACAGAGGCGCTCTCTGCCTGTCCATGTGTACAGTGGAGCATGGCACCACCTGCCTACAGAGTAGCATAGGCTAATCAAAACTTGCAAGCAGTATGGCTGTGTCATTCTGCGGCTGGACCTACAGAGTTTACTTGCAGCATGCTGAATTACCACCTCTGCCACTCTCTTTCTGCCTGCATTAATTTGGGTGGGTGACACCATGCTGTATGCTACATCAGTCAGGTCAGCTGTAACTGAGGACTTGTGCTATAGAAAAAATGCTGGTGTAGACTGTGTCTTCCTGCTCTAATTTTCTTTTCTTATTCTCTTAACATCTAAGACAAGGCTTCATCTTCTTGTCTCTGGGTATTTGTATAAAGCAACATTACATAGTGTTTAATTTTCCCTAACTTGTCTGCTGGGTATCCTTTTTATGCAGGCTCCCAGCAGTACGATTTCAAGCTTGCAACTTATTTGAAACTCAAGGAACAGTTGGTAGGATTAGGGTTTTTTGCACTTGTCATGTCTTCCTACCTATTAGCAGAAGAGTATTGTACTTACAGGGCTGCTACTTTTTAGTTCAGTATTACACTGTCATTAGTATTTATCTGCTTCTCCATACCTTGCCAGAGTCAGGTCCCAGGAACATCCCTGGCTTAGTGGCTGGCTGTTTTTCTCTGTTGTAAAACACAGCCTTCTTAAGCCAAGTGATAACTCTCTGCATAGTTAGAATGATAGAATTGCCAGGGCTGGAAGGGACCTTGAGGATCGCCTAGTTCCAGCCCCGCTGCCATGAGCAGAGACACCTTCAGGTTGCTCAGATTAGTTGTTGTCAGCCTTCAATTTTCTCCCTCCTTCTCAAACACAAGCTCTTTTCCAAACCTTTAAATGTCTCTTTCAAAGAGTTAGGCTCTTTGAAATGAAACAGAATGGAAGGGAATGGGGGCAGGATGGAATGGAGACCCACCAACACCTGACTTATTTTATCTGGCTTTTAACTGGAAGCTGAGACCCTTGCTTTGTTTATCCCTCATAGGTTGCTTTGGCATGAAGCACCCAAAATGTCGATTGCTGGACTTGTTCATGGCATTTCAAAGAGAGCATCATTTGGGCCATGCATTAGCAAGCAGGCAAATAATTAATAACAACACACGTGGAAGCAAATGAATGTTTTGCTTGTTGAAAGAGAATGAGAAAGTCAGACAAAGGCCTGGGCTCTATGTCCTTGCCCTCCACAGCAGCAGAAGAAATAATGTTATGAATAGCATTTAACTTGAATTTGTAGCAAACTGCTGCTTTTATCATAAACAATTGCCAGATGGTATACATTATCTTCCTTTTTTCTCCTTTCACAAAAGCAGCATTAATTGCAGAGCAGCCCAGGGCTCCACTCAGCTCATCAGTGTGATAACACTTCATGACCCTGATTAGCCGTCAGTCTACTCAATTAAAAAGATCATTTAGACATTCACCCAATCATTTGCCTATCGAGCCACCTGGGCCTCAACCAGGGGCTCCATTTTTAACATTCTCCTGCCCTCTCTCATCTCGCCTAGCTTTTTTACATATCTCCAAAAGACGTAATTGAATTAAATAAAGCGTCTCAGGGGCAGCTGCAACATCTGCTGTTTGTGGTATGTCAAGCCTTCAGCATTAAAAACAGTTACATATGCTCCAAATTAGCAGGTCGCAGAGATGAAACAGTCGATGATAGTGTTTTTGTGCCAGCGTGAGAAGCAGCTCACAGCTGTGTGCAATTTACAATTAAAGGCTTTATCAGAGCTCAATTGTACTAGTGAATCAAGTGGTGAGAGGTCAGTTAGTGAATTAGACCAATTAGAGCTTGTACAGTTAAATTATCTGGCTTATTACCTACTGATAAACAGCCTTGTCATATCTTTACTCAGATGATGAAGCTTGGAAGTGCTTTATGAGGTGATACTGTGCTTTTGTGCCTGTGTAATGGAACTCAGTAGCTCAGCAAAGTTTGTCTGATGCAACAAGCACACAGCAGACAACTTCTCTAAAATGGAGGGGGGAGGGGGAACCCAGACACCTGCAGTTAGAGCCTTCAAGCAAAATTAAGTTAGAACATGAGTTAAGATTACAAATGTTGGCTATATTTCAAGAGGTGCTTTTTCTGCTTGGTAAAGTCTAAATTCATAAAGTTAGCCGAGGGAAATGTTATGCTTTTGATTTCTAGGAGTTTTTTAATTACTGTCTTGCTCTCTCTCACTCCCACTCTGGAGGAGGAGTGGGAGGCAAAGGACAGAATCTAATAAAGTCAGGCTCTGATTTCATACCATAAAGTAATGCTATAATAACGTACAAAGACAGAAACTGATGATTCTTAGTCCCAGGATTTGCATGGTTCTGGAAAGTATCACTTGTAAATCTTGATTCAGATGACTGAAGAGGGGTGAACTGAACTAAGGTGGGTCACTAAAACCTTTTCTGAAGTATTATGCATACAAGTGTGTCAGTTTAGAGGTAGGTACTATGAAGAACTATTTATTGCCATGTCATCCTTCAGTGTGAATGAGGCACGATCTGCGCCAGACACTGTAATGTGAGACCACACCTGCAATACTATGTCCAGTTTTGGGCTCCCCAGTTCAAGAGAGACAGGGACCTGCTGCAAAGAGTCCGGTGGACAGACACGGGGATGACTGGGGGACTTGAGTATCTCCCCTATGAAGAGAGACTGAGAGACCTGGGGCTGTTTAGTCTGGAGAAGAGAAGACGGAGAGGAGATCTCATGAATGTGTGCAAATATCTGATGGGTGGGTGTCAAGTGGATGGGGCCAATCTCTTCTTGGCGGTCAGCAGCTATAAGACAAGGAGCAACAGCTACAAAGTGGAACATAGGAGGTTTCACCTCAATATGAGGAGAAACTTTACAGTGAGGGTGACAGAGCACTGGAACAGGCTGCCCAGAGGGGTTGTGGAGTCTCCTTCTCTGAAGACTTTTAAAGCCTGCCTGGCTGTGTTCCTGTGTGAACTACCCCAGGGAATCCTGGTTTGGGGGGGATTGGACTAGATGATCTCTGGAGGTCCCTTCCAACCTCTTAAAATTCTGTGATTTATAGGCACCTGGCCCAAAGAATGAGGAAGTTGCTGTCAGGGGCCCTATACCATTTGAGAGGAGGGGATGAGTGGTGGTAGGAGGTGGTGAGGATTAAGTTTACCCAGCATCCCAAAACGGATTCAACCATTCACTATTTCTTGGTGAATGTAAGCTTGGCAGTGCTGCATGGCAAGTTCTGCTTTTCTAAGACAACACTGTCTGAGCAACAGAAATCTCACAAACCTGCTCTTGAAAGAGGCTATCTATGCTTTGTTCTTGGAAATGAGGTAAGGTTCATACCATTCTTCTAAAGTACAATCAAAGCCTGATAGCAAGGTGGTGCCACTCTCTTTTTAGAGAAAGTTCTATAGGTTAGGTCATCTGTTTCATTCTCTTCTCTGCAGAAAATAGTCAATGGTCTGTTATGCCATAGGAATGGTCTAGAAGCATGCCTGAATGTATAACCCAGAAGTCAGAGAGTTTGGCTTAAAGAAGCACTCCCAAAGTTGTATTTCAGTCTTTCACATCCTCTTGTCATTGGTTAAAAGGCACAAAAACTAAGCATCCTCTGTAAATCATTGTACTGAAGCACTGTTCATTTCATTCTTCATAGTAACACAGCTTCAGGACAAAAGGTGGTGAACACCCTCATAGGTGTTCACCTACAAGGTGAACAAAGTGGCTTGAGGGCTATCAAACAATTAGGACACTTCAGGGAGACTTGAGGTTAAATCTGCAAGCAAAGGAGGGCATTTTACTAGAAGGTCTGTAACAAGAGATTGGTCTCACTTTTCTGTTGTGTGGAGCTGGGCTGCTTCACTATGTTCAGGGCATATCTACCAGACTCAAGTGTAAACTGAAATTAAATGGAGATTTGACCTGGAAGGGGAGGCGCTCTTTGATTCCACTCAAGTATTTGGCTGGTGCAAGCTTACACTTTTGGAACAGGGTTTTGATCATGTTTGGAGCATAGCTTCTATGTATTCAGGCATACAGATTTTGCAGAGTAAGTTTCAGACAGATGCCTTGAGACGTCTGATTAAAGGTTGTGTTTGAATAAATTAAGGAGGTTGTGATGCTGGCATTGAGGGGGGTCCCAACTGGTTTCTGTCAGTGAATAATGTTGATTCATTTTCCACAGGTTTGGGACTTGTATTTAAAGGAACTCTAATCAGCATGGAAATGGCCCTCTTTCAAACAGCAGGTTTAACATTTTAGTGTTTTCTTTGAGTGCATCGACTTCGTTGCCAAGCTTCAAAG
Organism: Tricholaema leucomelas; assembly: GCA_013400475.1. Taxonomy (NCBI): domain Eukaryota; kingdom Metazoa; phylum Chordata; class Aves; order Piciformes; family Lybiidae; genus Tricholaema lacrymosa; species Tricholaema leucomelas. The sequence continues at coordinate 135,274 of WAAF01015524.1, forward strand.
ATTTGCAAAGCAGTAGCTGAAAAACAAGAAAAATTTTTGAACTAGTGGATGGAAAAAAAAAAAAAAAGAAAGAAAAATAATGTTTTTGCAATGTAAATAAACACATTTTCCAACACTCTTATCCTTCTGAGTAGCAGAGGGTGTTTAGTTTATTCCTCAAGAGGAGGAGAGAAACATGGCCTAAGTAGTCTCGGAACTGCTGAGATTTAAATGTATAGTGCACACTTGGTCAGGACCTTGATCTCTCCTACTGTGCACACGCTTCTGGCAGTTGTTGAAATTCTTCATCCTCTCCTCCTCTTGCAGCTTTCTAACTTGTGAGTGACATTGCTGTCTACAACTACCTGAAGGGAGATTGTAGCCAGGTGGGGTTGGTCTCTTCTGCCAGGCAGCCAGCAATAGAACAAGGGGACACAGTCTCAAGTTGTGCCGGGGGAAGTATAGGCTGGATGTTAGGAGGAAGTTCTCCACAGAGAGAGTGGTTTGCTGTTGGAATGGGCTGCCCAGGGAGGTGGTGGAGTCATTGTCCCTGGGGGTGTTCAAGAAAAGACTGGATGAGGCACTTAGTGCCATGGTCTAGTTGACTGGATAGGGCTGGGTGCTAGGTTGGACTGGATGCTCTTGGAGGTCTCTTCCAACCTGGTTGATTCTATGATTCTCTTGATAAGGCCAAAGTGGAAGCTGAGCCCTCGACATCATAATTTTCTGGTATTAAATATTAAGTTGTACCTGAGTACATCTGCATTGAAATCATTTTTGCCATGAGTGTGAGAAAGAATGGCTCACAGAAAACACTGAAAAAAAGAATTTTATATATATAAAATTATTTTCTTTGTTGTATGACAATCATTAAATTCCTTCATCCCCATTTTTACAAGACAAAGGAGTTTCTGTAGCTTTCCAAAAAGCAGCTCTGAATTCTCAGTGTCTTTTGCCTTCCAGCAGAGGTTAAGTTCTTTTGTAGCTAGCTCCTTATTAAGCATAAGGATGACATTACTTGCATCCCTCAGTCTTTGTCTAAATTAGGCAGGAAAGTTGGGTAGCAGCTAAGACATTGCAAGAACAAGACTGTATAAGGTTGACAGACTGATTTCTTGAAAATTCTGGTTTAATTACAAAATCAGTTTATGGAGGATACAAGATCTAAAAAGAGGCACACTCAGAGCTATCGGTGGATGCTAATTGCTATTTATCACATCTTTGCTGAGAAAACAGGAGCAGTGAGGGCACTGCATCACCTACTGCACTTAGTAACCTCCACTTGGCAAGCCAAGTTCTTCACAGCACAGCATAGAGAAGCTGATCCCGGGCTTGAAAACACTATTAGATCAGTCACTGCAAGGTAACCATCTCTGTCATTTACTTGTTCTCCTTGTCACTAGTTAGAGCTTCATTACGTTTGAAGCAAACTAATTTTGACCACTCTTACCTATTTCCATCTGTTTCATGTTTCAGTTCATACTTTTTTACTTATGTAGGAGGTTGCTCCATTCAGCTAGTTTCATTCAAAGTCTGGAGACTTTGTGGGGCTGTAGCTACCTCCAGACCTGCACAAATGATACTCTGTAACGCATAACCATAGCTCACCATTGTGCTTTACATGTATTTGCCGTAGCTTGTACATCTTCTTTCTGTAATTTGGCACTCTTAAAACATCACTGTGCTCCCTTACCTACCTTGTCCTCCTTACACTACAGACAAATGCCTTCTGACATCATTGCAAATAAAACAATCCCACCCTAATAATGGCAGGGGCTGTTAGTCTTCCTTACTGTACAAGGTTCTGTCCTTGCTAGGCCTGTGTGTGTGGACAAGTCAATGGAAGTGCTCTCATCTTCTTGGATGATCCAATTTAGCCAAGCACCTGCCTGTTCTGTAGCAGAGTCACAGAACTAAACTGGTCTGAGTTGCTCATGAGTTGCAGCTGACTTGACCCACTGGTTGGGCATCTCCCATCTGTGCAGCTCAGCTCCAGCCCTTCCAAGAGTGCACTACAGAAACTCATTTGGGACAGCTTAAGAACTAGTATAAGTTGACAAGTATAAATGTTTAAATCACGGATATAAATGTTTGAAGAAGTGAAGCACAAATGGCATAGTGGTGTTTGTCTCGTGGGAATAAATCACTCGCCCCAGGAGTGGTGCTTATATGCTCACAGTCTTATATTCTCAGTTTACAAATACTCACAGCTTAGATTCTCAGTGTACAAACACTGTGAGTTTCTTCTTAAAATCTCTGCTCGCTCATTCCCCAGACAGCACTACCACAGAGATCACATGAATAGCGTGTAAAAACGTTCAATAAGATACAGTAAGACATCGAAGCTATCTGACTGATGAATGTACTTCTCTGGAATGGTAAAATGAACCTTAGAGCAGCTCAGTAAGTTCCCTTTTCATCCATTACATTTTGCCAAAAGCATGTTTTCATGAAGCTTCCACAAGTCTTCCCACCCCAGAGCTCCAAACATCCATACTTTTTCTCTGCCAGAAAGCTCTTTCATTTTCATACAGGAAATCTGACCTGTCAAAAGTGTCGTGAGGGCAATGGCTTTGTCTCCACTACCTATAAGTATTGATTTGTGACTGAATAGTTTTCCTTTTCAGATAGCCATAGTGGTTCCTTCCTTTGGTTGTCCACTCTGCCCTATCTTCAGAGCTTCCTGCCTTGTCTTAGGCAGAAAAATCACCACAATTTACAATTCAGTTAATTCAGTTAAACTAACAATTTAATTGTTATCTTTAAGACGAGGCTCACAGTCTCTGGTGTTTCACTGATAGCTTGATTGGCACTTTACCTGTCCTTGCATAACAGACAGGGTGAATGGACAGGGGCAAGAACTACAGTTGTTCCACAGTAGTTGTTCCACAGTAGTTGTTCCCAGTGATGGAAGTTTATTTCAGAGGTGACCTCATTCATGCTTATAAATATGTGAAGGGTGAGTGCCAAGAGGCTGGAGCCAGGCTCTGCTTGGTGATGCCCAGTGACAGAACAAGGGACAATGGGTGGAAGCTGAGGCATAGAAAGTTCCGTGTAAACATGAGAAAGAGTTTTTTCACTGTGAGGGTGACAGAATACTGGAACAGGCTGCCCAGGGAGGGTGTGGAGCCTCACTCTCTGGAGATATTCAAAGCCCATCTGGATGCATTCCTGTGTGATCTGGTCTAGGTGATCCTGCCCTGGCAGGGGGGATTGGACTGGACAATCTTTTGCAGTCCCTTCCGGCTGCTAACATTCTGTGATACTTTGGAAACAGTATGGAATTTTTCAGTCTTGATAAGACAGTCAGGAGCATATCAGCTCAGAACTGCCAAATTGACTTCCTGGTTTCATCTTAGTTATCCCTGTTCTGCTTATTCCATGAAAAAAAAACAACAACCCAGAGCAAATCACCTGCCTGAGCTAAAACATTCCCACCAAAGCCATCTGTGCAGCTTGAAATAGTTTCACAAGGTGGGAAAGTAGAAGAGCTGCTAAAAAAAACTTGCATTTTTATTGTCTTTCTGATTTGTGAACCTGTAAGAAACATTGAGTATTTAATTTTCTTCCTTTCCCCCTCTTTGCTGCAGAACACAGAAGGTGCATCAGAGATTGCATGAGTTTATTAGAGCATGTTTTAGTTCGCAGGGTAACTAGACCCATGGGGTAGCTTCTCTGACTACTGGATAGGTAACTCAGGGAATAACATATACCCTTGTAAGGTGCATTTGGATACAGTAAATAAAGCACACGTTTTTACTGCCAGTCTTTTACTCCAACTTAAGCCCCTGCCCAGCTATTAAAAATAAAAGAAAAAAGACAAATGGGAAAATTAATCAAAAGACATCTTTGGACTTACATCATAATTTTTAGATCTAATAACTCTTCAGGATGCTTCAATTAATTTAATTCTACAAAAAATCATAACTACTCTGTCCTATTTACTGTGCTTTCTCCAACTTCAAATCGTTGCTTGAGAAGGAAATCTTCAACTCTCTGTTAATTTTGACAAATGTGGGAGTTGAGCTTTTATCCTTTGTGTTGGTTGTTTGTTTTTTTTTTAATAGACACAACACCAGAGCTTCATATTGCTCATGAAAGATTGATTCCTGATCCATTATTATTTTTACTCTGTGTTAATAATGTATTAGATGTGCTTATTGCATATCTGTGGATACATAGAAGAGTACACTTTGGTTAGACCAGTAGAAGTGTTGCTGAGATCACCCTCACTCCAAACGGATTCTAATGCTTATATTGGTTTAATGTTCTAAGAAAAATGAGTCAGTGCACGCAGGAATTTTTTTCAAGATGTGCTTATTGGATGTGTTGCCTTAGTGAAGATTATACTTTCAGTATCGATCAAACCACTCTCCCCTAGTGTACAGATGATTAATTCCCTATTAACTCCTAAGATCTGACTAACCCAAAGAGCACATTTTAACAAGTGGCACTGCTTCCTCTGACATGCACTCAAAATGCCTATGTTAAAAGTAACTCCCCCAAAGACTTTTGTGTGCGTTTATTACCTGCTTGTTGGGTAGTTTCTCTTGGCCATAAGACCTTTTCCTAATTTTGCTGAATAATTCTGTGAATAATTCTGTTCTTGCTTATTGTGGCTGCAGATATGTGCTCATTGAATGTTTTATACCCCTTTTTCTGGTCTATGTTTAGAGCTGGTTGAAACAGTTAGATGAAACTATCTAAATTTTTTTTTAAAACAAGGTGACTGCAAAACTTTGATGCTGAAATTTTCTGCCTCCCACACTCACATTAAATTGGTAGCCAGTGGGAACAGTCTGCACACAAATAGCACAAGTCCTTGCACTGACCAAGCTAGGTTGATTTGTCAGCCTGTGTTTGTAGTTCTTGAAGCAAGGTATCTTGACGGAATGCTCTTCTGAGTGAGACCCTTTCAGGTGCACTTGTTGGAATGTTTTATCATAGAATCATAGGATGGTGTAGGTCGGAAGGATACTCAAAGCTCATCCAGTCCCAACACCCCACCACAGGCAGGGACACCTCCCACTAGAACAGGTCGCTCGAGACCTCATCCAGCCTGGCCTTGAGCACTTTGGAAAGATGTTTGGAAGAAGTTAATTTCAGTGAGGCTGGTGAAACACTGGAAAGGGTTGCCCGGGGAGATTGTGGCTGCTCCCTCCCTGGAGGTGTTCAAGGCCAGGTTGGATCAGGCCTCGAGTGACCTGTTCTAGTGGGACGTGTACCTGCCTATGGCAGGGAGTTGGAACTGGAGGAGCTTTGAGGTCCCTTCCAACCTAAAGCATTCTATGATTCTATGAATTACAATTAAATAGGTCCTAGTTGTAATGACAAACCTTTTGGACAATGCCACTTTTTCTTCTTCAAAACTCTTTGGACACAAGGAGTTTAGAACTAGTTTCATAATCCACGGCAAATAAATTGGGAGACACAATGCGAATGTTTACAGCTTTTGAACTGTGTCTGTCTCCTGAACATTGTTGTCTGGTTTTAGCCAAATGTATTCTATAAATAACAGGAATGTGGATTGTTTAAAAAAAAATAAAAACATTTCAAATTAACTTTAAACATTGAGATTATCTTGCCTAGACAACACTTCTGGGGTTTAGTGCTTTTGAATATAGCGTTTAGAAGCAATCTTCTGGGGCAAAAATGTGTAATTGTGAGTTTCAGATAAATATCCTGACATATTCCAAGGCTCAGGGGTGACCTCATTGCTGTCTACAACTACTTGAAGGGAGGCTGTAGCCAGGTGGGGGTTGGTCTCTTCTCCCAGGCAACCAGCAACAGAACAAGGGGACACAGTCTCAAGTTGCGCCAGGGCAGGTCTAGGCTGGATGTTAGCAGGAAGTTCTTCCCGGAGAGAGTGATTGGCATTGGAATGGGCTGCCCAGGGAGGTGGTGGAGTTGCCGACCCTGGAGGTGTTCAAGAGAAAACTGGATGAGGCACTTAGTGCCATGGTCTAGATGACTGGATAGCGCTGGGTGCTAGGTTGGACTGGATGCTCTTGCAGGTCTCTTCCAACCTGGTTGATTCTATGATTCTAAGTATTGTAGATACTTTCATATTTCAGAATATTGTGAACTAAAAGAAAGGTGGAAGGTGGATATGAAATGGGTAAAACATAGAATCATAGAATCAACCCTGTGAGCCTTACAGTAAAGAAGTTCCCCCTTGTGTTGAGATGGAACCTCCTGTGCTGCAGCTTATATCCATTCCTCCTTGTCCTATCAGAGGGAGCAAATGAGAAGAGCTCCCCTAATACCCACAGATGAGAGACAATACTGGATACATCCCCACCTATTTCCTTTAGTATCTGCTTTTAACCCTTCTTGCCCATCAGTTTGTTTCATCTCTTCTTCAGTGTGTGGTTTGCTCCAGCTCTTTGACACTAAATTAGGCAATCCTTATGCTTTGTATAAGCAAATAGTTTCTTGTTTTAATCCAAGCTGCCACAAGTTCCAGCAGGTAACCTTAAGCCCAAGTTTCTCTATTAAGACATCTGCACGATGGAGTTATTTATCTTATTTATTATTCCCTGCACATTTTCATTATGTCCTGCAGAAGTGGAGACCAGTACTGCATACAGTTATAGAGTGATTGGATTATGTTTTCTGTCCATTCTGAGTTATATTCTTGATACTCAGCACTTTATTGTTGGCTTTTCTTTTTGGCAGCTGTTGGACTTTGAGCTGATGATTTTAGAGATGATTCTGGCACCTCTCTATTGAGTGACAAGTCTCTATTATGAGCTCTCATGTACCTAATATAGAGCAGATGGCTTAAAGCTGACAAACCAGAACTCTTATCTAAGGGAAGTCTAATGGCTAGGTGGCAGATTTCAGCAGTTTCTTTGGAGAGGAGTTTATAAAGGAATTAAGTTGCACCCTCTATAAGTAATCACTTTAATTCTATTATCAAAAGGTGCTGTTTTGATGACTGATGTGTCAGAGCATCTACACACATCCAAGGCTCTTCCCTGGAGAACTTGCACAAAAATTATTTGACACTTTTATCCTATCCAATTTTCAAGATGTTAACACAGAAGCCTTCTGTTTGCTTTCTGTGCAGGATGAATGGCACTTGCTGAGGCCACATTATGTCATAGTACAGCATTTGGTCACTGATCTGTGTTTTGAAGCTGCAGGACCAATTCAATGCAAATATCACAGAGTAATTGCTTTACCTATCTTCCCTCTTGTTCACACCACTTCAGTGTCAAGTATAAAATGAGCCAGGGTTATGGTTTCTGGCAGATCAATAAAACCAAATGATTTGTGACCAAAGCCTTAATTGTCTTAACAAGAGCATGCATGCCTCTCAAACTAATGAATCAGCAAGTATTATTGGCTTCTTTTCCCCTTAAACCTTTTGAATACTCCAGATTTTTAAATGGGAGAGTAAATGTTATGTGTGTTAACAGCTTTACAAATCAGCTGTGATTTTGTACTTTGGACTATGACACTCATTACTGGACTTGTGTCCTGTTATTCCCATTCATCTGTAACAGACATGTCTGGATCACCTGATTCTGCATTTTCGGTGGGTTGCTGTTTGGGGTTTTTTTATGTCTTCATTGTTTATGATAGAAGAGATTAAGTCAGCAGTACTAATTGCATCCACCATAGAGATGAGCAGATCCTAATACTAATTTCAGACATTTGACCCATGATGAGTTTATTCAGATGAATTGCAAAGCATGTGAGCAGGGGTAAATATATCTGTGTCTGGGACTCCTGTAAGGACATCCATGTCATGTAGAAGATGCTCCTCCAAAAAGAGTCACGGCTTCATGCTTAGAAAAGCTTATTGACACCCACATGGCTTTTAGAAAGTTTGTCAGTGATCTCTCTGTTTACTGCTAAGCTTTAGAGGAAGAGGAGGAGGAGATAACTTTACAAGCTAGGAATGCAAATATTCTTTCCACAGCTGGCAGTAGAGGTGATGGTGTGTTGCTGCTACGTGGCAGTTTCATTTGCAGCTTTATTTCTCTTAAAACAAGTACTTAAGCCTCATTTAGTAGGATTTTCCATACTTACCAAGAGTAACATCATGGGCTTATGTGCTTTGATAACTAAGTGCAGACTGACAGACCAAGGCCTCAGTGTGTACTCTTGCCTTCATGGAGCCTAGCTCTCTTTAACCTACTTTAAAATACTGGGTTGAACTAATTTTCAGTTCAGATCTATCATAGAAATCTGCTCAGCAAGTTTGCTGATGACACCAAGCTGGGAGGTACAGCTGAAGGCTGTGTGGCCATCCAGAGAGACCTGGACAGACTGGAGAGCTGGGCACAGAGGAACCAGATCAAGTTCAACAAGGACAAGGGCAGAGTCTTGCATCTGGGGAGGAGTAATAAACTTCACCAGTACAGGCTGGGAGGTGATCTGCTGAAAAGCAGTCCTGTGGAGAGGGACCTGGGGGTCCTGGTGGATAACAAGTTAACTGTGGCACAGCAATGTGCCCTTGTGGCCAAGAAGGCCAATGGGATCCTGGGGTGTATTAGGAAGAGTGTGTCCAGCAGATCAAGGGAGGTTCTCCTCTCCCTCTACTTTGCCCTGCTGAGACCTCATCTTGAATACTGTGTTCAGTTTTGGGCTCCCCAGTTTAAGAGGGACAGGGATCTGCTGGAGAGGGTCCAGTGGAGGCCTATGAGGACGATTAGGGGACAGGAGGGCATGGCTTATGAGGAGAGGCTGAGGGACCTGGGGCTTTTTATTCTGGAGAAAAGAAGACTTAGAGGGCATTTGATAAATGTTTGTAAGTATCTGAAGGCTGCCAGGAGGTGGGAGACAAGCTCTGCTCACTTGCACCCTGGGATAGGACAAGGTGCAATGAGTGTAAGTTGCAGCAAAAGAGGTTCTGCCTCAACACAAGGGGGAACTTCTTTACTGTAAGGGTCACAGAGCACTGGAACAGGCTTCCCAGGGAGGTCGTGGAGTCTCCTTCTCTGGAGCCTTTCAACACCTGTCTGGATGTGCTCCTCTGTGATCTGTGTTAGATAGGATTGTCCTGCTCTGGCAGGGGGGTTGGACTCGATGATCTCCTTGGGTCTCTTCCAATCCCTAATATCCTGTGAGCCTGTGAGAAGCAAAATGTGTGCTGAGGAGTTCAGCAAAATATTTAAGTCTACAAGCAGTTACACAAGAAGGGACATTGCAGAGGATGTAATATCATGAAATGCTTCATATGTAGAGATGCGAATTTTAGATGTCATTGCACTGATACACTTGGAAGCAGTGCACAGACTAAAGCATAGCAGTGATGCCATCAGCATATATAGTTCACCTAGAAGACTTACTTGCTTTCAAAACTGCTGAAAGAAGTCCAGAATACTTATAAGAAGTAGGACTAAAGGATATTGTGACAACAAAACCCACATGTGAAAAATGCCTGGGTGAAGGTCTTAGCACTAAAGTTTACTGAACACCCCTAAAGGGTGGCACTGGAACGGGTTGCCCAGGGAGGTTGTGGATGCTTCTTCCCTGGAGGTGTTTAAGGCCAGGCTGGATGAGGCCTTGAGCAACCTGCTCTAGTGGGAGGTGTCCCTGCCTATGGCAGGCGGTTGGAGCTGGATGATCCTTGAGGTCCCTTCCAACCTAAACCATTCTATGATTCTATGATTCTATGAAAGGCAATCCTAACGAAGTGACTCTAAGAATGATACAATCCACCAGCTTTACAAATAGTCTTTCAAAGGGAATCTGTGTTTCTGGGGTAGCAACATCGATTTATTCTGTATAGATTTTTCTCTTTAATCCACACATCTCTGAAAATTCGAAGGTGAGAAGCTACTCAGGATTATTTACTTGTGCAGATAGGTAACTTGCATCCGGTAATGGAAGACTCATACCCTTTTTTCTCTGATGTTGATCCAACAGTTGTGTTCTGACTAATAAGCTAGAATGTAGCCTCATCATATTATATTTACTGACATGAATCACGACATTAATTTCATTGGGTGGTTTTGCTCAAGGAAGTATCATTCCTCAGTTTATAGTGGAAGTTTAGCCAGTAGCAAAAATCCCACATGAAACTCCAAATGCAGTTAACACTGTACATAGTCTGAAACACTAATGATGTCTAGTTCATATTTTATCAGCTGTTTAAATTTAAGGCTCTTAAAGGTCTCATCTTACCATAAACTCTTCAGGCTTAATCCCTTTCAGTGTCTACCAGACACATTCATTCCCAGGCAGATGATGCATAATTGAGCAGATTCCTTACCAGATCATTAAAGACCTCACAGTAAGACCTAATCTAAGAACCCATAGCATAGTGATATGGTCCAGAGATGGCAAAGATCATTCATCCTAGGCTGGATATTAGGGGCAAAAAAAAACCACAGAAAGGGTGATCAGGTATTGAAATGAGCTTCCCAGGGAGGTAGTTGAGTCTCCAACCCTGAATGTGTTTAAAAGTCCTTTAGATGCGATGCTTGAAGGTATGGTTTAGGGTGAACCTTGTAGAGTAGGGATATAGGTTGGATTGGGTGATCCTGAGGGGTTTTTCCATCCTGAATGTTTCTGTGATTATTGTTTTGAATCTGAAGGACAGCAGACGATGTGAGCAACAAGCTAAGATGATGCTGGAAGTGTATCTAGAAATGTTGCTCTAAATTCCAAGCCAGATTGCTATTGTTTATTGCAGTATGTTGTGGAAAGGGAGCCCACAAATTTGCAGAACTAAGAGATTTTGTGAAGAGCTATGCTAAAATACCATTGCTAGAGTAAGGGAAGACATAACCTCCTAGATTATAAATAAACCATGAAGGTCATGGTCAACACACAAATGACAGAATGCAACTGAAGGACCACTTCAGTCAACTCAGCCTCAGGCACTGGAGAAAAATTGTACTTAAGTGTACTGATATGTCAGAAAGCAATAAAGAACCAGAAATACCATCAACTTCAGGATGACATTCACAGAAACCTGAACTCTAAGAGCATTGATCTTAGGTGTAAAGGCAGGCAGAAAATGATTGCATTTGACAGAAACGGTGAATTTGAAAGACAGATCTTAATCCTAAATCAGAATTAATGAAACCAGTAGTGTTTGTGAGCAATGTACTGTACATACATACACACAGCATCATTGAATACATCACACCAGTACAAGAGAGAGTTTAAAAATGAACTGAAAATAATCTGGTGGCAGAGGTCAGTAGAAGATTTTATATGATTTATACACTTTCAAAGGGAAAAGTAAAACATCTGAAAGAGAATAGCCTGAACTGCTGAATGCCTCCAGGTTGTTGTACATCTGGAAGTGTCATTACTAGTGCTGGTAAAACAATCATTTTAAAAGGGACAAAAGATATCTTTCATTTTTCATCTTCAATAAGATAAATTGTAGATATTAATGACATTTTAAACATAAAACTATCTGGGAAGGTCTTCACTGCAATGTCATTTGGTGAAAACCGGCATCTGCTTGTTCCAAGTGGATTGACTCAGTGGTGTACTTTGGCCAAGTATCTGGCACTTTCATTTTACCACTCCCATCTTCAAACCATTTCAATGAGGATTTCAGGTACAGGAAAACAAGACTTTTTTTTTTTTTTCAAGATGACTTTCTAATACGTGACTAGCATTGTGCATTCCATGTGGGTGTTTTTACACAAGCATTGCAGTGCACAGCATTTCACTCCCTGGTAGCCATTTTTACACCAGGATATGTGCCCTGATATCTCTGAGGCAAAGACCTTTGCAGTTCCTGCATGCACTAACCAGTGTATATATCTCCTTGTCTCTTCTTGTGTTTCTTGTAATGGGACATATGCAAACTTTGACTTGACAACACAAACAAAATTAACATTGAGGAAAATTTAGAGGCAAATAAACACAGTTCAGATTTATTTCTTTTTAAATTATTGAATTTAACTGTAACATCATAATTTATTGCTGTAAATAATTAAAAGCTTTCCCCTCCCAAATATTGAATAAAAGGTGATTCTAGAAGCAAAATGCAAAGGAAGTGCAGAAAATTCACACTTAGCATTGAAATTGATGCCTTCCAGAGGAGCAGCAGATTAAAAGCTGTGGCTCCAACAATACACTTCATTAGGTATGATGATCGTTGGCACGAATGTGTTGGTGCAGAATGATTGCAGAACCATTGTCAGGCGTTGTACTGAAAGCTAATCAACACTGTTCAGTCAACAATGACTAGATGGAAGAAAAACTGGAAGTCCTGCAATTATGCAGTTGTTTTATATAGTGAAAGAGCTACTGCCTTAGACAAACAGAAAGTTGGCAGAGCATTTGCAGTGGATAAAATGAACAGGTTCATCATTTTATAACATTAGTGTCTTTCCAAGTTTTCATTCTTCCTGGGGTAGGTTTCTTCTTACGTTCACCGTATCTTGGTGTGCAAGTTTCATTTCACAGGAGGGAAGAAGAGGGGGGGAAATATTGTTAGAAATATTAATTGATTGATGATGAAAAGAGAGGGGAAAGGCAAAATAGAGTAATTTCAGGTCAACTCTGTGATGCTAAATGAGAAATAATTGACCTATGAAGCTTTGCTCGAGTTGCCTTAGCTATCAGTGCTGAAATAATGTGAGCATAAGAAAATTTATTCCTGTGTTTGTGTTAGCCTTAGCAAGATCTGATCCTTGCATGTAGTTAAAGGAGTCACTTCAATTCTGAGCAACTAAAACTTCTACAATTTCAGAAACACATTGTAGATGCTATGAGAGCTAGAACTGAAAATAAAGCACATGTTTATCTCCCAGTGCCTTTCCCCTCCCCCCCCNAAACAAGGTCTGTTTGCTGCAAGTCACTAGAGGACTAATAATCACCTCATATGCTTTGGTTGACCAGTTGGCTACAAAACCAGAATACTCCCTCTTGCCCATGCCAAAATAAATGTTTTGAAACTGTATCAGGATCCAGTTCTGGATGAAAACTGAAAAACGTCAGGAGAAATTAATGTGCTGATAGCTCTCATCTGACTTGCAGCTCACAGTAAACTTTGCAGGGTCTTAATGGCTGTCATTTGTTTGCTGAAATTCTACCCCATCCATAATACTTTTACAAATCAAGATCAGAGAGAGTTTGGTGGCTGCTCTGACATGAGTGAACAAGAGTCTGCTGAAAGTCAATGCAAGCAGCACCACTGCCTCTTGGCTTCGGCTCACACTCATCATGCAGAACCTTCAGAAGTCACCAACCTAAACGCTAACTAGAAAATGAACCAACAAAATTAAAGAGCTCATCTGAGCCAATATTTAATTAAATAAACCCACACACAACCCAGCCTGCCCAACTCCCCAAACCTCACCTCCCTCCCTATCCAAACTACTCACTTCTGTCATCTCAAATATTTGAGAATTGATTCTGGAATGAAATTATTTTTGGTCTGTTGATTCAGAAGGAATTTGGTTTGGTCTGCTTGAAGAAAGAAGCTCTCTGATTTTACTCATCTCCACAGTTGGAACACGAAGATCTAAGGTGTTCCAAAGCCATAGGAGCACGCTTTGACTTTTTTCAGCTAATTCATGTCAGAGCAACAGAACAAAACAGAAGTGAATGGAGTCTCATCATATCTTTAAAAAGAAGAAACTGTTTGAAAGTTTCTATAAGGAATTGACATGAATGTGAAACTGAATTGAAAAGAGAATAATTGCTCAAGTAATTTGACTGTGTGGAGAAAAAAAAAAAAAGGGCTTCTCAGAAAATGGAACACAAAATGTATATAATTATGATTTATTGCAAACATTAGCTAAAGCACTCAAAGTGTTCTCCATAAAATGGGTGTAGGAAATACTTTCCAGCTTCAATATTATTTCACTATTCCCATTACCAAAAGTGAAATTAATCTCCTTCCAAAGGTTTTCTCATATTCCTTGCTTTAGCTTTTCCTCAATTTGACAAGACTTGGGTTTGCCAACAGAGGGCAATAGTCAAGCTAGGAAAGACAGCATCCATCATTTTTGCAACTTCTAATGAGTCAGAAGGACACATAGAATCCTCATCTGCTTTTATGGATATTGCTGTGTAATTGCAGTGTAATTATGGCACACAACAGCTTCAGAAAATTATCTTTGAAGAAAACAGCTGGTTCTCTTTAACAAACAGAGATGAAATCTTGTCAATTTAAAAAAAAAAAGGCAGAGAAAAGAAAAATCCAAAGGAAAAAAATACTAAAAATATATGCCAATAATAAACAGGCAACAACAACAACAAAGAAACAACATTTTAAAAAATGGAATGGATAAATCAGAGAAATTGCTATGAAAAATGAGACTGAAGTATAAAACATTACAAAATTACAACGGTGTGAATGTGCTCTCATTATATGGTTTGATATTGTGAAGCAAACAGGCTCACTGAAAGAGTTCCATTTTCCTTCTTCCACTCGTGTGGTGTGTAAGACCTCAATCCTGACAGTCCTTCTGCATGCTTTTTCCACTCAGCAGGAGAAATCTTCTCATTTTCACCGGAATTTGACAGCCTAAGAAGGCCAGCCCAGTGCTCTGTACTGTAGCTCCAGGTCCACAGAGTTCAGCAAGCTGAATATCCACAGCTTCTGGGGGGCTGAGGGCAGGCGCCAGGGTGCCAACACCTGGGGCTAGGCTTGAGTGGGTGGCTGAAGGCAGAGGAGAATCTGTGCAGCAGGCATGAGGAAGGAGTGTGCTGTGAGGAGCGAAGCTTGCAAGGAACAGGTTTTAGCAGCCAGTTGGGGAACGGGACCAAACCGCCTCCACCGCAGGCCTGGACCTACACCAACTAACATTAGCTAAGGAAAGTGGATATGGATTTAGTGCAGTGCTCTAAAGTGGAAACAATAAAACAAAAAAAAAGAAAGGAAACGCTGCAAACTACTTTTTAGTAACTATAGCAAGTATTCCCAGGGCTTTTGAAGTCTATATTGATATATAAATACAATTACCCTTATTATGCAGTTGAAGCTTACCTAAAAATTAGTTCAAAACAGCAGTTAAACAATACATGCAGAAACATATGTCATATGGCAATGCTCCCTAAGCCCCAGGGCAAGCAGGCTTTCAGTGCTGAAGATCTTTATTTCCATATGGGAAAGTCAGTGAACAGAGGGAACGGGTTTGTGTCACATCCATTAATTTGTGCTTGTGCTGTATGGCTCTTCCGTCAATAATAGGTAGATAAGAGGGGAGAAAACATACATCATACTATCTGTAGTATCTGTGTGCTGTGGTTAAATGATGGTGCAAAACTAGAAGTGGGTAGATTCAGGGTGGATGTGAGGAAGAAGTTCTTCGCCTTGAGGATGGTGAGACACTGGAACAGGTTGCCCAGGGACGTAGTGGAAGCCCCATCCCTGAAGTTCTTTATGGCCAGGCTGGATGGGGCTCTGAGCAACCTGATGTAGCATGAAGTGTTCTCACCCATGGCAAGGGAGTTGGAACTAGATGATCCTTGAAGTCCCTTCCAGCCCTGAAAATCCTGTGATTCTATGAATTCCACAATTTGAGAAGTAAGTTGAACTACTAGACTGAAAATAGTTTTTGAGTGGGGAAAATTAACTGCATTAAACTGGAAAGCATGTGGCCAGGGTAACGCAGAGGAGCTTTGACATATGGCAGAATCTGTGAAACTTTGGAAAGGGTTGGATTTTTGTTTATCAGAATCACATTTTAGCAATCCTTAATTTTCCCATATTTAGAAATTTTATGAATACATTATTACAAATACATTAATTCTGTAGACTGTATGTGTTACATTATGGAAGCATCACTTGTGGGTCCCTAGTTAAGGATGTGCTTTGCATTTACAGTAGCATTATTAAGGTATAGTGTTACATTTTCAGTCAATTTAACAGCCTAACTAATAACAAATTAAACCCATGGCATATGCTATGTGAAGACAAAAAATAATTTAGCATTTCTGAAAGAACTATTTAATTTTCTTAATGGTGCATGACTTTTTTGCTCCTTGCGTTCCATTTCCTTGTTTGTTTAAATTTAAATGTGGTAGAAACGGTGATCAGGCTGAAGCAAACCTCAGATCAGAGTTGGCCATTGAGCATCTGTATTGTTCTCTTGCCCAAATATTTCTGAAGTCTAGTCTCTAACAGTTGATCTACTCTGTGGGCAATGTTATTCATCCATGGAATGGAAGTTTTCAAGTGCTTTGAGCAATACTGGGAGTGGAGTGTTGGAACTGTGGACAGCTGGAAATGCACGGATGGTACACTGAGCAGAGAGGCTCACGTGTCTGTAGCAGGAGGCCTAAATTCTCTCTGCCATGTCTTAGTGTGGATTCTGCAGTATGGCCAAGAAGATGATCAGTGTGGGGGTCCTCTCCCATGAAGGCGAGCTGAGAGTTGGGGCTGTTCAGCCTTAAGAACAAAAGGCTCCAGGGAGGCCTTAGATCAGCCTTCCAGTGTCTGACAGGGGCTACAAGGCAGCTGAAGAGGGACTTTATATGAAGTAGTGTTATGATGGGATGTGGGGCAATGGCTTTGGACTGGAAGAAGTCAGATTTAAATTCAACACTGAGAAGAAATTCTTCCCCACGAGGGTGGTGAGGCACTGGAACAAATGGCCTAGAGAAGCTGCGGAGACTCCAACCCTGGAAGCGTTCAGAGACAGACTGGATGGGACCTTGAGTATCACAGTTTAGTAGAAGGTGTAGATCAGAAGTAGATAATCTTTGAAGTCTTTTCCGACCCGAATATTCTGGGATTGCCTGAAAAAGCAGGCAACTTTACAAAACCAGAAGTCAGCCAGTAGTAAACCACTCAACCGAGAAATACTTTCTGCACTGTGATCTGTTACACGATACAGGGAACAAATAGTCTTAAACTAGACCTCAGAGGAGCATTTGTTTGATGTTCCCATTTGTCTTGCCTGATAACAAAAGGCAAGGGAAACAGTGATCTTTATGCATACAAAAAAGGACAAAAATGATGAATTTGAAAGATAAATTTGAGTGTGTTTTTGTCACTGGATGGAATATTGGCAAATAGCGTGACTGAACAAAGCACTGAACATGCTTGAACCTGCGCTAAAATGTTCAATCCATAGTTCTCTTCTGTAGAACTACATAAACTACACACTAGCCAGTGATATATCTGGTGCAGACAATAACACAAGTTTTCCCATGACTACTGAAAGAAATGTTGCTGTGGTTTGGACTTGCACCCCAGCAAAGTATTAAAGTATTTAAGTATTAAAATTTAATATGGGCGTTTGCTCCAAGAAACAGCAATTTCTAGTGGTGAATCAAAGCGTTCCATTAGTAACAGCAGAGTTGTACTGCACAGGTATTTACATTTTTCTTTAAGGTCATTGTGAAAAAGATGCATTTTTTACATGCTAAGGCTCAGCAGCTGGCAGATAGTTTTAGTATTTTTCAAAGAAGGAAAAACTGCTGCAGGGGTTAATAATTCAAGGGTAGATATGAAGTCAGTCACTAGGAGGATCATAGGATGTCAGGGGTTGGAAGGCTCCCCGTCTACTCTGCTCTGTGAGCCCCCACCTGGAGTGCTGCATCCAGTTCTGGAGCCCCTATTACAAGAGGGATGTGGAGATGCTGGAGCATGTCCAGAGAAGGGCCACCAGGATGCTCAGAGGGCTGCAGCATCTCTGCTGTGATGATAGACGGAAAGAGTTGGGGCTGTTCAGTCTGAAGAGGAGGAGGCTTCCAGGTGACCTTATTGTGGCTTTCCAGCATCTGAAAGGGGTCTACAAAAAGGCTGGGGAGAGACTTTTTAGGCTTTCAGGGAGTGACAGGACTAGGGGGAATGGAGTAAAGCTGGAGGTGGGGAGATTCAGACTGGAAGTGAGGAGGAAGTTGTTCAGCATGAGAGTGGTGAGAGCCTGGAATGGGTTGCCCAGGGAGGTGGTTGAGGCCCCATTCTTGGAGGTGTTTAAGGCCAGGCTGGATGAGGCTCTGGCCAGCTTGAAATAGGGTAGAGTGTCCCTGCCCATGGCAGAGGGGTTGGAACTAGATGATCCTTGTGGAGCCTTCCAACCCTGACTGATTCTATGATGACCTCCACAGATCATTGAGTCCCACCCTGCTGCCAGAGCAGGACCATACAATCTAGCTCAGGTCAGAGGAACACATCCAGACAGGCCTTGAAAGTCTTCAGAAAAGGAGCCTCCACAAAGTGCTCCGTGACCCTTACAGTAAAGTTCTTCCTCATGTTGAGGTGGAACTTCTTGTGCTGCAGTTTACACCCACTACCTCTTGTCCTATCACAGGGTGCAACCGAGAAGTGTTTGTCCCCTCCCTCTTGAACCCCAGTCCTCAGATATTTGGAAACATTGATTAGATCCCCTCTAACTCTCCTCTTCTCCAGACCAAAACGTAGCCTTGTCACAGATACCCTGGGTACTGCATGTGTTCCAGTGAGTTTATAATTTATTTATTTTTACAATCCTATGCTTTAAGGACACTGTTTTTTGTCTTTTGGGTAAGAGAATGGGAAAAGCACCATGCATTGCTTGGGTATGAAGACTCTCAAGGTGGCTAATGTATTTTATTTCCTAGTTTTGATCCTTCTGTTTTGCCATCTGCTGGTCATGCCTTGATTGCTTTTTATATGTGAACTGAAGAATTTAAAGCCTTTTTTGTGGAATGGTTTTTACCTCTGTGTCACCAATTACGACACTAAGAAGCATAATGGAAACACGACTGTGGGGAGAACATAACTGAAATGAGCAGAGTGTTTTGGGGGTTGAAACTTCAAGGCCATGCCTCAGATTTATTTTTCATCATGTAGGAAGGCAGAGTTGAGTAGATACAACTCTGCCTCTCAAGCGATGATGGGAATGTCAAGATTTTCCCTCTTCTTGTTGGCAGCTTTCCTTAAAATAGCCTTCTGAAGCTCTCCTGCTAGTTTAGAGGTTGTAGTAACAATGTAGGTTTTTAAAAGCCTCCTATTTTATTTCTGCTTAGCTGTAGTGGGCTGTCGGGTTTTGAAAATGTTTTCTTCATTCTTGTTTATTTCAGGGTCAGATGGAAGAAGGATTGTGCACAGCTCCTTAGAAAACAGAGCAAAATGGGTACCTTTCTGAAGTCCAGACACATAGGAGTAGCTGACATAAAATTCATAAAGGTCAGACTGTTCAGAATTCACCACCATGCGAGTGCCTTAATCTATAGCTTCAAAACAACTACGTTTAAGGTAAGAAAGATCTGTAATCATTAAACTGTTGTATCCCAATAGTTCTCTTTGGTTTATTCCATAAACCTTACTGACTATATTATTCACTGCTTCTCTGAAAAACTATATGGAACTTAATTCTCTGTTTAAATTTTGTAAGTCACCCTAAGCCTGATTTCAAATGTATACTAAATTTAAACAAAATGATTTAGGCTACACCAGAAGGAAATCACTGTCCCATGTTGCTTCCACTTAGCTTGTGCTATCAAGATTTGTTTAGTATGAGATGTCTTAAAATGGTATTTTCCTCAGCTCTTCTGAATCTGGCTAACCTATTAGCAGAATTTTTCAGGTTACAAAAAATAGTAAGTAAAATTAAATTAAGCAGGACATTGTGGAGAGGCTGCTGCTGATCTCTTCTCACAGGTGATTGGTGACAGAACAAGGGAGAATGGCCTCAGGCTGAGACTGAGGAGGTTTAGATTGATTAGGAAAAAGTTTTTCATGGAGGCAGTGGTCAGGCACTGGAATGAGCTGCTCAGGGAGGTGATGGAGTCACCAACCCTGAATGTGTTTAAGAGTCATTTAGAGGTGATGCTTAGGGATATGGTTTAAGGTGAATCTTGTAGAGCAGGGTTCTAGGTTAGTGATCCTGAGGCGCTTTTCCAACCTGGGTGAGTAATTATATCTCTCATTGTACTAGTGCTCTTGCTGGATATTGCTTCAGATCTACCTAATTCTCAAACATAGGTAAGCAGCAGCTCCCTGAGTATATCTCAGCTTCTCAAGGAACATCACAGCCTCAGACAATCATTTATTTTGTCATTGCTAATTTTAAGCCAGACTGGAATGACTTCATTGCCCTGCAAGAAGTTTTTAGTTCCAGTCAATGCTATGGTCTGTGCTGCAAAGGACCACACAGCTACATGCAAGCCTGCTGTACTGCCACCTGAAACTGCCACTCTCTCAACTGAAAGCCTTGCAAGCTACTTAAAGTTCACCAGAAGCATCTGCTACTTCAAAAGAAGATTTGGTTTTAAACTGTCCTTGGTCGTGAAAGGGAACACACTACATATGTGAGCATTTCCAATGTATTTCCTGCCACCGAGACCTCCATCTTCCATCTAGTCGTTTGTAAATATCCAAAGTTGGCCACGAGCCTGTTTCTGAGAAAGCTTCTCCACCAACATATGGCTGTGCTCAGAATGATTGCTCTGGCCTTCAGTCTGCTCATTTAAGTCTAATGAGGTCCGCAAAGGTGACTGTATGACTCACACAATGAAGTCATTTTTCCAATTAGCATTCTGACAAATGTGTTATAAGTAGAGCTGCTTCAAGAGTTTTCCACAGCTAGGGGAGAGAGCAACTATCACAGAATCCTCAGTTACTTTCTCCTGCTCTGGTCAGGGAAATTTCATTCACTCTGGAGTGTGACTCTTCACACAACAGATGGGTGTTTCATGTCTGAGGAGTGTGACCCATTCCTAAATCAAGCTCTGTGTCTGCGAGCCAAAGTGCTCAGGCAAGGCACAAAATTAACCTTAGTCTTGAGTAGGTAGTCATAATGTTCATTCTAAAAAGCCTTCCTTTTATTAGGAAGTCTTTTATTCATTATTGTGGGATATAATGTTTGGAAATGCAAGCAGCTGACACCTAATGGAAGACTTTTAAGTAACCAATTGAAAAACCATTCTTCCTGTGTGCCTGTGTCTTTCATTTTGGTATCTATCAACGTTTACTCAAGCAACTGTAGCTGCACAAATATGGGAGGAAGGAGGGAATCAGAAATCACTCAGAGTGTATTCATTATCTTTCATTAGTTACTGGCTAAGCATTATTTGTTATTTTCACATTTCAAAAATATTCATCTATTTAAAAGGCAGAAATAAACCCATGTGATTTAGCTGAGAGTTATGCTCAACAAACTGTGAACAGTCAAAGTAAATTGTCAGCAAATCACCCTATATACTGAAGTTCAGTACATAAACTGTTCATGGATCTAATCAAAACAATGAATAAATTCATAGGAACTCAAATTCTTTACCAGACAGTCTGGAACAGAATAAAGTAATATTCTGGTTTAGATAATTTATGCATTTTGCAAAATTCAGCTATCACTAATTGGAATTTTTCCACTTAAAGAAATAATAATAATTTGATCTTGTTGGATAGAAGCTTGAAGTGTCTAGGAACAGTTCATTGTTGCAAAATTCCATTCTAAGCTGTACAATCAGCACCACTGTCAAATGAAAACTAAAAGGAATTGTGCAGAAGTTAGTTAAGACAGACTCTGAAATTATTCCAAGAGGCATCAAAGAACTTAACCTGCAACTGACTTCCTTTACAAACTTTGGGTTTCAACAATATTATGGTGCATTTCTGTCTTGTTTTGTCTTTATTATATTTTAACTTTGAGGCTTTATGACTGTTTTCATGGAAGTAGGTAAAGAACAGGACACATAGTAGCAGCTTACCCCTATGAAAAGAGATATAATTTAATCATACTTCTTCAATTGAATGTAGATGTTCCATATACTCTTTCATTTTTCAGTACACACAGGTCATCTTAATCTATGTGATGATGTGAGTATTAGTAGCAACATGAAATGCTGTGTACACACTAGTTGAGTTGGCCACTTCTAGGCTGTGCGGGAGAGGGAGAGACACAGGGCTTACTGTGATGCATAAAGGTCAATCCATTTATTGAACCTAAGTGTGATACCTGTATAGTGGAGTTCAGTACAGGGGCCTGTACTGTGATAGGCTTACATAGGCAGAAATGGGCTGTCCACATGCACAGAGGCAGACCTGACCAACTACCCCCTTAATCCCCCTTTGCAGCAGCTTAGCCACAACATTGCTTGTTCCCAGCCTGCCCTGCTCGTACAGCTCAGCTACAGATAGCAGCTTCTCTGCCAGCCTCCTAAGGCCACTTTTCTGCAGCTGTGCCTCCTTATCAGAATGACCTAAGTCTGCTCAATTACTCAGCCTGCTCTTCTTATTTTCTCAGACTATTCAGTTCTGCTCAATTCAGTTCAAACCCCAGCACATACCCAAGCAGAAAAACTCTCAGCGATCTCCCTGCCATGATACTGTAACATAATTGAGTCAAGATTTTGAAAGTGAGGTGGTATCAACTGTTGGACTAACTGCCACGATTGGGAAAAACAATGCCATGTGTTTAAACTCAAAAGTACTCCTGCAGAATCCAAGTAGATTGTAGGAAAATCCAAATCTAAAAGTGCTTGCTTAATTTGCTACTTTCAAGACACCATAAATGGCTACAAGTGTGACTCAATACAAAGCCCTTGTAGCAATACTCAGACTAACTTTGAACTAGCCAGAATGAGGCATTAATGCCTAGACAAAGAACTGTACTAAAGGGACTACAGCAACCAAAGAAAGTACTTCTAGATGTTCTTGCAAACATCAGGTAGGCTTTACCAAGTCATTGATAGGTAGCACAGATAACTGATCCCAAACTGCAGCAAGCCATTGAGTCATTCATTGTGTGCTATGATTTTTCAGTTACACTAACTGCTTTGGTAACAGAAGTCTTCTCACTCATTATAAGATCCATTTCACCTTATCTGCCTACAAAATAAATACTTACAGCTGGGGTTGTTGCTTCAGGTTGCTCTCGCGGAAATGGGATAAAAGAAGCATGAAGAGTGGTCTTCTGACCTACCTTCAACAGCAAAGTACTTCCAGGACTTGGCTACCAAACAAAGGGACAAGAGAAGTCCTCTGTTGAAGTTGTCTTCTGATTTGTAGGTAAGGTGGCACAATTCATGTCTTATGTGTTTGATTTTGGTTTTTCAGAATAGGAAACCTTTTTCTCTTTATTTAATCCTCATAGTAAAATTATTTCCTATTGGTCTCTGTAAACATAATCTGTGGTGAGCACAACATCTTTGTAAACTAACCTCCTAGAATATTCTCTTTATATCTTTTATCCTAGCCCAGAGCTAATACCACTCTCCCCCCAAAATAAAAACTACCCACAAATATAATAGTTCAAATAGCCTGACAGAAAAATGAGACTCAAAAAGGTGGGCTAGAAACAAGAGAGCAGGACAGCAGCTTTCTATGATTCCTGAAGAGACAATATATTTGATGATCTCATCATGAAGGTTACTAAATAAATGAAAGTAAATGGCTGGTTGATTCCCTTTAATTCAACATGTGGTGTAGACACTTCCTTCCCATTCCCTCACTATGGTACAATGGATCACATTAGGCTCGACAATAAGGATTGACTTAGTGGTTTTCAGTTCTGTGCAGTGATTTGGATTCTTTTTCCAAATGATTTACTGATTAATAATGTGCTTTCTAAATCCTCCTTTCATTGTTGGTGTTTTAACTCTTTTTTTTTTTTTCCTAATCATTACTACAACTTTATTGATGTGTATTAGCTGTTAATTTCCAGATCTCCCCATTAGCTATTCCTGTGTTGATTTTGTTAGCGATTCACTGACCTTTTAGTTCTTTATTTCCCTTTGTATATATACATACTATTATTTTTTCCCATTTTCATTCTCCCCTGCTTGAAAGAGGAGAAGATGGACACAGTTGTCAAAACCAGTAACAGGCTACCAAAGTTACCATTGCATTAAGGCAGGTATGAATTTTCAAGTGTGTTTGACTTGAAGCAGGAATGCAGCAGCACAGATGCAAATATTCCCCTGTGTAAAATAAAGCAAATGAAAGGAAATGAACATAAAGTACTGATTCAGTGGTTCATAATCAATGCTAGTAAGGATGCTGGAATGGATGGTTTAGAATTTCTGAGGATGGTTACACAATATTAATCTGCTATCTGGAGTTATTTAATATGTCCTTGATAGATGCTAAGGCATTGGTGAGGCTTTGCATACATCCTGGAATTAGTGTCATTTAAAGAATTATCAGTTTTCATCGCCTCTCTCGCCAGTCAGTACAAGTTAACTTATTAGACTGTGTGAGACAGAGAATGATGGAGACTGCAAATTCCTTTTTTTTTTCTTTTTCACTTTCAAATTTCTCATCATCATCCCTTCATGTGACTTTCATCCTTATTGCTTAATGACTGTGATCCTTCTCCAGTTTATTAATGGCAGAACTTTCGCTTCTAAAAATTGGTTGACCCAAGTAAGTCTTACAAATGTCTTTGAGTATTTTCATGTATCCAGTTTAATTAATATGTTACTTACAGACTTTAACAAAAAAATCATTAGATACAGGGTCCTTCACCATTACATATTTTAATGGCAAAATCAATCAATTTCTGGTTTATATTATTAGTATTGATTTACTTTCAGTTTCCAAAAATACCCATCTGATAGCATGAAGCAGTGGTGCTGGTGTTTCATCGGGTTGAAAGTCATCTTTTCAGAGGGATTTTGATCTTGGTCAGGATTGTTTCAACTGAAGTGGACTGATAATCAATAAAAAGGAAGGGAAAAAAATGTTGCTGTGCTTTTGGGACAGAAGGGTTGGGATTTCTCTCTTTTTTTTTTTTAAGTAGCTAAAGCAAATTCTTCCTAACTTGTTTTGGCATGTGTTGTAAAAGCGGGAGTGGAGCCAGGCCCTGTAGGTTATTTGGTTTAATTTAAGCAGGCTGCTGCTCTTTTAATGTATGCTTACTTGTGGAGCATTCACCTTTTTAAGACACTTTTTCCTATCCCTGC
This sequence comes from Tricholaema leucomelas, assembly GCA_013400475.1. Taxonomy (NCBI): domain Eukaryota; kingdom Metazoa; phylum Chordata; class Aves; order Piciformes; family Lybiidae; genus Tricholaema lacrymosa; species Tricholaema leucomelas. The sequence goes on from WAAF01015524.1 coordinate 160,021, forward strand.
TTAATTTAGTTCACTGACTTGCATCTTCTGGAGCTGGTAAAACTGTCCTTGAAGAGAGATATTGTTTGTTGTGGGTAGAGACTCCACAAGATAAGGCTTCAAAATCACAGAGACAGTCAGACTTGTCCCTGCAGTTTTCAGCAAAGAGTAGCTGACAGCACAAGCTCGTTCTGTTGATACTGGCAGTTGCTCACCTGAACAACGTGAGAGTTAGAGATGAGCAAAGGGCTCACAATGAAGCCAAATATCTCAGGAGTTCCACAGTTTTTTAAAAGTCTTTCTCCCTAAAACTGGGGTAAAACTGCTCATGAATCCAAAAGAATTTTGATATTGTGTTAGGCTCAGAACTTCATCTTAGTTCAAAAACCATTCAGAGGTTTGTTATCCTATTTATAAGCGTTCTGTAAAGGAAAGGGTGGAATGAAGTACTTTCCTCAGGGGAAGGGAGTGCCAATTGGAACTAATCACACAAGGTTTCAATGAACCAGTCAAGACCTTTCATGGATTTCATAATGTAAGACTACCTATTAACTCTACTGATATTGTGCTGAGATCTTAAAGAACAACAGATCTTTGGGTTGCAAGGGATCTTAAAGAACATCTCATTTCAATGCTGTGCTGTGTGCATGTACATCTCCTGCTAGAGCAGGTTTCTCAAGGCTCAGTCCAACTTGGCTTTGAACACTTCCAGGCTTGGATCTTCCATAACTTCTCTGGGCAACTTGTTCCAGCTATCCTGTAGCTACTCTTCTCCAGGCTAAGCAACTCTGGTGTGCTCAGTTTGTCCTCAAAGGAGAGGTGATCCTGCCCTCTGATTATCTTCATGGCTGTCCTTTGGATCAGCTCTTTGTGTTGGCAGCTGCAGTGCTGGACACAGGACTCCAGTGGGTTCTCAGAAGAGTGGAGAAGAGCAGCAGAACCCCTTTCCTTGACCTGCTATCCACACTTCTTTTGACGTAGCATGGGATTCTATTTGCTTTCTGGGCTGCAGGTACACATTGCTGGGTCATGTTGAGCCTCTTGTCAACCAGGACCCCCAAGTCCTCTTCTGGACTGCTCTCTTATCTGTCCTCTGCCCAGACAGCAAGCACATTTGGATTCATCCGTTCATTTTAAGTTCAAAATATCTTGGCTGTTGTAATCCAGCCAACGGCTCCATGCATCATTTTCAGCCCAGAGGCTGAGTGAAGCCAGATAGATTTATGTTTTGAAAAGCTGATACCACTATTCTGAGACGGGAAAAAAGATTCTGCGTGCACTTAATTGTTGTCAGAGATGATTCAGTCCCCAAACCTAGAATCCTACACTATGCCACATTTAAACAGTCATTTCACATCCCAAGCTTCCAACTTTTTTAAACATTAGAAAGAAAGCAAACCCAAACAAGCAAAACACAACAACAAAGAGGAGGAGAGAGGCAGGAGGGAGAGCAAAAGAGAAAGAGAGAGACAGAACATTCCTATTAGGTCAGTTTTGCACTTGCATAGTAGCAAGCATAAGTGGAACCTGCATTTGAGTGCATTTTTGTGAATGACTGTGTTACAAAGCCAGTGAAGCTTAAGAAACAATAAAATATTAGCTATTTTGCAGTCAGATATGGTTACAGTGCATGTGCTGAACTATGGCCAGTAAACTGGCTGTGCTGTGGAATGTGTGAATGTGATTTGCTTTGACCTTGGGACGTAAGGATATCTCCGAGCATATATTTTCACTCGGATGTGTAACTTAGCATTGGACCAGAGCGAACATGCTCTAGGATATGTGATTTGTGTACTTGTAACAGAGGGAGAGGGCATGTACTAGGCATGGGATCTTTGATGCAGTAAATATCTTCAATTGTGGACTCTGGAGGTAGAGGAGAAAGTAAGAAGGTCAGATTGTGACTAAGAGGTAAAAGGAACAAGGATTGCTTCTTCCTTTGCACTCGCCTAACGGTGACCTGTGAACCATTTCTGTCTTAGCACCATTTAGACCTCTCATGGATAGGACAGCAAAAAGGAGAAATCTTTTTCAGCTGTTGCATAGATTCACAAGGGGCAGGGACAGTCTGGCCTGAGCTAATCACAAATCTTGATTAGCTTTTTTTTCCATGCAGATCTCAAAACAGTAATTAGAGTTTGTAATCCTAAATAAAAGTCTGTCTCTTCTGCATTTGATTTACTTAGTATTTGAATATTAGTGTTTGAATATTCAATATTTACTTAATAATTTGAAAAACTATACTAAATTAGAATCATAGAATCAACCAGGTTGGAAGAGACCTCCAAGATCATCCAGTCCAACCTAGCACCCAGCCCTATGCAGTCAACTAGACCATGGCACTAAGTGCCTCATCCAAGCTTTTCTTTGAACACCTCCAGATGTTGACTCCACCACCTCCCTGGGCAGCCCATTCCAATGGCAAATCACTCTCTCTGTGAAGAACTTCCTCCTAACATCCAGCCTATACTTTCCCTGGCAAAACTTGAGACTGTGTCCTCTTGTTCTGCTGCTGGTAGCTTGGGAGAAGAGACCAACCGCCACCCAGCTACAATCTCCCTTCAGGTAGTTGTAGACAGCAGTGAGGTCACCCCTGAACCTCCTCTTGTCCAGGCTAAACAACCACAGCTCCCTCAGCCTCTCCTCATAGGGTTTGTGTTCCAGGCCTTTCACCAGCTTTGTTGCCCTTCTCTGGACACATTCCAGTACGTCAACATCTCTCTTGAATTGAGGGGCCCAGAACTGGACAGAGGACTCAAGGTGTGGCGTGACCAATGCTGAGTACAGGGGGAGAATAAACTCCCTCATCCTGCTGGCCACACTGTTCCTGATTCAGGCCAGGATGCCATTGGCTCTCTTGGCCACCTGGGCACACTGCTGGATCATCTTCAGCTACTATCTACCAGTACCCCCAGGTCCCTTTCTTCCTGGCTGCTCTCCAGCCACTCTGTCCTCAGCCTGTAGCACTGCTTGGGGTTGTTGTGGCCAAAGTGCAGAACCCTGCACTTGGCCCTGTTAAACTTAACCTTCTGAAAATTAATTTCCCTTTCTCTGTTTTTCATCTATTGGTAGTCTTATCTGTCGTATGAAAACCTTTGAAAGAGGATTGTTTGTCAAGGACTTGAATGAGTATGGTTTTTACTCCAGCATACTGTAAAGACAGTACCAGAAAGTGGCAAAATGTGTCACCTGCTTGGACCCGAAAGCTGTGATTTCAAGTATATGAAGTGAAGAGCCCGATGTAGAAAAGCTTATGACTCAGCTGTAAGACATTTCATTACATGAGAGCCTCCATGTGCCATTTAAAATGAGTAAGTGCCATCATAAACCTCCCACTCTCCTAAGAATAGAGCTATCACTGGACCCTGTTATCTCGCAACCCCAAGGTACAATATGGTAATGATACTGCTTAACATCAGTGCACGGAGAGAGAAAACACTGGAGATGCCGCCAGCATCTCAACTATAAAGAAAATCAAATTAAAATATTAATTTACTGATTAATATAACATTAGATGACCCATTTCTCCAGCTTGTTAAACAGCAAAGCCTCACAAAACTAAATAAGAGCCTAAGAGATAAGTGTTTTAAGAATTCCCATAGAGATCTTTAGCTCCTTTTTAAACATCATTAAAGATGTACTTTGCATATAACAGGCAGTTTTCTTTCCTGATTTATTTTTTTTTGCTGCCCTGACAAGTCCTGCTGGTGTTTATTAATACACATTTTCAAAATAAAAGGTTACAAAGTGAGATTTTTTTTTTTTTTTGGTGGCAAGAGTTTGAATGATCAGCTCCATACCATGGAATGAAAGAAAAAGAGCATGAGACAACCTTGCAGCCTTGCAATTTAGCTGCAATTCTTGCAGGTAAAACATGAGGCAAAGGGTCCAAACTTGAAGTTTGACTGTGCTACAAAAATGTAACAATTAGTACCCTCTGTACCTGGAAAATAGAGGTGGAAAACAAAAATCCTTTGCTGATCTTTTCTGTGTAAATTCCTCCTGTTGAGGAAAATGGGAGACTGCAAATATTTGCACACAGAAAATGGGAGCCTGGTTTAAAGTAACTTACCTTGAAACTAAAAAGTCCATGAGTAAATGTTATCCCTGTTGAACCACAGCTATGCCCTGTGACATTGGGATATTACCTAAGATTTTGTGCTATAGCTTACTGAAAAGTATGGATAGGAATATTTAGCAAGGTTTTTAAATGAGCCTCTCTTAAGTCAAGCCCTTATGGCATTAGAATTGTTAATGCACTCCTAGGAGCTAGTCTGTGTCTTACTAGGTGACACTGTAAATCCTCTGCTCCTGTGGATAGATGTCTCTTGTCTTTTCCCGAGTGATCCACGAGATACCAGCCTGTGAGCACGGATGGTCACTGCATGTCTTGCATACTGTGAATAGTTTTATTGAGCTCAAAGGGAAGAGAGAACTACAAACTCCAATTGGTCAGGAAAAAACCCCAAGTATTTCTGTAGCAGGTTCTTAACATCCCCCCCTTGAAAAGTTTTGCATTTCCATCCTTGGCCCCGTACATCTGATTGCGCAGGTTGGAAATAAGGTAGTTTGGGCTTGCTAAAACAGTAAGGGCAGAGTCTGTCCTCTGGCCCTACTCTGCTCCAAGTTTTCTTCCCTCTCCTTTTTATTCTTGTCCCCTATTTGCTGCCTCCAGGGTACCAGCTATCCTTATCCCTGCTCCCATGGCAACAGTTCTCTGTTCCATTGGTAATGGCTCTGTCTCTTCATCTCCTCCCTCAGCAGCTACATTCTACAGCATGGAAGTAGCTTGGTTTTTCTCTCACTACTTTCTTTCCTTTATTTATCAGGCCATCTGTGCTTGTTCCAAAACCTCTCCTGTGAATATGCTGATTCTGTATGTGGCTCTGCTTTAGCAACAAAATTAGTTAATCCAGGCCTGTTTTCTTTTTTTTTCCTCCCCACTCTGTACTCTTCTTGTCCATGTTTGACTGTCTGAAAGAGGAAAGAATTACAATTATTTTAAACACTGTCCAGAGAAGGGCAACAAAGCTGGTGAGGCGCCTGGAACACAGCCTTATGAGGAGAGGCTGAGGGAGCTGGGCTTGTTCAGCCTGGAGAAGAGGAGGCTGAGGGCAGACCTCATTGCTGTCTACAACTACCTGAAGGGAGGCTGTAGCCAGGTGGGGGTTGGTCTCTTCTGCCAGACAACCAGCAATAGAACAAGGGGACACAGTCTCAAGTTGTGGCTGGTGAGATATAGGCTGGATATTAGGAGGAAGTTGTTGGCAGAGAGAGTGACTGGCATTGGAATGGGCTGCTCAGGGAGGTGGTGGAGTTGCTGTCTCTGGAGGTGTTGAAGAAAAGCCTGGATGAGGCACTTAGTGCCATGGTCTAGTTGACTGGTTAGCGCTGGGTGCTAGGTTGGACTGGATGATCTTGGAGGTCTCTTCCAGCCTGATTGATTCTATGATTGTCCTCCTATATTTCCATGGCAGGATCATCTTGAATTGAAGTCACAATTTTTTAATGTAGATGTGATTAAGAAATGTTAGACTTGTGCCTGCTTCAATAAAAAAAAACTTCAAGTGGTACCACACTCCTTTTTATAGGCAGTTTAAGCTCAGAAAAGAAGGAAGTTGTGAATATTTGAAGGAATCAGCTAACATTAAATAAGAAAACTGGTTTTGAAAAAACATTCTTTTTTTTTTTTTGGCTCCTGAAAAGCATTTTATAACACAAAAATAACCACTTGGGACCATGATTCAATTGTGCAAACAAGCCAGTAACAGCTAACTGTTCCAGAATCAATATGCAGCCATTTAAGAATGAGGAAAATACATGGACCAAAAATGACAGGAGAAAAAAAAATATTAGGAGAACGGATAACAGTTTAACAGTAGGAAAAGAGTAAAAATCCAGTGGGAGAGTTGTAAATCAGAGACATAATAACAAGTAAATGATAGGTAACAGTAAATGCATCATTTCTAAGACAATTTGCTGACTTGTGCTTGTTTGGACTAAAACAATGTTACTGATAAAGGATACACCACTATACATTACAAAGACTAAGAGTTTATGAACTTTTCTGTGTATCAGAGTGAATCCCATTTTCTATACATCTTTTTTCTGTTGTTTCTTTTTAGGATATAAGGGGTTTGGAACCTGAAAGTTCCCTTACTCTTACTGGGAAAGACAGGATATTTAGTAGTTGTCAAACTGCAGTCCTGTGCTTTGATGGTATTGAATAATTTATTTCTCCTAAAATACAATTAACTGTATCTCACATAACCCTTAATTACCTTATTTTGGGGGGAAGTGCTGGTTTTGTAGCTGTACAAGTTGGGGGCCAAGTGGCTGAAATGCAGCTAGCTCTGCAGGGGGCAGTGGGATTCCGGTGGCAGTTAGTCAAATGTGAGTCAACAGTGTGCACAACAATAGGTAAATACAGTCAGTACTGAGCTGTTATTAACAAGAACACGGCCAGCAAGACATTTGAAGTGAGAATTTGTGTGTGCACTCACACCCAAAATGCCATGGTCGGTGTTGATCTCCCCACTACAAGACAGGTACCAACAAACTGCAGCAAAGCCAGAGAAGTGTTTCTGATGTAGGCAGGGGCTGGGTCACACACTGTCCTGAAAGAAAGTATTTATTTAACCAGGCAAAAAGAAAGCTAAATGGTGAATCATTTCCTGTCTTTAAGTGCATAGCAGTCGGGTATGGAGAAGTAGCAGAAATTAAAAGACTGAGGGCAGTGATGAAAATTTGCAGCATGAGACCTTGCAAATGGACCTAGGGAAAATATTCTTCACAGTGAGAACCTTGAAGTGCTGAACAGGCTGCCAAGAAAGGCTGTAGTCTTTCTGTAAGTCTTTCAAAGTTTGACTGGACTTTGCTCTAATTAACCTGATCTGAGTTAGCTTTGAATTGGATAGAGGGTTGGACCAGATAACTTGCAAAGGTCTGGTCCAGCTAAGATATCCTATGATTCACGGTTCTGTGAATTTCAGTTCCCTAGAAAGTGAATCTTTGCTGTTCTTTCAGGATTCTCAGAACAGGATAGTAAGGAGAAAAGAAAAAAAAATAAGACAAAGAGTAATGTTTGCACATGAAGGCAGACTAGCCCACAGAAGTGGCTGATTCAGGCTCTTTTGAGTAAGTCACTTAACTCGTTGTAACCTTGAGCAATAGAGAATCTCTGTGCTTCGGTTCTCCTCCAGTAAAACAGAATGGGGGTGCTGGTAGATAGTAGCTGAAGATGATCCAGCAGTGTGCCCAAATGGCCAAGAGAGCCAATGGCATCCTGGCCTGAATCAGGAACAGTGTGGCCAGCAGGATGAGGGAGTTTATTCTTCCCCTGTACTCAGCATTGGTCATGCCACACCTTGAGTTGCTGTCCCTGGAGGTCTTCAAGAAAAGACTGGCTGAGGCACGTAGTGCCATGGTCTAGTTGACTGGCTAGGGCTGGGTGCTAGGTTGGACTGGATGATCTTGGAGGTCTCTTCCAGCCTGGTTGATTCTATGATATTTCACTTTTTTTATAAGAGTAATTGACCTTTGTGCATTAAGATTTTTCAGGGGGTTTTGGTTTTGTTTTGTTTTCAGGCCGTGTCAAATCAGCTGGTGGTCAGTGGTGCTGTGATAGTATAGAACTTACACACATGGTCACCATATCACAAGCATCATTATGGAACACATGGAGGAAAAAGAGGTGAATTAATTGTCCCAGAGACCTTCTTCCTAGATACAGAAACCTGTTTCAGATACATAGAATCACAGAATGATCTGGACTAAAAGGGACTTCCGAAGGTCATCTAGTCCAACACCTCCCCCTGCCCCCGCCCTCCCCTGCAGTCAGCAGGGACCGATGTCTTAATTATTGTATCAAAGAAAGACTTTGATAAGGTATATAAGTAGAAGGAAAGAAATGTCTTCTTCTCTCCCAGTCTTTTCAGACTCAACACCTGGTCTGCCCTAAAAGATAATGGTATCTCCAGGTCCCTGCTCATGGTCCCGCCTGCTATTGCAGGTGGAGTGCTCTACTGCTTGGCTGTGCAGCGAGACACCGTAGGTAGTAAGTCAGCACTGAGTAAAAGGTTTTGTGGTTAAAACCTTAAGATGTGATTTGTGTTTATAAGCTTTAAATTGCCTTCCTGACAAAAGATGCATGCGCTGAAAGCTTCTGCTCCCGTAAAATTGTGATGGATTGCATTTTATTGGAATTTATTTTGAATAGCTCTTTGATTTGAAACAATGAACCCTTTAAATGCTGCTAGAAATTACAGTGGGAAGCAGGCCTCTGCTGCCCTCCATCACCACCATCAGGGTGACAAACATTCCTGGATTCAGAGCATGCAGACATACCTACAGAAGGGTATGCGCTCACTCGTGTAGGCATAACCACACAGTCAGGTCACATACGCATTGAGGTGCAAGTACCTCAATATATAGGTGCAAGTACAAAATGTAGGTGCTAAAATGTTTTGTATTCAGAGACAGAGGGATTCTGTGAAAACTACTTTTGGGGTTTGACCGATAGCTGATTTAGTTAGGACTGCGCTACAAGAACTGCCATTGGAATGGGCTGCCCAGGGAGGTGGTGGAGTTGCTGTGTCTGGAGGTGTTCAGGAAAAGCCTGGATGAGGCACTCAGTGCCATGGTCTAGTTGATTGGATAGGTTGGACTGGATGATCTTGGAGGGCTCTTCCAAGCTGGTTGATTCTATGATTCTAAAAAGCAGATGTTCCAGATCAAATCTTCTCTGTGGTTTTGTTTAAGGGGGATCTAGGATCCCCCAAACAGATGTTCCAGGTCAGATCTTCTCTATGGTTTTATTTAAAGGGGATCTAGAATCCCTCAAACAGATGTTCCAGATCAAATCTTCTCTGTGGTTTTGTTTAAGCGGGATCTAGGATCCCCCAAATGGATGTTCCAGGTCAGATCTTCTCTATGGTTTTATTTAAAGGGGATCTAGAATCCCTCAAACAGATGTTCCAGGTCAAATCTTCTCTATGGTTTTGTTTAAGGGGGGATCTAGGGTCCCCCAAATGGATGTTCCAGGTCAGATCTTCTCTATGGTTTTGTTTAAAGGGGATCTAGAATCCCTCAAACAGATGTTCTAGATCAAATCTTCTCTATGGTTTTGTTTAAGGGGGATCTAGGATCCCTCAAACTACCACAATGTGTGTTCTCAGGACTTTGGGCTATGCGAATACACAGACTTACCTATGCACATACACCTTCAGTATTCTCTTTGTGTTTATTTCTGTCTGGAAATGTCATATTTTAAACACTTCAATGCAGAGGTTACTTGGTTTAGCACTGCCAACTTAAAAAGCGTGTGGAGTCAAGAGACTATACAGTTAAGTGTACATTATTTCTTCTCAGCAGAGTCCTTCAAAACAGGAAACTTTGTGTTGCATGTGTATTTGACAGGAAAAGAGGAGGAAAGGAGCAGAGTTAAAGCTGTTTGTGAAAGCTTGGCTCTCTTTTTTTTTTCTGGCTAAGAAGCTTTTAGTGGCAATAGTTAAATGTCGAATATGATTACACAAAACTGCTGCTTAAAACTGAAAATAAAGTGGAGCATACTTGTGAAGACTGTCTATCAGAAATGTTAAAAGTAGTGGTGCATAATTTAGCAGTGTTAATAGCTTTAGGTGCATTTCTGAGGGAATTAACCTAAACAGTCAAACTATTTATCACATCACAATACATAAAATGTACTTTTAATTAATAAATGGACATTCTATTGTCTTTGCAGCTACATCAAATCAATCCTCTTTTACCTTCTTGTCTACAGTTTGGGTTCCTTTAATGGGTTTTAATGGGTTTTATTCTACAGTCACACAGCACAGCTTTATTCATTTGCTTCCTGGAAGACTTTCTGTACTTTGTGGCATAATCTTGCAGTGTCTTTGGTTCACTTACACCAATATATCACTATGGAGGAAAATAATATTGCTCTTTGTTACCCTAAAGCGTCATTCATTACTCCTGAGATGACTCGCTTGTTTGGAGCCCACCTTAGAAGCAATGAAGTTACTGTAACACAGTGTAGCTCTTGTTAATAGACTATCTGAAGTCCTTCAGTTAAAAGGTTCTTTTGGGAAAGCAAGATGCTTCCACTTGCTCTGAATGGTTAATGGTTTGCTTGCATCATCTTAACTCAGTTGGCAAAGATCTTTTCTGCTCTGTAAAGCAAACCAGATGGATCCATTTCTGTACAGTAAATGGAATATTTCTGTTGAGAGACAGTGAACAGAGTCATAGAAGCATCCAGGTTGGAAAAGGCTCTCAGGATCACCAAGTCCAACCTATAAACAAGTAGTTTAAGATCACAAATCCAGCCCTGTGACCTGTAGTGCTGATATTTTTCAGCTTAAACCAAAGTTCATTTATGGCTGTTTTTGACAACATCAGCAAGTGTTTTCTTTGCCAGTCTTTCAGTCAGAACATGCAGTTGGCTAGAACAGCTCTGTGCAAAGTGCTGAAAGAGCATAAAGGCATGGGTTTGGGAGACACAGTGAAAATCCATAAGTCCTCTGAATTCTGACCAAAAGTGCCAAATAGCCTGGAGTATGCTCAGAATTTCAAATAGAATGCCTGAATTTGTTAACCAACATGCATTTAAACTTCAGCAAAAGGAAAGCAAAAAGCACAAGGAAGACTTCAACAGTATCACAACATGGAAAACTGGGAATAAGCAGGAGGAAAATTGGCAATGAAATGCCTATAAAAGCACAATTTGTGATTTAACTACCTGTATTGTTTTCTTCATGTGTTTAGGTGAATTACAAAACAAAGCAGTAATTAAATTGAATGTATCCATTGAAACATTTCCCAAACAACTCTCTCCTGTGCCATGGAATCTGGTTTGCTCCTCAGGATAGTTTTTCATAAGTGAGCGCTGCTTAGAGGAATCTTAAGACAGTCTTATGGCATTTTCCAGGAAAGGAAAATGACTCTTTCACATCCTTTATACTGCTCTAATGACATTAAGCACATATTAGATGCAGCTGAATATCTATCACAAAGGTTTTCCCCCTTTTTATGGGACTGAGTTCTGCCTTCACAAGAATGAATTTGAATTTACTTTAAGAGAGAATACAAAACACTTGGATAATCTGTTCCTGGACTGTTTAAATGCATACAGTCATTTAGACATAGGTGAATCCAATTTGGTCAAGGATCAAAAGCTATGAAATTAATGTTAAAAATATGTATTCTGTATTTTCAAATCAATATAGCTGTTTAAAACCAGGTAGGAATCTTAACATAAGTCCTCATGAAAACGTAGAGCTGCTATTCTTTTCTTCTTTTAAAGCCCATGATACAATCTTCCAACAGCACAGCATAAGCCAAATGATAGACACTAGTCTGGAACAAGACTGCTATTAACAGGACAGGGATGAACATGCCTGTGTCCTTAGAGTTCATAAAACAAGAAAACAAAGCCTGAAATACTAACACCTACACACACATGAAAAGCAAACCCCAAAATCCCCTTTTCTGCTTCGTTTCTTCATCATTTCCATACCTAAAAGCAGATAAGTATCTCAGGTAATTACGTCCTGCTGCTCTTTCTTGCTTCTCATAACTTCCCTTCGCTCTATTTTAAAGCAAAGTGTCTGTGGCTCTTCACTATTTATGGATACTCAAATCCTCACTTCTTTTGGAGAGTTCACTCACTGAACCAAAACCGCAAGCCAAATTGAGACCAGCTGGAATCCGTATCCAAAAGTTTGTTCCAATAACCTACAAATATCATTTAAGGATTTAACCCACCCTTCCCAAACCTAAACTGTTGCTATGGAAAACCCCATATGTCTTCTTAAAAAGATACAGAGCCACAGACCAAATAAAGAGCAGAACACATCACAGGCAGTATATAGGAATAGAAGCCTGACTCAAGGAATGAAATCTTCCAGTTTCAGCTTCTCTCTGTTTATCAATTATTCTCATGCTTTCTACACACAATAGTCAAAAGAAAAAGGATTTCAGACAAAGCTGTAACAAAACAATAGTTTAGACCTCATGGATTTCTCTCCAAACAGCAGTGTGTCAGCACTAAGAAAGATGGAGGCAAGTGTTTTGTTGATAATATTCACCAAAGAAGTGTTTTGTGACTGAGTTGGGGGCTTTGTGTTTCCTGCAACTTCCAAGTAATGCTAATGCAGAAAGTGCAGTAAACAGTTTATGTAGACAGAATGAGCAGCTGCATAGATCGCTATGCCTATTACCTACAGCTAGTATTCTATCTTTTGGAAAATCCTTTTTCTGTCATATCATCACAGATACCACACAGGATCCCATAAAGGTGTAGATGTAAAGCCTATTGTGTGACTTCTTATGGTATGTTTTTTTACTTAATGAGCCATATCCACTTAAATTTGATTATCATCAGGCTAACGCTGTCTAGAAAACACTGTAAAAAGGTTAAACTCTCTTAGATGAAGTTTCTGGATGTTTATATGGAATTACAAATGCCTGTGTGAGAAGGTTATTCCTTGTAGCCATAGATTAAAGCCACTGCATGAACACTCTTTTGCAAATCAATATTAATTAAAAATTATTATGATCAGAGAACTAAACAAAGGGCCTGTGCTACTAAAGGAAGGGTATGCCCCAGTGACAGATCACTGCTGAAACCTCTCATGCCATTGGGTGATATTTGCCATATGTCCAATGATTGATAGTAAGATTTAATGAGTTCTTACAAGCAATTAAATAATCAAGGGTTCCTGCTGTTACATGGCATAGCTTGATAGAACAGTGACAAATGAGAGAATATCTGCAACCTAATCAAAGGGACATATTTCCTTGGGAACAAAATAATATTATCCACCAGTGCAATCAAAGGACAAAAGAACACAGAGAGGACGCAACAGAATGAGATAAATTTTGTGCTCTTTTCATTATTCTGGCCATACAGTTTCCATTTATTGGATCCTATTAAATCAGAAAGAAAATTAGGCTACTTAAATATGTTTCATTTGTCATACACTGTTAGCTAGTGGGTAGATATCCATATCCAGTCACCTTAGGTCTCCCCTTCCCCGTGAAACACTATCTTAGGTTATGTTTCTGTGTCCTTATTTGGTATTTTTATCTGTTGTGATTATCAACATCTTACTACAGTCTTGTTCCCTTTTTCATTTGAACTGAAGGTTTACAACAAAAGTCTTTACACTGCCACATTTGTCAAGCATTTTTAATTAATGAATTCTTCCATAGTCATTAATGAAAGGTATTTATATTCTCTTAGAAGTGCTTGAAAATAGTAATTCAGAAGAGAAAATAGGAGGTCCACTGAATTAATATTTTGATTCCTCAGAATCAGATCACATATATATATTTATATATTAATTTGCAAGAGTTATTATGAAGATCTAAAATCTGCATCTCAATGAATTTGCAGGTCCTTATATGTTGTACAGTGGAAGCCAAGAGTTTTATGCTGAGCTGTAGCCTAGTGTGGCAACACACTTAATTTTTCTTCATTGCTCTTTGCAACCAGAAAAGCTTTAGAGAAGCCTTTAGAAGACATTCAGAGAACTCAGGATTTCACCAGCTATAGACTGAAAATCGCTATCAGACAGATTTATTCCCCCATTTTTAAGTTTAAATTGATTGCAAGTAATGGGTATAGAGATATACAGGCAGCAGAATATGGATCAGCTTATTCTGACTTTCTGAAAAAAAAATATTTTACCTTTGTGATTAGACAAAGAGAGAGATTAAATGACCTACCTGAGTGCTGATTAGTCAGTTTCAAAACCATCAACTTCAACCATCAGGTTCTTCACAGAGAGAGTGATTTGCCATTGGAATGGGCTGCCCAGGGAGGGGGTGGAGTCACCAACCCTGGAGGTGTTCAAGAAAAGCCTGTCTGTGGCACTTAGTGCCATGGTCTGGTTGATTGGACAGGGCTGGGTGATAGGTGGATGATCTTGGAGGTCTCTTCCAACCTGATTGATCTTATGATTCTAGTTTAACTCTTCCCAACAACTTGGCAACGACAAACCAAAGGGACACTCTTCCAACCTGGTTGGTTCTATGATTCAAACAGCTAAGCTGTGCCATTCAAATCAAAATGTAAACTTCTGGCCATAATGCCAATAAAACCACCTTTGATTTTGATGTAATTTTTGCTCTCATGACAAGTGAATCTTATGCTCAAATAGTCCTTCAGATAATTTCATGATAACATTAGCTCCACTGTTGATGTGGAATAGTTTTAGGAACAATTTGTTTTTCACTAGAAACTTCTACGTTTTCTCCTCCTTCTTTTTTGTTTCTGTCAAATAGAAATAAAAATATTCTAAGAATAGGAACTGCTTTCTAGCTGACATTTCTCATCAGAGAATTTAAACATCAGACTGTACTTCTTCTGTCCTATACTTCAGTTAGCTGGCTGATGTGCAGGGTAAGTTACAGAACTGGAACAGACAACCAGCAAAACAAAGTGCCCCTGCTAATCAGTATATTCAGATATTTAACATGCAATCTATCTTTAGGCTGCATAACACTTGACCTTTCTAAATATATACTTAGGCCTCAGCTCCTTCCTAGTTCTGTCTGTGTTGCCATGTGGAGAGGCAGGTGAGCATCCCTGGAGCCGACTGAGCCGCAGGGCAGGTCGTTCCAGTTCCGTTACACTTTCCCAAGGGCCATTTCTCAGACTGGAATTTAAACAGCAGCAAACTGATGGGATGGGCACATATATACCTCACAGCAAAGAAATCTAGTGCTTTTGGTAGCTAATACACAAGTGTTCTCACAGAATCACAGTTGGAGAATGATTTGGTTTGGAGGGGACATTTAAAGGTCATTTAGTCTAACCGCCCTGCAGAGAGCAGGGACATCATTTCATCTGTGCCTCCCACTTCCGAGAGAACATGCAGAGTTGTCTTACAAGGTGGATTTTCTTTTTATTTATGTTTTAGCTTTGCTCTAATGCAGGATGAACACAAGTTGTAAAACTCTGACTTTTTCACAAAGCAGAATACTCGTTTTCCAGCCATCTCTGCTCAGCACTGAGGGATGTGTCACTGATTCTATTTTTTTTCCACATGCCAGTACATTTGTTTTGTTTTTTCCATACACAAAGCAAAATTCTTCCAGAGTACGAAGCATATTTCAGACTTTAGTCATATTACTTAATGCCCTGATGGAAAACATTCAGATGTGACACCAAAAAAGTCACAGCAAATGAAAAAAAAAAAGCATCAAGTAATTATAAAACTAAGTTAAAGAAATCAGCAAGGAAAAAGCTTCGTAATTTTTCAGTAATTTCAGCACGTTTGGCTACAGATTTTCTTCCATATGCTGATGTAAAATTTTCCCAAGGAAATGATACTAAAATCTGGCCACAATAAGACCAAGAATTATAAAATACCACAGTTCTATGTTGGATTTCAGCTGTGGACTATTCCATCAAAGTCAGCAGTGATGATTGGACAGGGCTGGGTGATAGGTTGGACTGGATGATCTTGGAGGTCTCTTCCAACCTGGTTGATTCTATGATTCAGGTGGGATAGAGATGCTTAAACTAAATCATATTTTTAGATTAGGAAGAGCTCTTGGGGTTTTGTGAATCTTAAAAGTATATATTGTCTACCTCAATTTTTTTGTTTTGAGTTTTCAGTCAACTCCCAAGTACACAGGGTCAAGAACTGCTCAGAATGTCACTGTGGTTATTGGAGGACTTGAGAGATTGTGCTGCTGCTGGGCCACACGTGTGCAGCATGGCTTTAATGATCCTACTGAGTGATGCATCAATGTGGTTTTACATGGGTGTCAGTCAGATCACTGATGCACTGGGTCACATCAGGTCTGAGCTTCATAAGGCCTGAGTTTAATGTGATCCAGGGGAAGATCAGCTAAATGAGTTCCACGTGTAATGGCAAGGCTCAATGGCTCTTACAAAAATAGTAACTTCCA
This sequence comes from Tricholaema leucomelas, assembly GCA_013400475.1. NCBI lineage: Eukaryota > Metazoa > Chordata > Aves > Piciformes > Lybiidae > Tricholaema lacrymosa > Tricholaema leucomelas. The sequence continues at coordinate 175,924 of WAAF01015524.1, forward strand.
GAAAGCAAACAACTCCTCAAGAATCAGGAAGAGATACTAAGTTTTTGGCAGCATTACGCTCCCGAGGACTACTCTCAGTCAATACATTCACAAAAGTACACACCTCATTAGATTCCATACAGATTGCATAGCTAGCTGTAATGCAAAACCAGGCAGACAGTCTGTCTCAATATTATTACAGGAAGGCTTGGTTAAATTAATAGCTTCTCATTGATTAAAAAATCTTGCATTTTACATGTTCTTAAGTTGGTTCCCACCATTACCTTTCAATAAGAGACTACGAGTCTTTGGAGAAATGTGGTTGCATTGAACTATGGTATTGAAATACAAAGGTAGGCAAAATATGTTGTTTGCATTAGGCTATCGTTGTTTCCTGTCATAAAGTTCTGTCCCCAGAAAGAAAAAGACAATCCCCTCAGTGTGTCCAAACTGTTTGCTGTTTGTTAACTTTTTTGATCACAGAAACACTCCACTTGGAGAAGACCCTCAGGATCACCAAGTCCAACCGATAACCCTACTCTACAAGGTGCATAGAATCAGTCAGGGGTGGAAGGGACCACAGGGATCAGCTAGTTCCAATCCCCCTGCCATGGGGATTCATTACCCCAGCTTCATCACCCTCCTCTGCACTTGCTCCAGCGCCTCCACATCCTTCTTGTATTGAGGTGCCCAAAACTGAACACAATACTCCAGGTGTAGCAAATAGCATTCCTGGACTGTACAGAAGTCTAGTTAGTTCAGGACATTCACTGAGCAGGTCTTTGCCAACTCATTTCAGTCACAGCTGCAAGTGAGAATTCTCTATGACCGTGTAGCTTTTGCCACTGCATTCAACTCAGCTTTTGCCTGTTCTTAATTACTGTAAAAAATCCAGCTAACAACACAAGTTGCAATCCACTGGAGTGCCTTTCAAATCATCCAAAGGACACAGGGATCCACCTCTGCTTTGCTAGGATGAGTCTTTTGGTGCCAGTCATACTATAAACACTCCCATCAATAACTTTTCTGAGACTTTTCCACACAAACCTCTTCAAACGTATTTCACTGACATGGGATTTTGGACAGCTGCTCTCCGTGCCACAAGTCCATCTAAGTTGAGCTGAAGTAGTCTAAGCCTGCTTTATTCTGATGTGGGTTTTTTAATGTACGTCATTGTGTGTTATTTGATTTGTTCTGTTCTATTTGTGCCATCTTGATCTGCACCACAACCACTAAAGCCTTCTGTCAAACAAGCAGAGAAGGGATCAGATCTCCATGTAGGCAACATGCCAAGCCTTGTATTTCAAGAATAATGTTGCTTCTTGGTTTAGTGCAGTATGTCTGATGTCTTCTCCCTTTTTTTAGCAAAAACACTGAATCAAGCAAGCTTTTGCTGGGGGTGTGGCAAATAAATGGAACCTCCTTGTGCTTCTACGGCGTGAGTGGGGTATTAGGGTGTGCTGGGTTTGTTTCTGCTGGAGTTTAGGTAGCAGAGGACAAGGTTACTGGAGTTGGTCTTGTAAGAAGCTTCAGGAAACTCCCCAGCTCCAAGCCAGACCCTCCTCTGGCCAAAGCTGAGCCTTTTGAGTGAGTTAGTTTGCTTTGGAGGTTCCTTTGCCTAGGAGAGAGTGGGATCTGACAGACAGCCATGTGGATACTGCAGTTGATGAGGAAGGAAGGGGAGTGAGCCCCTCTCTAACTTTGGTTTCAGACCTTGAGCCTTTCATTGTTTTGTCCTCCCCTTGCCACTGGAGGGGAAGAGGAGTGAGTGAGCAACAACTCATTTGTTTTGTTGGATAGAATCATAGAATCAGCCAGGTTGGAAAAGATCTCCAAGATCATCCAGTCCAACCTAGCACCCAGCCCTGTCCAGTCAACTAGACCATGGCACTAAGTGCCTCATCCAGGCTTTTCTTAAACTCCTCCAGGGACGGCGACTCCACCACCTCCCTGGGCAGCCCATTCCAATGCCAATCACTCTCTCTGGGAAGAACTTGCTCCTAATATCCAGCCTAGACCTCCCCCTGCACAACTTGAGACTGTGTCCCCTTGTTCTGTGGTTGGTTGCCTGGGAGAGGAGACCGACTCCTACCTGGCTACAGCCTCCCTTTAGATAGTTGTAGACAGCAATGAGATCACCCCTGAGAGATCTAAACCACAAGATAAGATGTGGCAGGGAGGTTGACTTTATGAGTACAGAATAGCTGGGTATTTTCCTGTGTCTCAGACTTTGGGATGTCAGTTACAACAGTGCTTTCAAACTAACCCTGATTCTATATACTTTGAATCTGATTATCAGACCAATTGAACTGGCCAGCTGCAAGTTTGATGTTACCTCTGAGATGAGCGAACAAGGTAGTAAATGAATGCAGAACTACTTCTAGCTGCTCCTCAGATTCCTTATCTGCACAGTTCATGTAATTAGACTTAGAATATAAACCTCAGCATCAGCTAGAGATGGTCTGTGCTGTTGTCAGTGGAGCCTTTGCTATAATAATATCTCGCAGATTACTTTCTCATTGGGAAAAAGAGGAGTCCATATGTTAATTGAATCCATTTTGCTATCTTGTAAGTCAGCTTTTGATGTATCATGTCATTTTGTACAACTCCTTAGGGAAACATTGTCTCCCTAGATTGGCCACTGTCCTGTTTTTCTCTATTGCCCACAGGGATGTGGAAGTAAGGCTTTTCCTTCTCATAAGGCTGAGCCCCTTCTAGGCTGGGGTGTGGTTTTGCTGTGCTTGTTGAAGCAGGTTCACTTCATTGGCCATTTGTTTGCTGACTCCTCTTCTCCTTCCTCCGTTTTTAATTCATCAGAGTCCTGCAGTGCAATGAAAAGCTCTCACTTGGTTCTCAATGAGTTCTGTGGCAGTACCAAAGGGAAAGAGTAAGCATCTATATTTGGAATAAACAGAAACTATTATTAGACAGAGTTTTTTGGAGTAGTTGTAATTTATCTGCTATCGGGAGCAATAGAAAACCATATGGATGATAAAAAACATAACCAGGGCAAGGTCCTTCCTGTGTCTGTTGACAACTAATGTGCACCAGGAGGGCAGTGCCATATGTTTGCATGTGCAGTACCGCAGGGGGCAGTGACATATGTTCACACGTATGTCACCCCTCTGGCCTGCTGTCATGAAGCTGTTTCCCAAGGGGCATGACTCCCTTGAAAAACAGAAACAAACCCCACAAACGTGAGTCTCCTACGTTCTCTTTGTCAGCACATTCTCTAGGACTAGTGCTGCTGTGTTGGCGAGCAACCGCAACAGCTGCCTCAAAGCACCAAAGGCTTTGTAGCCTACCCTGACATCCCTTCAAAATAACAAACAGCAAAGAAGGAAATGAGAGCCACCCTGCTAGAAGTCATACCTGCTGAAATACTAGAACTGCCAAGCCCCCCAAGGATGGCAAACATTTGCTCCTCCCAAAATATTTCATGGAGTGTCCTTTTCACTTCTTTGTGGGCTGGACCCAGCTTCACATCACATTGCAAGGAGCTCTTAGTGGGATAAAAAGAGGTTTGAGTATAGATGAGTGCCAAAGTGAGGGAGAAAAAGTGTTGCTCAGGATACTTTCTTCTGTAGTTTTTACGTTTAGAGATGAACAATACTATTAGATTATCTCGACCATTCCCTTGCCAGTGCAAAATTATTTCTTGCAATGTAATTTCTAGTGTTTTGTTCATTCCATTTAGTACTAATCCAAGCAGATAGCCTTTCTGGTGTGTCTCTTGGGAGACCATTTGTCCCTCAATCCACTTAGTCCACTATTAGGTAGATTTTCTGAAATTTGCAGTGTGTTTTTCTTTAGTTAATTTCCTTCCTCTCTTTAATTACCCTTTTTGGTGCAAATATGGCTCATCTTCATATATTTGCATTCTCTCAGAGGTCATCAGGTCTGGTGGACAGAGAAGGAATGCAAACTGCAGTGTGAAATCTACTGCTAGGAATGGGTAACCTGCAGGACATTCTGTGTGGTCCAAGATGATTCATGACTACAAAACATTTTGGGTGGGTATGGATCTGTGACCCAGGTCTCATTCCCTCTAGGTGTGCTACATTATTTAGACTTTAATGATGCTAAGCATTCCAAGGACACTCTGTGAAAGTTTTAATAGTAGAACATTAAACTCCTTCCCTGTTTTATGAGGGGGGGACTCTTAAGTCTAGAAAAATGGTGGGAATATTGCTTACTTAAGAGGGCAACTCTGATCTGGATACTTGAGATACTGGAACACATCCAGAGAAGGATGACAAAGCTGGTGAGAGGCCTGGAGCACAGCCCTGCAACAGGAGGCTAAGGGAGCTGGGGTTGTTCAGCCTGGAGAAGAGGAGGCTCAGGGGTGATCTCATTGCTGTCTAACACTATCTAAAGGGAGGCTGTAGCCAGGTAGGAGTCGGTCTCCTCTCCCAGGCAACCAACCACAGAACAAGGGGACACAGTCTCAAGTTGTGCAGGGGGAGGTATAGGCTGGATGTTAGGAGGAACTCTTTCTAGAGAGTGATTGGCATTGGAATGGGCTGCCCAAGGAGGTGCTGGAGTCACCATCCCTGGAGGTGTTCAAAAAAAAGCCTGGATGAGGCACTTAGTGCCATGGTCTGGTTGACTGGACAGGGCTGGATGATAGGTTGGACTGGATGATCTTGGAGGTCTCTTCCAACCTGGTTAACTCTATGACTGACCAAACAAAATTTACAACTCCTTGTTCTGGACCATGCACTGTCAAATCAAACACTTCAGAATCTGATGTGCTTTGTTTTCCTCTCCATGATTCATAGTTAATGAAACTGCTTTTCTTGCACTGTTGTAGAGATTTGGATGTTCACTTAGTGTCTTCTATGAAACAGCCATGATTATGGCTTGCCTTTTTTTCTAGCCACATATCTACCTTGTCTCTATCTTAGTATTCTGAAGGCAGAATTACCCTTTTCCTGCACAGAAATTTCACCACCCCCAGTGTCTGGAAGCCTCCTTGTGCTTTATGCAGCTGTGTTTATAGTTCCAGCACCTCTCAGTCGAACTCAGCAGGAAGTTCTGAAAGACGCAGATAGCTAAGGCAGATCCAGGGCATCATCAGAGACTGGTCTCTGGGAAAAAGAAAAGCAAACTGATTAGGAGTAAGTCATGGGGGTGAAAATGAAACCATGATGTGTTAGGTGAAGAGATTCTTCTTGTCTTCAGGAGTCCTGACTCTGCTCAGGATGGAAATTTCTGGATGAGAGGACATGGCAGGCAGAAAAGAGTCACAGCGCAGAGGCAGGCTCTGCACCTTGTGGAGGGAGTTTGAGACTGCTAAAAGAAGTAATGATGAAATAGCTCTGCCTTCAGAGATGGCAGAAACAATAAGTTCCCAGGGATCAGAGGCTACTGCGCAGTTTGCTGAAAATCAAAAAGCCACCAAGCTGCAAAGGACTTTCCATGAAGGGATGAAGTAATCAAGAAGAGATTTTGACAGAGATTTATTTCTAAAGCTTTTGCTATTTCTGCCTCTCCTGCTCAGCTTGAGTTTTCCATTACTTAAATATTATTAACAACACAGAGAAAGTTTTCTGCCTTCTATTAACAGGAAATCCAATTTATTTATTTTTTAATCTAGATAACAGAAAAGCTAAATAAGTTGAAGGTATTTTTGGTCTTTTTTAGGGACCTCACCAGAAGACAAAAAGTCCTCAAAGAGTTCTATCTTTAAGTCCAGTACAACGGCTGCACCTCATGAAAAAAATAACATTTCAATCTAGTAATTACTTGGATTTTTGTTGTTGTTGCTGTTGTTTATAGGCCTTTTGGTTTTCCTGTTTTGCATTTTTAGCATTATGGTAATGCTTGTACTCAGCTTTCTGTGATCACTATGTGGCTACCATCACATTATTCATCCCACATCCTTCTTTTTGTAAAGAGCAAATAATGTGAAGTTGGTCCCCAAAACTTTATTCTTGTCACTAGCTTGAATGAAACAGCATTTCACACCAGCTAGTTACTATCCTACCTGGCAGGATACTTGCTTCTGACTCATAACTTTGAGGTAACTATGTTAGTTTACCTAACATACCTTTCTGCCAGTGGAATATTGTTTCTTCTTCTATGCTGAATGGAGAATTGGCTATAAATGTCATAAGATACTTTATGGGATCTTATGGATAAGATCTCCTCAGACTCAAGTTGTGCAGGGGAGGTCTAGGCTGGATGTTAGGAGGAAGTTCTTCCCAGAGAGAGTGATTGGCATTGGAATGGGCTGCCCAGGGAGGTGATGGAGTTGCCTTCCCTAGAGGTGTTCAAGAAAAGCCTGGATGATGCTCTTAGTGCCATGGTCTAGTTGGTTGGGCAGAGCTGGGTGATAGGTTGGACAGGACGATCCTGGCGGTCTCTTCCAACCTGGTTGATTCTATGATTCTATCGTTTCTTATCCATGTTGTGCGTTTAGACTTCTTTTTGGGTGTGTGCATTTCTAACACGTGGGGGAAAGCTGATGTTTCAAGTATTTGTTTTGTGAGTGTGTGCTGTGAGGAGACTACTGCAATTTATTATTTTTATAACCTGCTCACAGGAATACTATTTCTGCTTCTGCAATGCTTGCACTTCCAACTTTTGCTCTTGTAGATTTAAACCTCCATAGTCAGAAGACAAAAGTGTCACCCACTCAAGTTTATAGCTGCATCTTAGAGTTTTGTTACATGAAATTCTGACTTGAACTTCTTTATTCTTTTCTTATTTCTTTTTTTTTTCCTCTTTTCTTTTCCTTCTTTTTGTGTGTGTGTTTTATGTCCTCTCTGAATCACAGTACAAGACCACTGTGGCTTTCAAAGCCTCAGACAGTTAAATCCCATTCATCTCTGCAGTTTGCATAGTCCACACTTACTGAAAAGGTTAACTCAGCTGGGAAAAGCAAGCTAGCTTAGTCCAGTCACTGGCCACCTTAGAAAGACAGACTATTATTGTACTACCACAACTATGTCATCTGGTATTGTAACTTCAGTTTCATTTATGAAACTCTGGATCTTTCAGATTATTAGCAGCACTGAGAGTGGATTTTCCATGGCACTCTTACATTGCAATATCCAGGCTGAAACACAAGCCAGGAAGGCAAAACTAACACAGTGCAACTAAGCTGTCTGATGTAAGCAAGATGGTACTTTGGTGCTTGTGGAGCAGAAGTTGGAGTTGGGGGCAGGAAAGGAACTGGGGTGGAGGCCTGAAGGGAAGCATCCTGAATCTATAGTTTTGCTTCTTCTGGGTCTAAGAAGGTGCAACAGGAGCTACAGAAGAGCACTGTCAGAAGTGCTGTTTGTTTTTCCAGCCAGCTGTGACTGACAGGATTTATTTTTCCTGTTCTCCACGTACCTTATTTGTTGGACCTTTATCTGCATTGGATATCATCCCTCATTCCTGTCACTTACTGTCATGAGGTCCTTCCTTAAATCTTCATGCTCTCTTTTATTGTAGTAATAATAGCTTTGCATCACCAATATACATGGTCTTGCCTCCACTCATTGTGTTACCTGTGAGCATTTTGAACAGAATAGATCCTTGTGGAATTACAGAGGTGACCTCTCTCTGATGTGAAAAGCAAACTTTTACTTCTACATTTGTTTCATCTTCCCCCCCCCCCCGCCCCCCCCCCG